>JACEFZ010010484.1:272500-377500 GCA_014155875.1 Cepaea nemoralis | reverse complement strand
CAGTGTGCTCTGAAATATATATATATATATATATATATATATATATATATATATATATATATATATATATATATATATATATATATATCTACGTTTACAATAAGAAGCAAGCACAATACACTATGCCCTAATGTATTTCTTATTTAGTGTCCGTGAAATATTCCCCGATTTACATTTATATTTTATCAGAGGAAGGATTTTAGCTTGTTGGTAACATAACCCTAATCATCATCATTATGCGCAGTGTCGAGAAGCGTAAACGAGCATGTTCCTCCATAAGCAATTACTTTATGATTTGGATCATCTAGATCGCTGATCAACTTCTTTGCCACTCCTCCAACCTATCTTCGTTTCAACTATACCGATCCATCTTCCTTGCAACTATGCTAACTCATCTTCCTTGCAACTATGCCAGCTCATCTTTGTTGCCATTTTGTCAACCCATCTCCCTTGCGACTAAGCCAGCTGATTTTTGTTGCCATGATGTCAACTCGTCTTTCTTGCAACTAAGCCAACCCATCTTCCTTGCAATTATGCTAGCTCATTTTTGTTGACATTATGTCAACCCATTTTCCTTGCCACTATGCCAACCCATCTTCCTTGCAACTATGCTAACCCATCTCCCCTGCAACTATGCCAGCTCATTTTTGTTGCCATTATATCAACTCATCTTCCTTGCAACTATGCCAACCCATCTTCCTTGCAACTATGCTAACCCATCTTCCTTGCAACTATGCCAGCTCATCGTTGTTGCCATTTTGTCAATCCACCTTCCTTGCCACTATGCCAGCTCATTTTTGTTGCAACTATGGCAACCCATCTTCCTTGCAACTCTGCCTACCCATCTTCCTTACCACTATGAAAACCCGTCTTCATTGCAACTCTGCCACCCATCTTCCAAGCCAGTCTGTCAATCATGCAGTAGTTTATCTTGCTATGTTAACAACATTCTTTACGCCAGAGCTTGTCCGCAATGTAACTAGAGAAAATGCCCTTGTTATTGTAATGATGTGGATAGTTGTCTACTGATGACGTATTTTCCATTTGCAATATTTGAGAATAGTATAACTAGAAACGCCGTTCTCTTGGACACACATGGCAAAATAAAAAGAGGAAGAAACCCCCAAACACACACCCAAAATATAAACCTGGAGAAAGTTGTTGAGATAGAAATGAATAAAATCGGAAGGATGTGAAAGGAGGTGTTGGGGATGGCCAAGGATAGCGAATTGGTTGAAGGCACAAGTCCCAAGAAGAGGCACAGAGCGAAAGTAGCAAACGAAGTTATTGCTTATCGGTCCATTGGAATTTTAGCACTAGAAAATACGCCTATCTGACACATAGTTTTATTATACGAAAATGGACGCATGACATTTTTCATGCTATTTTGCTAAGAGGAAGTAGGTCCTCACAGCGGAGACGCCACCCCTCTCGTATATAACACCTTCCACCTTCTTTGTTGTGCTAACCTCCTGCAGGTTCTCTCGTCTTATAAGAGGGCGAAATATACCGATTGCCGTCTCCTGGTGTGAGCAATCAAATGCCATTGTAAACTGACATTCTGAGATACTTAGATATGATCCTCCTAGCTGTCTGTGATATTCTTACTATTATTAATAGATACCACAGTTCTATGGTCTTCAGTCTTCATCGGCTGTACAAAAATTATTGCTAATATTGTTATTTATGTTTATTACTATTGTGAATTATTATTTATAATTATTATTAATTATTATTATTATTATTATTATTATTATTATTTATTTTATTATTACTTATTATTATTATATTTATCATTTGCCCCGAAGAAATGTCCTGCCATGGGTCTTTGATGGAATAAGGCCATCACACTTTGTAGGCCTCAATGCACGGAGGGATAGGCCAATATTTATCTCAGTTTCGTAAGCAACGAGTCCAGGCGTCGAACCGCTTTTGACATCACCACCGCAGTTCGCTACCAATAACGCTAGCGCGCCGGCGCGCCGGCCATACCCGAATTACATAACACAAGTAGAATAGGTACAGCACAATCATTGAAATTTCTGAAGCCTATTTAGACATATGTGTCCTTATGTAGACATAATTTTTCACATATTTGTTGTTGTTGCTTTCAGATAATGGCGATGAATGTGTCGATCACACACAACTGGTCAAGCAGCAACACATCGATAGACTGGTCCAGATGTAAATACTATGATGTTCCATCTTTGCAGTGTTACGAATCGGATGAGGTAGGCTCTGTCTGTTTGTCTGTCTGTTTGTCTGTCTGTTTGTCTGTCTGTTTGTCTGTCTGTTTGTCTGTCTGTTTGTCTGTCTGTTTGTCTGTATGTTTGTCTGTCTGTTTGTCTGTATGTTTGTCTGTCTGTTTGTCTGTATGTTTGTCTGTCTGTTTGACTGTCTGTTTGTCTGTCTGTTTGTTTGTCTGTTATATGTCTGTCTATCTGTCTGTCATATCCTGAAGGATAAATCAAAATCTTTCTTGGTTCCCATACTTTTACTTAGCTCATGCAAAGCTCCATGAATTCGATGGTCGCACAACGAGCAACAGTCTTGGCCGACTGGCTAAAAACTACATGAGTTACGTAGGGGTAAAGTCCTACAAAACTGGGAATGTCCATCCCAGGTACACAACAGACTGGTACTGTGAACAGGGCGGATGAATCTGTATAGATCAACAGCTTAGAAAGCGAAACAGCTGTGTGTGGCACATGTGACGCGTGTTCAGGATTCGTTAGAAAACATCCCTGATCACCAAGGAGAAGATCGGGACCTCTCCACGTAGTATCCAAAAGACATCAATGGAAGTATAGCGTAAGAAAAGTAACGTTATGGGTAAGCATTTATTGGCCTCCTGGAGAAAAGCTTGTTGTAAATATACTCAGAAAAGAGGTTTCCAAAGTGAATAAGGCAGCGAATAATGATGAATGTTTCTCAAAGTCCTTTGAAAAGATGCATTCCGAGAATATCTACCTGAAAAGTAGAAGGAGTGTCTAAACATTAATACGTAAAATGTACGCACTTTACACCATGCAGAAAAATTCGATAACCTGATTTCGGAAGCGAAACATGAGAATTTTGATATTCTAGGTATATCGGAAACAGGATGCACAGGTGTTTAACATATAAGTAAAGACAATTATACATTTATGAATTCGGGAGGAGATCATCACCAGCGAGGAGTAGGAATTGTAATAAAAATAAACTTATAGAAATATGCAAGAGGGGTCCATAAAGATAGAAGGATACTACATCAGACTCATTAGTAGCTTGTAATGGAAACAAGTGGCGACAATTATATACGGAAATACTTACTCATCGCCCACTGAGATGAAAAGATGAGTAGGGCAGGAATGCGTGTTGTCCCCAAGCCTCTTCAACTTATAGACAGAAAGAATTGATAAACAAGCTGGAGAACTGACAAGAATTAACATAACCAATATCAGGTAAGCTGATGATACGTGTTACTAGCAGAAAGCGCGCAAGAGTTACATAACCTAGTGGAACAAGTTTACAGGTATAGAGCAGAAAGTGACTTAGATATTAATATCCCCCCCCCCCCCCCCCAAAAAAAAAAAAAAAAACTATGAAAATTAGCATTGGAAAGGAGAGGCCATTAAAGCAAAGGGGAGATACTAAACAAGTAACAAGTTTCTTCTAACCTGGACATGTAATAACAGATGATGGCATAAGTGAAACAGACATCTAAAAGCTACTAAGACTGGCCTAAAATGTTTTCAACAACAACAACAACAACAACAACAACAACAACATAAATCAGTATTAACATCTACGTAGATTAACAATGAATTTAAAATTTAGAATTGTCATATCTTATGTATATTCAACACTACTGTATGGAGCCGAAGCATGGATAACGAACAATTATCCAACTGAACAGTGTAGGGATTGAACCCGCTATCTCGTCATCAACAGACAGGAATTTTAAGAGCTAAAGCTCTTATCCACCCGGCCATCTGTCCATCAAGTCTCCCCCTATTTCGCTTGCTCTGTAGTTTTCGGAGTAAGGACTTTCTGATTATAACTACTGTCTTATGTCTTCTCTCACAATGCATTACCAATTTGAGCGTATCTGCTCAACCAACTCACTCCACGCCTACTATCCTTAACTATCATACGCACATCTGTCAGTGGCATCACCATGTATTTCTTCGCTGTCTCCTTATCTCATGTCCATGTGCTTTTAAGCCTACCTCTATTACTGCCTGGCAAAGTGGTCAAGCAGTCTGCCTCGCGGTCTGAAATTAGTGGGTTCTACTCCGAGCTACGTCTTTCGATTCACTGCTGTATTATTCTCGGAGACTCTTGGGGGTCGTCGCTGGAGCTACGGAGTCGTGCTTTGTGCCACGATTTCGGCAGGCCGCCCTACGGAAAGAGACCGAGCCATGTGGGATAAAACCCGGTGCAATGAAGTCGATCCTATCGACTTTTAAGATTCTCTTTTTCGCAATGTGTATTCTATTCAAAGCCTGAGCCCAGAGCATGTTTTCAGACCTCTTGAATGGCTGGAAAGTAATTCTCCCCTTAAGCTCTGTATTAGTGATTCCGTCACACCATTTTAGCCCGTTTATTCTGCGCAGAAATTAATGGTGAAAGAACAAAGGAAAGGCAGATAGAATGAAAACCCGGATGACTCGGCCACATGGCGTAATCGGGACAAGAACTGTGACATAGACCGCACTCGTTTATCGGCATGGTACATGATGGTGATGATTCTGCCCAGGCACCGGTTATTGAGTGCTTACAGTTTACTAGTAACTGATGTTTTCGTTCTGCCCGTTATTTCAGGATCTTCTCAACAACATCTACGATTACCTGGAGCTCAAAAACTTGGAGTGGATTATATCCGTGATATACATTCTGGTGTTCATCACTGGGGTAGGAGGCAACTTCCTGGTGGGGTATGCGGTGTGGAAAAACAAGTACCTTAGGACTATTACTAATTTTTTCTTAACGAACCTGGCTGTGGCGGATTTTCTCACTATTCTCTTCTGTTTGCCTCCAAGTTTCGCCCAAACTATTTTCGAAACGTGGTTTTTGGGCTACTTTATGTGCAAGATACTGATCTACCTACAGGTAAGTTGAATGAATGTTTGTCAGCCTGATGGTTTCTTTGTCTGTTGGTCTCTTTGTGTATGTATCTTTTATTTAATACGTCACAATGTATGTCTGTCTTGCTGTGTTGGACTTGTTAGTTAGTGTTAAAGAGAATCGCTTTCGTTGCACGGAGGTTTACTCCAGCTAACTCGGTCTATCTCTACAGAGTGGACTGCCCTACGGCATCGTACAAAGAGTGTATTAAATGCAAGACAAGATACCAGACATTGAAGTCTTAGAAAGAGCATCCATCCCCAGTGTCCACACACTACTAATGCGGAATCAGATTCACTGGGTTGGTCACTTGACTCGTATGCCAGATCACAGGCTCTCTAAATGAATGTTTTACAGCGAGCTGAGCTGTGGTAAACGCTCCCAAGGTGGACAGAGGAAACGATTTAAAGACACTGAAGATCTCACTAAAAGCTTTTGGAATTGATCGCGACAATCGGGAGACTGCTGCTAAAGACCGAAATTCGTGGCGTATACCATTACGCAAGGGCGTTGTCACTTGGGAAGCAAACTGGACTGCAAGAGTTGTAAAACAAAAGTCTGAACATAAAAACACTGCAGGAGATTCTCCTCTTGGAACGTCAAGCATTCTTTGCCCACAATGTCGAAGAACATTTCGAGCTAAAATAGGTCTTACCACCCATGTTAGAACCCACGGGTCCAAACGTCCAATCCCACCGAATGAAATTAACGGTCATCATCATTCTTGATGGACAAACACCACAAAGAACGAGCTCTGTAGCTCCAGCGATGACCCACATGATTATCTGTAAGAACTGCATTCGTGATTAAAACGAAGCAGCCGGAGTCGATAATCAGAGCTCAAGGCAGACGGCAAACACAGAATGGTCATAGAGACCCAGGGAGACCTTTGTGTAATACGGGATATCTAGTCTGCTTATCATCGTTCGCTAAGTAGCTTATGTCTATGTCTGACTATAAGTCTTTCAGTTGATCTGTTACTGAATTATAGTTTTTCATGGTGTCAGTTTGTGTCAGTTTCGATTAATGATTTTTGTAAATATGAAAAACACGCGTATTAATAGAAGTAAACTATAAATGCCCTTGGAAATTTAGACGGCTAGCGTGATATTGAAATGTAGTGTAGTGATATTGAAAGCATCATACATCGAGTACCGATTGGTCTACAAATATGGGGCTCGCACCATATACCGAATACGTTTCATGAAATGAAAATGGAACCATTACTTTTACTCTGTCTTCAAGCCGGCATCTACTTTTCATGCCTATATTTCTGTTTAATTAATAGTCTGCTTACCTACTCGGTGTCTGTTTGTCTGTCTTTCTGTCTGCCCATCTGCCTGTTTATATCCACATTGTGAGTCTGATTGTCTGCTTTACGTACAAAATTTTATATGTTTATCTGTCTGTCTGCGCAGCGCTTGTAGACTATATTATTGTCTTATATCTGCCTTCTCGTTGGCGCAACTATGATCTTACCGCTGAATCCCTTGACCAGTGGCATTGGGAATCCCTTGTTATTACTGAACAAGATTAGGCTGTTTGACTATACCTCTCTCTGTCTGCAAGAGAGTCTACTACTTAAAGACCGACGAAAATGCCTGGCGGTCTGTCGATGTATTACCTACTTTGTAGTTTCTCCCATCTGTTTAATATCACATATTGGGGCGATATGCACTGGGGACATCTGTATGTCCTCTGTGTCGTTATCGTATTCATGAAGTGCTTGTAATACTTTCACTGACAAGTAGATTCATACATTTGGTTTACCTCCTGTTTTTCTCACCACTCGCATCTCTACTCTTGCACACATTCTTCGTTGGTGTTGTTCTTGTTGTTGTTGGTCTGCTTCTTTTTTGTTTCTTTCGAGGGAAGTGCGTCCACCTAGTTATGCACCTCAGAGGTCAGCGTGTCCTACTACGACAAGCATGTGTGCCAGGTCAGCTTCCTGTAGACCAGTGGTTCTCAACCTTTTTTGGCCCATGCTCCCCTTTACCATATGTTCAGAACATCACTCCCCCCTTTCTAATTTCCTCCCTGTCCAGCCCCCCCCCCCCCCTGCCCCCCCCCCTTTTGCACAGTATACAAAAAAATGGAAGCTAAATTTAATAACACATCCTAGAACAAGTCTAGACATCTACATAAAACGTGATTTGCGGGTCTACTTAAGTTATAAAACGAATTTCATTAGGGCGAGAAGTACAGAACCGTACAATTTAGAGGGAAAAACAATATCAAGTAACTGGTTCTTGTATTAATGCTATCTTGAAATTATCTTAATTCCCACCCACCCCCTCCCCCTGGAAACAATAAGATTCCCCACCGGTTGAGAATCACTGCTCTAGACAGATTCCATCTACGGTAAGGGGCTCTATCTACCCGTGGGTAAGTTTACTTTTCCTACACATGACCACTACTGCGATTGTAAGCTCCGTACTTTACGATTTCCAACTACCGTGGCTGTTTTAACATTCACAACTTACACACGGAACATCCTCTGTTTCAACAGCATCCCAGAAGGATAGGTAACCAATCTCACTACCCAATAGACCAAGTGTACATGTGATACCGTATTTTACGGACTATAAGACGCTACGGACTATAAGACGCACCTTAATTTTTAAGCAATTTTTTTTTAAAATAACATTTTTACCATTTTTGTATTATTTGTATAAGACGCACCTGAATTTTGGAGGCAATTTTTTGAAGAAAAAAGTGCGTCTTTCATTAGATACCAATGGTTCTTGGAAAGGGAGGTCATCATCATCAAGTGCCGTGCCGGCTGGCGTAGGCGTTCATGGCTCTTCATAGATCTCGGGTCTTTGGTTTTCTGGATCAACTCTGCTGCTGATATTCCTCCATGCCACCGTCTCAATCCATCCAGCATCATTTCTCTTGGTCTGCCTCTGCCTCTCTTCCCCTCGATCTTTCCAGTTGTTACGATGTTCTCCAATGTCTCTCTTCTCATCACGTGACCGAAGAAAGATGTTTGTCTCTGTCTTATTGTTGTATATAATGTTCTAGTTTCATTAGCCTGTTTCAGGTAGTCGTCGTTAGTTACTCTGGCAGTCCAAGGAATTCGCAACATTCGTCTCAGGAACCACATCTCTGTTGCTTCTAGTCTCTTCTTAATTTGTTCATTTACATTCCAAGATTCACTGCCATACAGCAAAACTGGGGAAAGGGAGGTGGGAATCAAATTTTCAGCATGCATGGATGTAACCCAATACCTTATGTGACCGGGGCACCACATCATTCTCGTTATCCCCTTGGATATTGGAATGTTTTGACACTGAAATACCCCAACACCCGTGGAGAAAACATGTCCATCCTGGGTCTCATCTCAGTGTACATCCTGTGTTGAATCATGACCTGTTTTCATCCTAATATACTTCACTGCAGATGTGCGGTTCCGGTACCTGTCTTGAACACCCTGCTGGTTTCTGAGTTCTGAAAATCGAGGCAGAGCCTATAATTTTGTCATAGGAAAAAGTGGACATCGAAAATCTGCTAACATACAACATGAACGTAAGTTTAGTCAAAGTTTCCAGGCTGTTTCCAAGAGTGAGAATGTGGTCTCTGACAGTGCATGACCTCGCAAAGGAACTGTATTGAAAGGAATACTACTGTCTCACTGTATATTTGTCTGTTTAATTTGTCTGCTTCTGTGGTGAACGCGTTACGAATGCAATTCCTAATCCCGCATACCGCGTTCGAAACATAAATGTGGGCGATTTGAAAAGCAGATCGGCCTTGCTTTGGTTTCCCATACAAAGGTATGAATGCCGGTCATTCAGAAAGCAATTTCAAACTACTCAACGTAAGCTTGCCAACAGTCATAAAATGTTGGGGTTAACAGCAACGCCCTTTTAAACGGTATGCAACTAACTCCTTGTCTGTTTATCTGTTTTACTTGTCTGGGCGTCTGGTCTATTAGTATATCTCTATTGCCTAATAGCATGTTTGTCAGCCTTTTACTGCGTCTGTCTAACACTTTTTCTGACTGTCTGGCTGCCAGTAAATATCTGTTGATGAAGAACAATTTATGTCAGTAAGATATTAATAACTACTCATTGAGTTTGTATTGTAATCTCTACTTCTTGCTTCTACATCAATCTACATTCATGATTGTGTTCATGTGTTGTATGTCAGTATGTATGTCTCTGTGCCTATCTGTTGATTTTGTTCGTCTAATTTCATAATTAAATAATTGATTTCAGGAAATAGACATGAATAAAACATGCGTATATCCGTCTGTTTTCATAATTAAGGTGTTGTTTGCAAGACATTGAACATACTACTGGCCAAGGGATTAACGACATTGTTCGTAATCCCGTATATCCACTTGGGGGAAAACAGCAGCTACGAGAATCCACAGCGGTTCGCGCCGCGTTGATAACTTACGGGGGTATGTGAGCAGGTCGTTCAGAAAGCAATGACAAACTACTTAACGTAAAAACTTGCCTAGTACATCGACAGCAGCTGAAAAATACTAGTGTTGACTACAATGTCATGTAAGGGATATTTTTTTCCCCCGCGTTTCCATCCTGTTTCAGGATATTGCGGTCAACATAAGCATCTTTCAGCTGCATGTTGATTCCTAGGCTAGAGTACGCTCATCAGCACGCCACGACTTTCTGAACGACCGGCTCCATACTCTCATAAGTCACTGGTGCGACTCGATTCGCTTTCAATTCTAGTGCACTCACGTCAACCACGAGAGTATTCCGGATTACGGAGAAAACTGCTAACTTCTCGGCCAGGGAGCCTGCTATGTAAGGGATATGCAATATTAAAATTTTTTTTTAAATTAAAAAAAAACAAAACGACACAGTGCCTTGGCGAATAGTAAAACTACTTTGCTTAATCCACCGACACACCAAGTCGAGAGTTCAAAATCAGTCGTAGGCGAATTGGAAACAGACCTCTTTGCGATGATTTCGATGACATGAGGCGCCCGCCGTTCAGAAAGAAATAGTAACATACTGAACTAACATTTCCTAATAACTTACAAACAGGCAATGAATGCTGGGTTTAATTGCAACATCCTGTAAAGGACTTGCGGCTAACTGCAACCCACCCTAAGGTAATCTTGGGTAGATGGGTGGAGTATTTCCTATCAAAGGAGAAGTAAGGGACCTCCTTCACTCTCCTAGCCTTCGGGACACCTTTGGGCAATGTGGAGTACCCATTTATCTCCCTGTTAAGATTGACATGAAGCTTTCTGAACAGGTGATGGATAAAGCTGAGGAGCAATCGACAGGTAATTGTTGGTTATGGTCTCAAGTTTCGCGACGGCAGGTAGAGGTTCTCTTTATAGTGACAATGGCTAGGACAACCGACCAGTATGGTCATTGCCAAAAAGGAAAGCAGTGGTACAACTACCTGCTTTATAGATACCTCGCATAACATGTTTGTACCGAATATGTCGACTCTATGGATATGGGGGTTACGGACCCAATTCTTAATTCCCCATTCCGAGATTTTAAGCAGACCGACTCTCGTTGGATTTCATAAATATAGTATGAGTGCCACTAGTTCAGAAAGCAATAGCAAATTATTAAACGTAAACTTGTCAAGAAATCACAAACAGCCAAACAAAATGCTGGGGTTGACTGCGTCGTTCTGTAAAGGATATGCAACTAACAAACGGAATATGCTGTGGACAGTCATGATCACCCACGCCACACGGCATGGATTATAAGAAGATAATCCAGGAAGTGATGTTATTGGAGCGCGAATATTCTTGTGAATTAGTTTACATTCGCCATCTCATGTTGGCTATAGTGGGTGGATTAACCCAGTTTTCACCTTAGCCGGAGCGTTAAATTAGATCAGAAAAGATTATTTTAAAACCGATAACATCATTTGACATGCTGAAATAATCCAATATGCTTATATTTTTTTTTTTTTGCGCACTGATTTCTGCTGATATACATTCTGAGCTTTTTATACCTAGTAACGCACAACACGTTCATTGGCCACTCTATACATAATATAGTTTTTTCTAACTTTCCCTGCTGCAGAATGGGTGGTCTAATATATGTGAGAATACAAGATAGTACAAAGGCTAATATTGACTTTAGAATGTCAAGCGTATGGCCTTCACGTATTCCAGACTGTGATATATGAACTGAAGTAGCTAGTTCCCTTGCTCGTCGGCTTTTCTTCGCAAACAACCTCTATAAAATGTCGAGTACGAATGAGGTTATATAATAAGTGTCAAAGACAGAAGGATGTTTAGTAAGAACTGTCGGAATCGATGAGTTAATACTGAGAGGATAGTAAGAGTACTAAAGTCGGCCGGGTCGTCTTCATTGCACCGGATTTTCCCCCATCTGGAAGCTAGCCGATAGTATCGCACAAAGCTCCAGCGATGACCCTCAGGAGTGTCCGGAACCATTGCACTAGTGGTCTGAAGGATGCATTCCGTGGAGCGAACCCACAACAATCAGAACACAAGGCAGTCGCCCTAAGCACTTCGCCACGGAGATCCCAATACTACAAGTAAATATAGAAAGCCATATGGCATTTTGGGGTATATGGTTCTAGCCCTATAGTTGTTTAGACCAATCGGCATTAGGTGGCTGATGTGGCTAGTATTAGGCAGACGGAGAGGATAGTGGCTGAATACAACTATCGGAGACTAAAAGAGAGCGTTATGTCACACCCCGATAGAGTCATATCTGTTTTGTATATCTAAATTTAATTTCTACCATCTGTTTTCTATCTTCTTTTTTACCGTGTCGTGTTTCTCCTCCTTCCGTCTCTCTCTCTCTCTCTCTCTCTCTCTCTCCTCTCTCTCTCTCTCTCTCTCTCTCTCTCTCTCTCTCTCTCTCTCTCTCTCTCTCTCTCTCTTGTTTATGTTTACAGCAATCGTTTGACAAGGTTTTTAACCTATGTGAATATAACCTGCATAATTGATGTACGAAAGATGAGTGTCTGGAAAGGCCGAATGTAAGACGGGCCTGCTTGCCCAATTTGTGACCCTTTGAAAATAAAGTTCTTTAGTTGGTGAATTCTTTGCCCAGTTTCCTTCACCACCGCCTTTTCTCGCAGACATTTCCCAGATATTGCTTTAATCGTCTGGTACTCATTTTGAGCTGCACCGACCCCAGAGCTACATGGGTCGAAAAATAATTCTGCCTCTGCTGAGGATTGAACCCGGAAACACTGTCTTAGCAGAGAAAAGTCCTAACCACTATGCCAACGCAATTCCTTCCTGGCATCACGTGACACAAAACACAGCCATTCCCCCGATGAAGTTCAGTATTGCTGAAAGAGTCTACGTACGTCGGTTTGCCTTATTTTTTATTTAAACCGACAAAATGTATCGGGTAGGTCAATAGTCTAGAGAAAAACACACAGTTTTAGTTTAAATAAGTCAAACAGACAAGAAGAGAAAACAAAGTCGTCGCAAATTGCTCACTCTTGGCTTCCCATGCGGATTCTGTATCTCAACTTCCCATCTTCTGATTGCCTAATTCAGCGAGACGGATTATTCTGCTCCGCTTCAGGCAGGCACACTACTTAACCAGATAAATGTATTGGATTGGATTCGGTACTTTCATTATCCCCTTTAAGCATACGGTTTAGTGTTTTTTTTTTTTTTTTAAAGGTAAAGACAGACCTATAGCACATACTGCTGTCGTGCTGTGAAATGTTTTACCTTCATATATATTAGGCCGTGGCATAAGAAAAGGGAGGACTGGTTTCCATCCTCGCCACCTTTCCTAACCAGAAAATTTCCAAACAAGTGTCAGCTACCCGTTTCTCAGAGGCTAGGCTGGCTCTAGATCTGTACTAATCGGGAACATAAGCGTGCCTCTGGTGAGGACTGAAAATGTTTGGGGTAAATACTTCTTTTCCAAGTCGCCTTATCTTCCAAGACAATTCCCCCCAACATTTGGACAAAGTGCCCGCTACTTATTTCTTCAAGGCTGTGCCGACCCCAGACCTATACTGCTCGGAAATAACCATGCCTGTGTTGAGGACTGAACCCAAACTACTGTGTTCGCTGGCAAGTGAACCAACGGCTATACCACCGCGACCCCTTCGTTGAAACAGGAGACACTAAACTGTGGTTCCCCGGCTGAAGACAAGTATAACTGATTGGGTTTACAACGCTGTGTGGACTTGTTTTTAAGTCCCTGTAAATCAATCAAAACCGAGAAGAAAAACATGTGTCCATTAGGTTTATATAAGTTTAACAGGCAGTTTTTAAACGTTCATCCATTACAGTACGTTGCAGTCAACCCCAGTATGTTTGGCAGTGTGTGATTTCTGACCAAGTTTCAAATGCCGGTGTAGCACAATGGTGGGACGCTCGCCTTCTGGCCTGGTGGCCATTGGACCGATCCTCATCAGGATTCGATATTGTAAAGATGACCTTGGCACCCAGGCCTATAAAGCCTAAAATGGATATCAAGGGATGTCTTGGGAAGTTAAGGCGGCACCGTGATACTGGCCAATCACATAATGATTACCAATTGGTCAATAAAAATGTGGGTCAGACACAAATGCCCAAATGCTCTATATGGCGTGTAAAAGTATCCTTTAAGTTGAGGGTACATACCTGGCGCTATCATTTCATTAGAAGAAACAAACCATGCTGGCATTGAATTCTTGCGTGTAAGATAGCCAGGTCTTTGGGCAGATGTCACGACATTGCAGAACACGAGTTACCACTAGAAACACAAACAAAAGAACATAATTCTTATACTAATTCTTTTACATTCAATGTTTTCAATAACAGACCTGCACATAAGCAAGTTTCAAGTATTGACTGGCGCTCACACAAGTGCAAGAAAGAAGTAGATATTGAAGAATACACTAAACAATATACAAATTGACAGATATAGTTACCAAACCTGGATTAGAACCTGTCGCTTCTAAAGGACCACAGAAACTGGCCGAAGGAACATGTTTATTTCAACGCATGGCCAACTCGATCCCTTTAAGATGTGGTCTATCGTGTTCCAAAACAATCGATATGTTTGTATATGTACAACAAACTAAAGGGGGAAAATTGCTTACATAAATGAATACATACGTATGAAGCACAACGTAGCAAGCCGAGCCAGGATTATAGATAATACCAAAAATGTGTTTGTGTAATTCCAAGGTTCATCATTATTATCACGTATGTCATCTTCCTAGAGCTGAAGGTTAGGTCCCCATGCCTCTTTATTCAGCAGTTGTCTGTCTTGTGCTGCTGTCTTTAATTCTTTGTATGCCTGTAATTATAGATTTGGAATATTATTTTATGCATGCTTTTCTCTGCCTACCTAATCTTCTTTTCCCAGTTTAGCTTCTTGTACTTTGTTTGATGTTTCCCCGTGTCATGGTGTGTGACCAGGCCACAAGCATCTGCGTGTATACTATTTTCAGAAGTCTGTTTTCACGTTATAATATGTTCAAACACTGTTCATTTTCAAAGAATGCGGGTGATGGCGGCAGCAAACTGTGAGCAGCGCCATCTATGTCTTCTGTACGAGGGGCTGGTCATGTCTGTTTTGGAGTATGCAATGGCAATCCTGACTCTCAGCCATAAGCAGATAGAAAGGATGGAAAGGATACAGAATGAAGCTATGCGCATTATTCTTGGATGTACAAGAGATACAGCATGCAGGGCGATGTGCTACCTTCTTGATTTTCCAACCATTTAAGAGAGAATACAAGTTTGCAGGGCACGCGCCTACCTCAGAATTAACGCAAACACACAACATCCACTGCATAGTGAAATTAGGAAGGTGAAGGGCAGCAGGTTAAAAAGAGGACGGTCGTGGATGGGTCAAGCCGAAGACATTCTTCAACAGGTGTGTTCACTTGAGGACTTAGAACCTGGCGAGGAGGGGGTGCAAGTGCCAACAGACTTCTGCACATCCTTTTCAGTTTGCATCCAACTAGATAGAAAATGCAGACAAGAAAATCCGGCTGCTGTTGAGGCTGAAGTACAAGCGTTGATTTTCGAGAATTCGCTAGACGGTGACGCGGTCATTTACACAGATGGGTCGGTCGTCCGACATGTGAGAAGCTCATGGGCCTTTACAGCTCGGGCCGGAGGGAGAATTGTGAAGGAGGACTCTGGTGCTTTCACTGAAACCACAAGTAGCCTGACCATGGAAGTCATGGCAGTAAGTAAAGCAATAACATGGCTCGAGACACAGACATTCACTAGGGCTTGTTTCCTTAGCGACTCAATGAACATGATCAAGAGGCTAGAGAAGGGGTCGATCCGAAGAGAATGGCTGCTGCTTCTGAAGCGGTCTCGGCTGGCAAAGATTAGTTTCATCTTCGTGCCAGGTCATGCGGGAATACAAGGAAATGAGCGGGCTGACAAGCTCGCAGGTGAGGCTACTGTGGAGGGCGGACGCGCCATGGACCAGGCTGACATTCTGAATGCTCTACAAGAAGTGAGACTTTTGCGAGAACCAAGTGATGACTGTGAATCTACAACAATGGCCAGACTGCAGGAGCAGCAAATTAAAAGAGGGGTGGCCAAACAAGAACACTACGCAGGAAGCCAAAGAAGATTGATAAACCAACACAGAACTGGCGTCGTTAGCCGCTACACGCTGCGGGATTTGCTGAGGAGGGGATCCGAGCACTTATGGACTGAATGGTTCGATGTGCAACGAGGATGATCTGTCGACTAACTAACTAACTAAACCTATCAATACAACGTAATCATGTTATTTTCACAAAACACCACTTCTTAGAAGTCTGTTTTATCTCGTTCAGTCATTGTTCATATTTCAGAATCATTTAAAAAGACTAACCAGATTACAAAGGTGATTCATGTCAATATTTATCAAGTGTTAAAGTTAATTAATAAAAGGAAGTACATATACTTAATTATGAATTACCATGACAATCACAAAATACTTAACATCGTTAAAGTATCATAGAAGATAACATAGCGAAATATCGTGTCCGCATACATATGAATCTTCTACACCAGTGGTTCTCAAACTTTTTTGGCCCATCCCCCCCCCCCCCCTTACCATATGTTCAGACCGTCATTCCACCCCCACCCCTTTTCGAATTTCCTCCCTATAAATCCCCCCCCCCTTTTTTTTACACAGTATACATAAAAATGGAAGCTAAATTTAATAACACATACTAGAACAAGTCTAGACATCTACATAAAACGTGATTTGCGGGTCTACTTACGTTATAAAACGAATTTCATTAGGGCGAGAGGTACAGAACCGTAAAATTTGGACGCATAAACACCATTTTGTATTAATGCGATCTTGAATTAATGCGTTCTTAATTCCTCCCGTGGAAACCATAAATTCCCCCGTGGGGAGGAATTCCCCACCGGTTGAGAACCACTGTTCTACACCATTGGTTAGCTGAAAGACTAGCGATCCTTTCCTTTTTTTTTATAGTTCCCATGTCTAATGCATTTTTATACTCACGGTCTCTGTACTATCCAGTGATCTGGCTGTGTTAGTGGACATTTTCCTGTACTATCCAGTGATCTGGCTGTGTTAGTGGACATTTGCCTGTACTATCCAGTGATCTGGTTGTGTTAGTGGACATTTGCCTGTACTATCCAGTGATCAGGTTGTGTTAGTGGACATTTTCCTGTACTATCCAGTGATCAGGTTGTGTTACTGGACATTTGCCTGTACTATCCAGTGATCTGGCTGTGTTAGTGGACATTTGCCTGTACTATCCAGTGATCTGGTTGTGTTAGTGGACATTTGCCTGTACTATCCAGTGATCTGGTAGTGTTAGTGGACATTTGCCTGTACTATCCAGTGATCAGGTTGTGTTAGTGGACATTTGCCTGTATTATCCAGTGATCAGGTTGTGTTAGTGGACATTTGCCTGTACTATCCAGTGATCAGGTTATGTTAGTGGACATTTGCCTGTACTATCCAGTGTTCTGGTTGTGTGAGTGGACATTTGCCTGTACTATCCAGTGTTCTGCTGGTGTTAGTAGACATTTACCTTTTCTCATATGAACCACGCCTTCAATTACTTCTCTGTCAATCAATCAATCAATCAATCAGGTGCCATCTCCGCAATGAAGGTTGGCTGCAATGGATTTCCAACTCTATCTGTCTGTCCTGTTATTTTCCCGAGAGGAAGTGGGAATCAACAAGCACATCTTCAAACTTATTATCTGTTGGGATTATTGACTGACTTTGGTCTACACTCCTCCCTTCTGTCTTCCTTTCCATATATCTATTTCTTTCACTCCCTCTGTTATTCCCTCAACACATACTCCGACAACAGTTCCTTTCAACGATAAACAAAAGATTTATTAATAAAAACTATGTCTGGTGTATATATGGATTTTGTAAGCGTAGTTGATAGTGTATTCTATTGTTGGTGCTAGAAAGAACTCTGAATGTCTATCAGCGGTGTTGCTTCTCGCCCATTCATTCTTCAAGATCACAGGACAGCACATCAAACAGGACAGAGCTCACCCTGGATGATCCGTATGCTTGAATCTGATGGTAAATCCGTTATTGAATGAAACAAAACTGTTCACCACTGATTAACTGTACCGTAATAAAAGTCCCGTAAGTTTATGACTGCGCCCGAGTCTGTTTCATGACGGTAAGTATCCAACATCGAAAAACACCATATCGTCACAGTTCTTCCTATTGTCTTTTATTACTAGCAATGTTTTTACTTGTCTATTCTTTCTTCCCTATGCATACAAGACGTATGTAGTTGTAAGTATCCCTGCTTGCCACAGGTTAACATCTTTTCCTTTTAAGTGTTTTAGTGGTATATTCGTTTGAGCATACCGTGTTCTGTATTTGACTTTACTTTATCCCTTCTTCATCTTAAAACATGTCTATGTTCTTTTTGGTTCTAAGTAAGTACTTTATTTGTTCAAGTGTAGTACTCTTCATCTCTTCTCTGATTTCACTAGGAGATTGGAACCTGTGGAGAAGTATAACAGATCCAGTGATAAGCGTCCGCCCCTTACTATTACCTATGCAAGTGTCCTTCTCCAGCCATAATGACAAGGCTTCCGAAGTAAACACCCGCATAAGACATATGAATTCACCAAAGTCTAAACTATCCACTAATAGAAAGCAATGGTAAATGCTATTCACACACATCTATATTCCTATGCTAAAACTATACTCTAATATATTAATACCTTATAATTATCTTTGTCTGAATTGGGGGTACTAATGCACAATAGATACACAAACGCTCTTCCGAACGCCGCACCACCCTTTTCATACTCCCTTGGAAATCAAGAATCACACTAACTTCCACAAAGAAGTTGTCACTCTTTATAGGTCATGTTTGCCGCATAGTCCTTGACCTTGTTTGACACCTCAAGTCAATACTTCATTATCCCCGTTAGTGGAAAATTACTGATCTGAAACTTTTCCGTTATTTTATAAACCCTCATTGTTTTGTTCCTTCCCTCTGAGTCATATATAGACCGCAATATGCTGTGGAAATTTTCCTCAATAACCCATCTCTCCCCCTCCTTCTCAGCCCCAACTCTCTCTCCACACACACCTGACACGATCTGGGTTTTTCAATACTGTCTAACAGTGCTGTCTGCCTTTGTCGCAAACCTATTTGTCCACGCGAAGGTTACCTGTGCTGTCGGTGGGCACGTCCGTGTCTTGACCTATAAACACATGCGCCTGGTCACTCAACCCGACATTTCGTGATGTTTTTAACCCGTGAATTAACCTCGTCATCCTACACTCTCATTGACCTGTGCCGCTGTAATTTCTACGTTAACACTTCAACCCGTTAACATTAGGGGTCATTGACTCCGGTCACACCGTTGTTGGTTATCCTTACTGTTTTGTTTGTTAACCCTTCTCCTACCTGGTTAGTCGGTGTATAAAGTCGTCTATCTAGGAATCATTAACTCTCAGTATTCCACGACACTGTCTCTCGCCCTGACTGTACATTCTGTCAGGCTGATGCTAGTCTATCTCTTGATGTTATCCTCCTGCTTGTATCGTTGTCTACCTCTTGCTCGCTTGCCTTCAACCTTGTCTTTCAGTATGGTTTTTATAAGAGTATCATGTCTTTTAACGTGACCAAAATATTTCACTTGTCTGTTCTTTATTTCTTACATCAACTCTCTCTTCATTCCCAGTTTTTCTAGGACCTCTGCATTTCATTGTGTTTGTTTCCATGAAATACGACCTATTCGTCTGTATATCCACATCTCCAGGGCTTCTATGCGACTTTCTAGTTGCTTGTTCAATGTCCAGGCTTCCGCGTTATACAGTAGCGTTGAATTCTCATTTTTAATGCGTTATTAATCTCTCTAGATGTTAATACTGATTTCATGCCGTTGAAATCATTTTTGGCCATTCCTACTCTCTTTTTGATTTCCATTTCACTTCTGCCATCATCTGTTATTATATGTCCAAGATAAGAGAACCTTCCCTGTCACCGCCACTTTAAAGTTAGTTGCATATCCTTTTTCAGGAGTCGCAGTCAACCCCATCATACTTTGGCTGTTTTTGATCTCTTTAAAGTTCACGTTCATTAGTTTGTTCTTGCTTTCTGAACGACAGGCACCCATATCATTTCATAAGAAAGTAAGTAAGTAAGTAAGTAAGTAAGTAAGTAAGTAAATCTTTATTTTCCAAGGGTTAAGAATTGGGCACGCAGGCCCGTCTGACATTCTGCCCTTCTTCTCTATTTCCTCTCACCAAACTTAAGGAGGTCTGCTGCCAAATCGCCCGTAGCTGTGTTTCGAACGCGGTATGCGGGATTACGGAATTACGTACTGCATCCGTAACTACTTCACCGCGAAGCCGGCTCTTAACTACTATGACGATTAATATGACCCAAGCGTTCTCTAGGGACTCTCCGTAGCGAAGTGGTCAAGTCGTCTGACTCGAGCTCCGAAGGGTGTGGGTTCGATTCCGGGCCGCATCTTTCTGTTCACGAGTGCCATTTTCGGAGACTCCTGGAGATCGTCGCTGGAGCTATGGAGTTTGTGCTTTGTGCGACGCTTTCGGTCAAAGACTGAAAAGGGACGGGCAATCCGACAAAATTATGGTAATAAAGAGCACGGTTTATGATGCGTGTTCCCTAACTCGTTCCAGAATTCACTTAATTACCTTGCGCTGAGAGTCACGAGGAAAATTCAAACTATAGAAGCGAACACGACAAAAATAGCTACATTACAGTGGGGTTAAAGACACCTGGCTTGCAAGTTACAATATTCACCTCTGGCTCATGACGATCTGATTTGTTTCAAGGTCCGAGCTGTATCTGAGTTGTGAACGCAGCTTCACAATACCGACATAAATGGTTCGTTTCACGACATGAGCTATATGTAAGTTGTGAACGCAGCTTCACAATACCGACATAAATGGTTCGTTTCACGGCACGAGCTGTATGTAAGTTGTGAACGCAGCTTCACAATACCGACATAAATGGTTTGTTTCACGGCATGAGCTGTATCTGAGTTGTGAACGCAGATTCACACTTCTGACATCTGGTTCCTTTCACGGCATGGATTGTATCTGAGTTGTGAACGCAGCATCGCAATACTGAACATCAGACTCGAAGTCTGCCACAGGCTACTTTGAAGCAGCTAGTTTTGCGTCGTAAAATTGCCAAGAAAACCACAAATAGATCATAAATGCTGGAATCGATTGCGACGTCTTGTTAGGGATATGTAATGAACCTTTCAGTTTGCCATTGATTTATGAACCACCGACGCTCATATCATTGTGAGTATCAATCAATAAATCATGTGCCATGCCGGAAAGCATGGGCGGTCATGACTCGCCATTTCACTCGGTCACAGTGTCGTGGATCAGCTCAGTGTTCCTGCCTCGTCCATGCCATGTGGCCAAGCCATCCAGGTATTTTCCTCTCGGTCTTCCTTTTGGTCTGTTCCCTTCAATCTTGCCAGTTGTCACTAAGTTCTCTAATCAATTTCTTCTCATAACATGTCCAAAAAATGTTGACTGTCTACGTCTAATTTCTCTAATCAATTTACGATTTTCATTTGTCTCATGTAGTACTTGATCATTCTTTTTTCTATCTGTCCATGGTATTCTTTGCATTTTCCTCAGAAACCGCATTACGGCAGCCATCAGATGTTTTCAGCTTGACTGCACATTGTCCAAGTTTCACATCCATACAAAAGAACAGGTTCTATGTATCCCCTCAACACTCTTTTTCTTGTTTCAATTGACATCTTTTTATTGGTCAGAATGTTTTTCATCTTGCTAAAGGCTACTTTTGCCATGGCGATTCTTGTTCTAATGTCTTCAAGGCATCTCCCATCAGATGTTATGACTGTTCCGAGATAATTGTACCGATTCACTTGTTGAAGAATATTCCCATTTACTTGTATATTACATTGTGGTACTTCGTTCTTCCTAGTGACGACCATAACCTGTGTCCTTTTACAATTTAATTCTAACCTTAGTTGTTCACTGTGTACACAAACCGCATTTACTAATTGTTGCAGGTCCTGTGCATTGTCTGCAATCAATACTGTATCATCTGCATATCTAATGTTATTGATGTTTCGTCCTCCAATGCTGACTCCATTTATATCTTCTACATTTCTGAAAATATTTTCGCTGTACAGGGAAAAAAGATCTGGAGACATTACACATCCGTGCCTAACACCTCTGTTAATAGGCTGATATTGTCCCACATCATTATCGATCCTTATGGCAGCTTGTTGTTTCCAATATATGTTTTTTTTATTAGTCTAATGTCTTTCCCATCAATGTGAGTATCAACTCAAAGTAATTTGTTCTCGTGCGCTGTGCTGAGATTCCACCTGTGTGACCTATGTGAAGGGAAGACTGCAGTACTTATATCGGTGTGCAAGAAAAGCTTTCCTTTAGTAGCAAACCAAACCAATTGTACTATAGATAAATCAGTAACCACCGCATGATTAGTGAGCAGAGTTACTTCATTGAAGTCTGGAGCAAAAATAACAAGACTAGGTCTTTCAAAACCAGTGTTCACTTTTGAAGTACAGAGGTTCATAGTTTTGGTTCCGACAACTTCAAATATAGTCTTTAATGGCTTCAGCTCCAATAACTTCACAGAAGAAATGAAACATTTCAGTGATGGCGAGACAGGAGTTGACTGAAGGAAATTTTAGGTGAGTCACGTGGTGTGAAATCAAACAAGTGAACAGCTACGCTTTGATGTCAAGAGGTATCCGGAAAGACAAGCCAAGAGTAAAATCTAATTTCAAGTTGGACTTGTAATCGTTTTTTTTCACATAGCGTGAGTAATCTTTGAACAAATTGAGTTCATACTGAGAAAGGACTTTATTTTAAAAAAACGCTGCGACAGAATGCATTATGTATTTGAAACTTGTTGTGGTTTGATTCTATAGTTAGTCTTGATAATAAAATAAAAGAAAGATGGCTCTGTAATTTTAGTTCATAATATTACAATTATTATGCAGTAATTTGTCTTGTGAAAAGCTTTCCCTTCATAAAAAAGTTAGCTGCATATCATTTACAGGGCGTCGCAGTCAACAGCAGCACATTTTGGCTGTTTGGAACTCATGGGCAAGTTTATGTTCAGTATTGCCCATCTATTTATGAACGACCGGCCTCATACCATTGTATGATAATCAACACAAGGCGGTCTGCTGCCAAATCTCCCGTAACTGTGTTTTGAACGTGGGTATGAGTGATTACTAATTGCGTCCGTAAACCCTTTGCCACAGGGCCATCATAAAAGGTATCGTCTTTTCCTTTCGTTTGCCTGAAATAAATTGTCTATAACTTTTCTAAACATTTAAATGTCCTTTTTAGTTCTCTCTCTCTCTCTCTCTCTCTCTCTCTCTCTCTCTCTCTCTCTCTCTCTCTCTCTATCTCTCTCTCTCTCTCTCTCTCTCTCATGTAGCGGGTCCTTTGCAAAATGTCGCTCTCATCACGGTGCGCGGATAAAAACCGCCTCTTGCCATTTCTCCCGCCCCATACACCCTCATGCTTCCTAATGCACCCTCGTTTACTCTCATACACCCTCAAACACCCTCATGCAACCTCGTAGATCCTCAAACACCCTCATGCACCCTCATACACCCTCAAACAACCTCATGCACCCTCATACACCCCTCAAACACTCTCGTGCGTCCTCATAACCCTCAAACACCCTCATACACTCTCATATACCCTCATACACCCTCATAACCCTCATACACCCTCATGCACCATCATACACCCTCAAACACCCTCATGCACTTTCATAACCCTCATACACTCTCATACACCCTCATAAACCCTCAAACACCCTGATACACCCTTATGCACCCTCATGCACCCTCATAACCATCATACACCCTCATACACCCTCATGCGCCCTCATACACCCTCATACACCATCAAACACTCTAATACACCCTCATACAGCCTCAAACACCCTCAAACACCCTCATGCATCGTCATGCACCCTCATGCACCCTCATACACCCTCATGCACCCTCAAACACCCTTATACACCATCATGCACCCTCATAACCCTCAAACACCCTCATATATATTTCCCCATCAAACAAAGCACTTAAGTTTGATGACCCCAGAAACAAATGTCCTGAGGATGAAGTCACCATGTTTCAAACATTACGACAACCAACTTCACAACCAATAAATTATTGGACAAATGAACATAGGTTTCCACTGCTAAATGCAAGAGCGGAAATTGTTTTAGCCATACCAGTGTCATCAGCAGCAGTAGAGCGCTTGTTTAGTGCAGCTGGATTGTTGTTGAATAAGTTACGAAAACGGATGTTACCAGCTCTCGTTATAAACTCTGTGTATATCAGATTTGCATGTAAGATGAAAATATTATAGAAATGCTTCAGGGATTGCCTGGTTTAACTGAATTATTAGAAACAGTGGATCAGCAGGAAACTGATAATATGCTGAATGAGCAGAGTGACTCAGAACAATAATGACACTGAATTGTCATATTTAGATTTTTAAAAATAAAATACACTTGAATATTAAAATTAATAAATTATGTCGTTTTACATGCATCTTTGTACATGTAGTCTATTTAGTAGACAATAAAATTAAATTTTCATAAATTTCAAAATCTTATTTGAACTGTATTCCATATTAATATTACAATGTGAATCCCATGGGATGGGATGGGATGGGACAGAAAAATATGTCCCATGGACAGGCCTGCTGGTACCATTACACTGCTACGGGCGTTTTGGCAGCAGACCGCCGTGCGTTTAGGTTTTTTTTAATACAAAAAGGTATGGGTGCTGGTAGTTCAGAAAGCAATGACAAACTACAGTCAAAATACTGGGGTTGATTGCGACGTCCTGTAAAGGATATGCATCTAACTTTTTAACTAATACCATTAGTATCAGAACTCAGCGCTGGTTGTTGCAAATGAGGATGGACCACGTATGGGAATAACCCGAGTGCTGTGATGGCGGTTCATGACTCAACTCAACTCAACTCAACTCCTAAACTGTCAGGTGGTATTCACACAACACATATAATTAACCCATAACCAAATCATTGGTTGCCCGTATTTACGGCCACATAAGGAAAGCCAAGAAAAGCATGTATGTCGTAACAGGCGACCAAGGAGAAAAGAAGAGTGATCGCAACCTGAGCCCGTAGACATCTTTAGCTGTAAAGAAGTACTGGTTGAAACGTTCGTCTGTATCTGTATGTTATTTTCCTCTCACGGAGTTTTTATTATACGAGGGGTTTCACACGAAAACTTTTAAAGTGTGAGAGACATTACAATAACCATACCATTGTCTTTTAACCTGTCAATATTGTTGTTAAGAATGTCAAAAGTGTTAAGCTCGTGATATCACGGTGTAGAAAAACATGGTGACGTTATAAGGACAGTTTAAAAATGGCCTCCCTACTTTTGACATGCACCAAAGAGGAACAGCGTTTTCTTATCCGTTTTTTTTTTTAATCAGTGAAAGTGTGAAACCTATAGAAATTCATCGGCGAATGAAAGTTCAGTGTGGTTATGCATGCCTGTCAGTCCATCAAGTGTATGAATGGAGTAGGAAGTTTCAAGATTGTTTGGTCCGATAAAGAGGTACAGCAGATGGTGCTTGAGTAGTTACGCACGCGACCAAGCGAATTATTTGTCTACGGGAATGCAAGCACTTTATGGGCGCTGGAGGACTTGCGTTGAACGCGGTGGTGACTACATCGAACAATAATAATATTTGTTATTTACTTTTTCAGAAAATATTCACACACACACACACACACACACACACACACACACACACACACACACACACACACACACACACTCACACACACACACATATCGAAAAATTATAATATTTGTTATTTACTTTTTCAGAAAATATTCACACACACACACACACACATACACACACACACACACACACACACACACACACACACACACACACACACACACACACACACACACACACACAAGTAAAGAAATGTAAGATTTTCGCCTGAAGTCCACTTGTATCTGATGATTATTTGGAATCCATTATAACATGGAGACATTTTTAGAATACAGAAATAAAAAAACTCAGCCACTACAGGTAAAGCCCGACAATAGGTACACTGTAGTGCTGACAATCATTGCCCGTACTCTCTCTCTCTCTCTCTCTCTCTCTCTCTCTCTCTCTCTCTCTCTCTCTCTCTCTCTCTTCACTTTATCTTTTGCCTTAAAGAAATATGGATGTAATATTCCGATTACAATAAAAGCATTAAAAGCGTTGCTATTATCGTGTGTGTTTTGTATTCATCATTTATATTTATATTTCTTTGAAGCTTTTCTTCTTTCTATCATTCATTTTATTTATATTTTCGTCTTTTTTCTCTCTCGCTAACCTCTCTCCGTCTATCTATACACTCCGTCTATCTTTCTCTCTCTCTCTCTCTCTCTCTCTCTCTCTCTCTCTCTCTCGCTCTCTCTCCCTGTCTCTCTCTTTCTCCCTCTGTTCCCCTATCTCTCTTTGTTTTCTTTTTTTTTCTCTCAATTCTTTCTTTCTCTATCTCTTTTTTTTTCTTTTTCTCTATTTATTTCTTGTTCTCTCTCTCCCTCTGTGTGTGTGTGTGTGTGTGTGTGTGTGTTTCTTCTATCTTTTTCTCTATCAATTTCTTCTTTCTTACTCTTTCTCTCTCTTTCACCCTCCTTCTCTCCCCTCTCTGTCTCTCTTTCTTCTTTCATTATGTATCTATCTTTCTTCATTTGATTGTCTTTTCTCTCACTTTCTCTCATTCTTCTTCTTCTTCTTCTTCTTCTTCTTCTTCTTCTTCTTCTTCTTCTTCTTCTTCTTCTCTCTAACTCTTTCTTCTCCAGTTCCTTTTCTGCCTTTGATCACCCACCTAGCATAGACACCCCAACCAACTCCCACTAAGCTGCCCCATCTTTTGTCATCTCCTGCAGCCTACTTCTTTGACTGCTGTCAAAGACCGAAATTCGTGGCGTACATCATTACATAAGGGTGCAGTAACTTGTGAAAGCCAGGACTGCAAGAGCTGTGAAGAAAAGGCTGGGCAGAAAAACCACTGCAGGAGATCCTCCTTCTGGAGCGTCAAGTATTCTTTGCCCACATTGTCAAAGAACATTTCGAGCCAAAATAGGCCTTATCAGCCATCTTAGAACTCACGGCTCCATAATTTCAACCCCACTGGATGAAATGAATGGTCATCATCATTCTTGATGGACAGACAACACTCCATCTCACAGTATTCATCCGTATCTCTAATTCTCTATTACGTGTATTTTTTAAGTCTCTCACTAATTCAGTTGCCCTTTTTAGAGAAATTTCTTTCCAATTATAAAATTATTAGATTTTCTTTGCCATTGTGTGTGCTATCCAGCGCAAGCGTCTCTTTCCCATCTCTTGATCAGTTGGACTCTCTCTCTCTCTCTCTCTCTCTCTCTCTCTCTCTCTCTCTCTCTCTTTCTCTCTGTCTTCTCTCTCCGTCCCCTCCTCTATCACTCTCTCACACCGCCACATTAGTGATTCCGTTATACAATTGTAATCCTTCTATTCTGCGCAAAGAACAATAATGAATGTTTATTATCTCTGTAATTGTTAAAGTTGTTCTTCGTATATCTGATGCAAACAGCGTTACTCTTACACGCGTAACTTCTCCCACTCTCTGCCTTTATTATTCTTTACAGTTCATCAATCTGTTTCTTTCTGTCCATTCTTATAAAATCTAAATCTCGAGTCTTTATTTCTCTCCGTTCTACTTTCTCACTCCTTCACTCTCCAATACATTTACTATATCTTTAATTCTTGTTACATTCGTAATTTCAGAAATGTTTCTCTATTTCTCCAGCGGCTTGTGCCTATTTCGCTCAAATGTCCCCGATAATGTATATCTTCCCAGATTGAATTTCCTATTCTCTTACTGACTCACTCTTAAACTTAACCATTCAGAGGATAACAGCTGAGGGCAAATGGAGAAAAGGAATACATAGACAATGCACTACTGCTGACATTACAGCATGAACTAAAAGTAGTTTTTCCACACTTGTGCACGATGTGAGATACACAGAGATGTGGGGCACTCTGATTACTGATGCTTGCATCATGACATCATACGATCAACTTCCGGGGTAACCGTATGAGATTAGAAGATGTTTATCTTACACCATGTATCTATCTCTGTCTATCTAACTATTTATGCCATTGGTTCTGTTTATCTATCTATGCATTTTTCTTTTTTTGTTTATGTGTCTATTTATGCATCTATATCTATTTATCTTTCTATTCATATGTTTATCTATCCATGCATGTATCTATCTCTGTTTATGTATCCAGCCATTCACCTATCTCTATTTATCTATTTATGTATGTATCTATCTATGTTTATCTTTCTATGCATGTATTCATCTCTGTTTATCTATTTATGCATGCAGTTATCCATGTTTATCTATCTTTGCATGTATATATATATATATATATATCTATTTATCTATCTATTTATGCAACTATCTCTGTTTATATATCTATACATGTATATATCTCTGTTTATCTATCTATGCGTGTATCTATCTCTGTTTATGTGCCCATTCATGCATCTATCTATATGTATCTATCTATCTCTGTTTATCTATCTATTCATGCATCTGTCTCAGTTTATTTATATATTCCTGCATCTAGCTCCATTTATCTATTTCTTCATGCATCTGTCTCCATTTATCTACCTATTCATTCAACTATCTCTGTTTAGATATCTATCTATCCAAGCATCTATCAAGAGTTGTCTATATATAAACTCTTCATATCTCTGTTTAGTCTAAATGTCATTACTCATCTCCATACTCCATTTCTATCGCTATTTTCACATTTCTCTTTACTCTTAAAATTACAATCAGTCTGTTTGTGTCTGTGTCTGTCTGTATGTCTGTTTTACGTCGCCACCCCTCACTCGCCCTATCACCTACATTTGCACTTCTTCATGTGCCTAGTATTCTTCAGTACCTATGCATTCCTTACTCGTCATTGTTTTAAAAACTATCTCTCTCTTACCTCCCCCTCCTCTCTCTCTCTCTCTCTCTCTCTCTCTCTCTCTCTCTCTCTCTATATATATATATATATATATATATATATATATATATATATATATATATATATATATATATCACTTCTTTCTCTTTCTATCTGTCTCTCTATCTCTCTCGCCCTCACCTTGCATATGTGTAATATGTCTACATTACGTTCTATTTCATGTTGTCTGTTAGAAATAAGCTCAATGTTTAAAAGTACCTAACAAATGTAACCAATTTTTATCCAAAAAGTACGTAGAATATTTTCTAATTCATTTATATTGTGGCAATTATTACAGCATTTCTCTCTTTACTGTCAACATGAGCATGTTTGTATTCTCAAACATAAAATATGCTCTAAATATTCCGCCTTCACACCAGTTTGAACTTATTCCTACTGCTTTTCCTACGTTTCTCGTCTGAACCTTGAGAATAAGTTTAACTGCTAAACGAGAGGTAAGCTGGCATACTAATTTTTGTTTAGAATGTATTTGCCAGGTTTTGCGCTGACTTTCAAGCGAGTTGCCGGAGTAAAGTACTTTATTTTAGAGCTAGTAAACCCTGTTTCGTGTTTCTGAATCTGACACTTTGTTTTAGGACTAGCCACTGTTTGTGTGTCTTTGAGTCTGGTAGTGTAGGTTAGAACTAGTTCCTTTCGTTTGTGTGCATTTGATACTTATGTTATGTTATATCGTGCTGTGTTGTATTATGTTGTGTTATGTTATGTTATGTTATGTCGTGCTGTGTTGTGTTATGTTGTGCTATGTTATGATATGCTATGTTAAGTTATGTTACGTTTTGTTGTGCTATGTAATGTTTTGTTCTACAATGTTATGTTATGCTGTGCTATGTTAAGTTATGTTATGTTATGTAGTGCTTTGTTGTGTTAGGTTTTTGTGCTACTTTAAGTTATGTTCTGCTATGTTATATATTGCTATGTTAAGTTAAGTTATGTTATGTTATGTTGTACTATGTTATGTTAAGGTGTGTTATATTATGTTGTGCTAAGATAAGTTGTTATGTTATGTTATGTTACGTTACGTTACGTTATGTTATGTTATATTATCATGATCGATATCACCACATATTGGCTATTCCCATACGTGTTCTGTCCTCCGACGCAACAGCCATCTCAGAGTATCGTATGCAATAATCACTATCACAGAATGTAATAAAGACAGTGCTGAAATTCTATTTAGAACCTGGTTTGATGTTAGGCAGTGAATCTTGGAATGTAAATGGGAAAATTAGGAAGAACTTAGAAGCAACAGAGATGTGTATCCCGAGGCGAATGTTGCGAAATACTGCCAGAGTAACTAACAACAATTGTTTGACAGATGATAACGAAACTGGAACATTATATTCAACAACAAGAAAGAGACAAACAACTTTCTTTGGTCATGAGATGAGAAGAGAGGCATTGGAGAACATTGTCACAACTGGAAAGCTCATAGGGAAGAGAGGCAGAGGCTACTAAGAGAAGTGATGATGGATTTACCGAGACGGTGGCATGGAGGAATATCATTAGCAGATTTGATCCAGAACACCAAAGACCGAGATCTGTGGAGAGCCATAAACGCCTACGCCAGTTGGCAGGATACCTGATGATTGATGATTATGCAATTTTACATTCAGTAGTTTGCTATTTCCTTCTGAACAGAGAATCAATATTTCAGTCCAGTTACCTAGTTCAGTAAAAAATAGGTTGTTCTATTTGGAGACTTGCTCTAGAAATAATTGAAATGGGAAAATAATTGAACACAATTTTTGGCAACTTTATGTGTTCGAGTTGTGTCAGTGAAAATCTAGTGATTATCAAGTTAATAATAATTTCTTATAATAACATTAAATTGTTCAATCAATCAATCATGTGCCATGCCGGAAAGCGTGGACGGTCATGATTCGCCATTTCACTCGATCACCAGAGTCGTGGATCAGCTCAGTGTTCCTGTCTCGTCCATGCCATGTGGCCAAGCCATCCAGGTATTTTCCTCTCAGTCTTCCTCTTGGTCTGTTCCCTTCGATCTTGCCAGCTGTCACTAAGTTCTCCAGTCCATTTCTTCTCATAACATGTCCAAAAAATTTTGACTGTCTACGTCTAATTTCTCTAATCAATCTACGATTTGCATTTGTCTCTTGTAGTACTTGGTCATTGGTTTTTCTATCTGTCCATGGTATTCTTTGCATTTTCCTCAGAAACCACATTTCTGCAGCCATCAGATGTTTTTCAGCTTGACTGCACATTGTCCAAGTTTCACATCCATTCAAAAGAACAGGCTCTATGTATCCCCTCAACACTCTTTTTCTCGTTTCAATTGACATCATTTTATTGGTCAGAATGTTTTTCATCTTGCTAAAGGCCACCTTCGCAATGGCGATTCTTGTTCTAATCTCTTCAAGGCATCTCCCATCAGATGTTATGACTGTTCCAAGATAATTGTACCGATTCACTTGTTGAAGAATATTCCCATCTACTCGTATATTACATTGTGGTACTTCGTTCTTCCTAGTGACGACCATAACCTGTGTCTTCCTACAATTTAATTCCAACCCCAGCTGCTCACTGTGTACAACAACCGCATCTACTAGTTGTTGCAGATCCTGTGCATTGTCTGCAATCAATACTGTATCATCTGCATATCTAATGTTATTTATGTTTCGTCCTCCAATGCTGATTCCATTTAGGTCTTCTACATTTCTGAAAATATTTTCACTGTATAGGGAAAATAGATCTGGAGACATTACACATCCCTGCCTAACACCTCTCTTAATAGGTTGATATTGTCCTACTTCATTAAATTGTTATGCACCTTGTTATACAAATGTGAGTCTACCACCATTTCCCACAGACAATTAAAGCAATTGTCGACCACTTAGAATTGTGTGATTATCAAAGCGTTCTTCGGTTTTGCTGCTGGAGAAATCAATAGATTCGCAAGGGTTTAAAAACAAAGAGCCATAGACAGTGAGAACAGAAACTGGCCAAGACGCCACGGGATGTCAAGGCCTCGAATATGTGAAGGAATGGAGGACTTTTCACAACCAAAGCCAGCATCTGTCACCTGTCTCCCGATTCTTATTGTTCTTTTTGATATTTATGTAGGAACTGCAGACATTGAGCAAGGGCTGCAGGGTTCGGGTTTTTTTAAAACCATGTGTGTGTGTGTGTGTGCGCGCGCGCGCGCGTGTGTGTGTGTGTGTGTTTTACCGCCGATTACACGGAAAAGATGAATGAATAAATAGCAGGTAATAGCAAGAATAGGAAGCAGGAAACAAGGAAATTTATCGTCCTTTGTTGCATATGGTCTATTCCGACTTAAATAAACGATATTATTACCTTTATTTAACTCTTTATGTAGTAACATCGCACATACTGTAATCAAATGTTCTTTATATGCACCAATCAATGTGTCATCGTTTATTTAATATAGGAGTGGGCCAGTGTGTATGTGTGTACTAATTAATTCACAGGCTGAAAATAATATCCTATTCGCGTATCGCTGCTATGCCACTTCTTTTATGTGGTGTCTCTGCCTAGGTAGGGACCAACGAAAGAGTGCCATATTGCTATAGAATTCATTCGGTTTACCTAGCTCTCTATCGTGTCAAAGCTAAAAACACTTCACAAAAGGGGATAGGAAATCGATTGCAAAAGCGTTGCGACTTTTCCATTATATTATTTTTCAGCACTTGTGGTCTTCTGTCTATTGGGGTCGCTAGAACAGTGGACTATTTTGGTTGCTTCTCTCCCACCTTTTTTTCTCTCTCCATCTCTTTCTCTGTCTCTCTCTCTCTCTCTCTCTCTCTCTCTCTCTATTTCCCTCTCTCTCTATTTTTATCGCTCTCTCTCTCTCTCTCTCTCTCTCTCTCTCTCTCTCTCTCTCTCTCTCTCTCTCTCTCTCTCTCTCTCTCTCTCTCTTATTTAAGATTAGCTTTATAAGTGATTTCTGAATGAAATAATGTGTGAGAGCAGAGAGATCAGAAGGGCATAATGTCAGATGGGCCTGCGTGCCTAGTTCTCAACCTTGTAAAAATAAGTTCGTTTGCTTGTTTTTATCTCTATCTTATCATCATCATCATCATCATCATCATCATCATCATCATCATCATCATCATCATCATCATCATCAGCATCATCATCATCATTATCATCATCATCATCATCATCATCATCATCAGCATCATCATCAGCATCATCATCATCATCATCATCATCATCATCATCATAATTTTTTTGTATCTTCTTCTTTGATATTCTTTTTTCTTGCTTTGTGTTTATATTTAAACTTAGCAATACTTACAGTAGTGGTAGTAGCAGTAGTGTTTTCTTTTTAAAGTGTGTCATGGTTGTAGCTGAAGTAGTTATAGTCGTGTTAGAGATAGCCATATGGGTAATAGCAACAGTGACAGGAGTAGTAGTAGTTGTTGTTGTCGTTGCAAAAGTAGAAAAGTAGCTGTAGTATTAGTAGTCTTATTATCCGTTATAGTAGTAGAAGCTTGAAGGTGTTTCAAGATAAAAGGATGGATTTGATTGTACCATGTTTAATCCGATATGCATGTGTCTCTTTTCGCAAAAGGCAATTATGAGGATATATGATGGTACACCAGATTCAATTGTTATATCATCATCATGTGCCATGCCGATAAGCATAAGGTGGTCATGTTGCAATCTCACACGATCACCAGAGTCGTAGATCAGCTCTGTGTTCTTGTCTCGATCATGCCACGTGGTCAATCCATCAAGGTTTTTACTTCTCTGCTTTCCCCTTGTTCTTTTCCCTCTTAATCCTGCTAGTTGTCACCAAGTTCCCTAATTTATTTCGCTTGACTATCTACATCTAATTTCTCTAACCATTTTACGGTTTTCATTTGCTTCTTGTAGGACATGCTCACTGGTTTGTCTGTCTGTTTATGGTATTCATTGCATTTTCCTCAGAAACCACATTTTTACAGCCATCAGATGCACATTGTCCATGCTTCACATCCATACAAAAGTTCAAGTTCTATGTTGCACTTCAGCTCTGTTTTCTTGTTACAATTGACATCTTTTTATTGTTCTGTATTTTTTTCCCGTCTTGTGAAAAAAAGAGTATATTATTAAAAGCCGAGAGGATCGACTTAATTGCCCCAGGTTTTATCCGATATGGCATGGTCTCTTTCCGCAGGGCGACCTGCAGAAGAAAGCTTCAGACAAAGCATGAACTCCGTAGCTCCGACGACGACCCCCAGGAGTCTCCGAGAAAAATGCACTCGTGAACCGAAAGACGTAGCCCGACATCGAACCAACAACCTTCGGAGCGCGAGGCACACGGCTTTATCACTTCGCCACGGTGCTCTCCCAATCCCCCATCTTGTGAAAATGCTATCTTCGCCATAGCGATTCTTGTTCCAATCTCTTCATGCACCTCCCATAATATATTATGACTGTTTCGAAATCGTTGTACAGATTCACATGTTTAAGAATATTCCAATTTTCTTTCTTCTGAGAGACGAACATAATGTATGTCTTCTTATTATGTAATTCTAACCTCAGGTGTTCAAACAACGCATCGACTAAATACTGCAGATCCTGTTCATTTTTTGCAATTAATACTATATCCTAATTTTTTTTAATGCTATTGATGTTATGTCACAGAATATTGAATCCACTCAAACGTTCTAAATTTGTTTAAAAACAAAATTTCACTATATTGGGAAAAAACGATCTGGCGACATTACACATCCCTGTCGCACACTTATCTTAATAGGTTCTTTATATTCACTTACTTCATTATCAGACAACAAGCGGATCTATGTAACAAGAACTTCGAACTAAAGAAGAGTGCTTATTAAGATAAATCACACCGAGAAACAATGAAATATTTTGTGCTTTTAAAACGGCATGCACTTTTGGAAATGATCATTACTGATGGTGGAGAAGAGCACAACGTGAACGGATTAAAGATGTGATATTTACATTTGATGGCAACAAAGGTTAGCATTGCTAAGTGGGTAAGAACACTCGTTCTTAAGAATCCACTGTGCTGATGCCGAGGTCGCGGGTTCGACCCCTACATCGGTCAGTTGTATTAAAATGTTGACTTCTCAACCTTGAGTTGGGGTTGTAAACTGTAAATACCTGTAAAGTCGGACTGGATTTGGCTGATGGCGATGGGCACTGGTAATAGGGAAATGTAATTCAAACGCAAAAATCATTCCAGTGCACTAGAAGAAGTAGCGCGTGTATGGAATAGGCTTGAGTTCAAAGCGTGAGGACGCAAAAAAAACAACAACAACATAATCGGCTTCAAGCTGATAATTTACACATGCCAGCAACATAATTATGGGACACGCCAGTAACTGATCATGATAATAATGACATTATGAAAATGGTGATGATGATATTGATAATAATGATGATAATGATATTGATATTGATGATAATGCTATTGATGATGATGATGATGATGATGATGATGATGATGATGATGATGATGATGATGATGATGATGATGTGATGATACATTTCATTTTTGTCTAATTTCTATTTCCCCCATCGTCTGTCTTAAATAAACCGTGTCTTTTTCAACATCTTTGCTGATGATTTACTGGCATACTGGGCCGACTGACAAAAATAACTGCCCTCTTTGATGCCGCAGATACGATGCTCCGACGATAAATAAGCAATTTAAGGGAAGGGAATGCAATCTTGAAATGTTATTTGAAACCAGCATATAGAAGCACGCTGTCTGGTAAAGTGAATGCAAATATGCTCGATTTCTGCCCGTCTGGCCATCTCTATTTCTGGTCAGTCGCTGCAACTGAATATAATACTGTAAAAGGCACTACAGGGAACACATCATATAGACATAGATAAATACATACATATATATATGGACATGGATTTATCTATATGTTTATACATGGATGGCGACATATAACACACACACACACAAACACACACACACAAACACACACACAAACACACAGAAACACACATTCATATACAAATTTATCAACCTGCATATTGATCTGTCTCTGTATGTCTTTCTGGTTGTGTACGTACCTATCTATTTATCTGTTTACCCAGACGTACCAACTACCTATTTATTCCTCTCTCTCTCTCTCTCTCTCTCTCTCTCTCTCTCTCTCTCTCTCTCTCTCTCTCTCTCTCTCTCTCTCTCTCTCTCTCTCTTTCTCTCTCTCTCTCTCTCGTTTTCTGACTTTATGTCTGCCTACGTGTCAACGTACCTACCTATCTACTTACCCAACTGTACCAGCTACCTATATACTAATATTTATCTCTCTCTTCCTCCCTCTCTCTCTCGTTCTCTCTATCTCTCTTTCTGTCTTACGGGCTGTCTACGTACTTACCTATTTAAATATATGTTTACGCAGCCGTACCAACTAATTTGAAAATGATTGCAGATATGTCACACGCTGAGCGCGAGAGACGTAAGATGGTGCGTGACGGTGAAAATAGCCATGTGTTCACGTGCATCCATTGTAGACGAACATTTACAGAGCGAATTGGTATGCCACACTCACTACCGCCATGGGTTGGAGTTAGTTTGCTTTTTTGAAGCACAATGTAACAAACTATCGCCTGTCAGGACGGCCAGGTGCCAATGACCAACTACCTTAGTACTTCTCGCTCTGTCTGCCTGCCTGCCTGCCTGCCTGCCTGCCTGCCTGTCTGTCTGTCTGTCTGTCTGTCTGTCTGTCTGTCTGTCTGTCTGCCTGTCTACCTGTCTGTCTGTCTGTCTGTCTGCCTGTCTGTCTGTCTGTCTGTCTATTTGTCTGTCTTCTCTCTGTCCGCTTATCTCTTCAATCCCAGGATATTCTTCTTGACTGTCTGATTGACTGTCTGAATATATATATATATATATATATATATATATATATATATATATATATATATATATATATATATATATATATATATATGTGTGTGTGTGTGTGTGTGTGTGTGTGTATAATCAATAATGGGCCCCTTCGCAACCCTTAAGTCGTAGTTGACATATGCTGCTAATTCCCTATTGTTAAATGCCAATTGGCATATGACGGTTACGTGGTTAATAAAACGTCGGCCGCTTTGTCTTCCCAAAATATTTCCTGATACCAATTTTCACTGGGGTCGGTCAAGGAACAGAAGTCAATGTTTAATCTCCACTCCTTCTAACTCTTGGGGTTTGGAACAAATGACCACTGGACCTACAGGCAAGCGCCCCAGCCAGTGGGTTTCCATACATATGTGTTTATGTTATACAGGTTTCACGGATTCGATTTCACACCTGTACTACATGCGAGTGGCGTGTTAAATCATGAAATGTTTACCCACAACACCTTATCTCTGACATTTCTATCACACCTGATGCAGGTGTTTGCACTGATTGAGTTCACAGACCCTTTTAGCGTTTACTGTCTCTTTCTGTTTTATAATAAATTTAGCTTTATCGTTTGCGCTAATCGTATCTTTTACGATGTGTTGAAAAATGTTGAAATATTCGTGCTAATAGCAAAATAATACTAACATGTTCGGACAGTAAAAGATAACACGAATATTCCATGGGATGGTTTACAAAACATTTTTGAAGAAGCCGTTAAAATTTTCGAAAAGGAATATTTTACGAAGCATTACTGAAGTTGAAAGAAGCTAGAAGTCTCATAAAGAGAACTGATTACACGCATCAGAAGAAGACAGTTCATATTCTTTGGGTATGTCATGAGAAAGGGAAAGCCGAGGTATGTTGTGACAACAGGATAGTTGAAGGAGTGGAGAAGCAGGGGAGACAAAGAGAGAAGATGCCGGACAGTCTGACATCACACCAGGAAGGAATATCAGTATAGGAATTGATGGGCAGCACACGAGGGAGAAGGCTGTAGACAGAGAAGTTCATAAACGTCACACGGCATAGACCATAAGAAGAAGAAAAGTTGCTGCATTTCGCTAGGTGAATTGTGTAAATCGATGTTAATGGAGTCCATTCTATGTCCATTATTTAAAACTAGTAGGACCTATTAAGCAGAGCTGCAATAAAATTTGGAGTCCAAACAAAATGCATGTGATCAGGAGGCTCAATGAAAGGGGATACAGATACAGGGTAAAGTTTAGGCTAAAGTGTTAACTTTAACCAGGTTAAACAAGAAAAACAAAACAAACAAATAGAATAAAAATAAAATTTGGTATTCTTTTTTTTTAATTGTTATTTTGCGTGTGTGATTTTTCCCCTTAACGGATTTAGTGCCTGACAGAAAGTGGATTTGGAACAAACACAAACGGATGGCGGGAAATTTTAAGATGGGACGACATGTCAGCCCATGTCATTTTGTTTGTAAAATTTCCCTCGTCGATAGGAATTCGAACAAATGACCACGGGGTAGTAGACAGGCGTGGTTGGTGGTCAATCAGTTCCCGAAGTAGTATTAGTGACAAAATAACCACATCAAAAGTTACAGAATAAAATAAAAAGCAAGAAAATATATACCAAACTCATCCAAACACACGATACTGAAAGTCAAAGTAAATATGTACTCTTGACTCGTTTGAAAAACTGAAGAATTTGACATAATCTGAAAGTGCCGTGATGGTTTGATATTCGGATTTTTCTAACAGCACAGCTGTGAGGGCAATAATTTGGTTGTATATCAAACTGATGTAGCTGTAATCTCAAAGACACCGGAACAGATAAAGTGCTAATATGCGGCGACGTACATACGTAGATTTAAGCAGAACGATATGAGGAAATAACGGTATTCAAGCAAAAGCAGCTGTTTCAAAAACATCGTTTTTGCAATATTCTCCATTAAGATTAGAATAGAAATGCTTGCAGCAACCATACTATACAATTTTAAGAGACAGATCCACATAGGTATTTATTGTAGACAGACAGACAGACAGACAGACAGACAGACAGACAGACAGACAGACAGACAGACAGACAGACGGACGGACGGGCGGGGCGGGCGGGCAGGCAGGCGGGCGGGAGGACGGACGGACGGACAGACGGACGGACGGACAGACAGACAGACAGACAGACAGACAGACAGACAGACAGACAGACAGACAGACGGACGGACCGACAGGACAGACAGGACAGACAGACAGACAGACAGACAGACAGACAGACAGACAGACAGACAGACAGACAGAAGGGATGCATAGTTTGATTGGTAGGTATGTCATCTCATCAAATGCTCTGCCAGCTGGCGTAGGCGTGCATGTCTCTCCACAGATCTCGGTGTTTGGTGTTGTGGATTAATTCAGATGATGATATTCCTCCATGCCACCGTCCCAGTCCATCCAGCATCATTTCCCTTGATCTATCTATGCCTTTGTTCCTATTGATCTCTCCACTTGTCATTCATGTCTTCATTGCCTCTCTTCTCATCAAATGACCAAAGAAGGCTGTTGTCTCTTTCTTATTGTTGTATATAATGTTCTAGTTTAATTAGTCCCTTTCAAGCAACACTTGTTAGTTACGCTGACAGTCAAAGTAATTCCCAACATTCCTAGGTATGTAGGAAGATATTTAGTCTACGTAGAAACTACAGGAGAGGCCCGCTTGCAGAATGGCTAACAAGCTTGCCTGTCGGTCCGGCGGTCCTATAGTTCGAATTCTAACAAGGCAGTAATATTTTAATGACTTGTGCTCCCAAGTCACCCACGTCTAAATTGAATATTTACTGACCACCTTACATAGGCCCGATCGAGCTAAACCTGCAGGACTAACACCGAACATTCAATACAACACTTTGAGTTAAAAAAAAAGATTGACAGTCTTTAATATTTTTTTTTTGCATATGAAATGTAACATGTAAATATTCTTGTATGTAATCAATGTTTAGCATCTAAATATAAGCAGGGTTATGCATTTGCCGTAATTATTATATTAGGCACTGTAGGTACTAAGCACATATGCAGGACAGCTAAATATTCACAATGAGCAATTAAATATAATTTTTGCAGAAAATGCTACAAGTGAATTATTATTATTATTATTATTATTGTTATTATTATTATTATTATTATTATTATTATTATTATTATTATTATTATTATTATTATTATAACATGGGGAGGACTGTATAGGTACCCAATTTCCCACCGAGAGACCCAGTAAAACCAGCCCATTCGCGCCGCGCTGGTAACTTACGGGGGTATGTGAGCCAGTCGTTCAGAAAGCAATGGCACTCTACTGAACGGAAAATTTGCCTAGAACATCAACAGCAGCTGAAAAATGCTGGTGTTGACTGCAACGTCATGTAAGGGATATGCAACAACAAAAAAGTAGTAGTAGTAGTAGTAGTAGTAGTCGTAGTAGTAGTAGTAGTAGTAGTAGTAGTAGTAGTAGTAGTAGTAGTAGTAGTAGTGTCGGTCTCCGTGGCCAAAGGCTTGCGAACGCCGATCGTGAGCCGCTTACTAGGCGTTCGAAACACAGCTGTGGCCGATTTAGCAGCAGACTACGTCGCGTTGTGTTATAACATGTTGGTATGAGAGCCGTTCGTTCAGAAAACAATGGCAAACTACTGAACGTAAACTTGTCAAGACAGCAACAACAGCAGTGCTGGTGTTGGCAGCGATGTCCTGTAAATAGGATATGCAAAAAACAAAAAAAATAAGTAGTAGTAGTAGTTGTAGTATTAGCAGTTGTCTTCGTGGTGGTGATGGTGGTGGTTGGTGGGTGGGGGGGGGGGAGGTGGTGTACGTGGTAGTGGTAGGTGGTGGGTGGGGTGGTGGTGGTGGTGTTAGGTGGTGGTGGTGTTAGGTGGTGGTAGAGGTAGGGGTGGTGGTGGTGTTAGGTGGTGGTGGAGGTAGGGGTGGTGGTGGTGTTAGGTGGTGGTGGGGGTAGGGGTGGTGGTGGTGTTAGGTGGTGGTGGTGTTAGGTGGTGGTGTTAGGTGGTGGTGGTGTTAGGTGGTGGTGGTGTTAGGTGGTGGTGTTAGGTGGTGGTGTTAGGTGGTGGTGTTAGGTGGTGGTGTTAGGTGGTGGTGGTGTTAGGTGGTGGTGGTGTTAGGTGGTGGTGTTAGGTGGTGGTGGTGTTAGGTGGTGGTGGTGTTAGGTGGTGGTGTTGGGTGGTGGTGGTGTTAGGTGATGGTGGAGGTAGGGGTGGTGGTGGTGTTAGGTGGTGGTGGTGTTAGGTGGTGGTGTTAGGTGGTGGTGGTGTTAGGTGGTGGTGGTGTTAGGTGGTGGTGGTGGTGTTAGGTGGTGGTGGAGGTAGGGGTGGTGGTGGTGGTGGTGTTAGGTGGTGGTGGTGGTGGTGTTAGGTGGTGGTGGTGGTGGTGGTGGTGGTGTTAGGTGGTGGTGGAGGTAGGGGTGGTGGTGGTGGTGGTGGTGGTGTTAGGTGGTGGTGGAGATAGGGGTGGTGGTGGTGGTGGTGGTGTTAGGTGGTTGTGGAGGTAGGGGTGGTGGTGGTGGTGGTGGTGTTAGGTGGTGGTGTTAGGTGGTGGTGGAGGTAGGGTGGTGGTGGTGGTGGTGGTGGTGTTAGGTGGTGGTGTTAGGTGGTGGTGGAGGTAGGGGTGGTGGTGGTGGTGATGGTGTTAGGTGGTGGTGTTAGGTGGTGGTGGAGGTAGGGGTGGTGGTGGTGGTGGTGGTGGTGGTGTTAGGTGGTGGTGGAGGTAGGGGTGGTGGTGGTGGTGGTGGTGGTGGTGTTAGGTGGTGGTGGAGGTAGGGGTGGTGGAGTGGTAGGGGTGGTGGAGGTAGGGGTGGTGGAGGTAGGGGTGGTGGAGGTAGGGGTGGTGGAGGTAGGGGTGGTGGAGGTAGGGGTGGTGGTGGTGGTGGTGGTGGTGGTGTTAGGTGGTGGTGGAGGTAGGGGTGGTGGAGGTAGGGGTGGTGGAGGTAGGGGTGGTGAAATAGGGTGGTGGAGGTAGGGGTGGTGGAGGTAGGGGTGGTGGAGGTAGGGGTGGTGGTGGTGGTGGTAGGGGTGGTGGTGGTGGTGGTGGTGGTGTGGGTGGTGGTGGTGGTGATGGTGGGGGTGGTAGGGGTGGTGGTGGTGGTGTTAGGTGGTGGTGGAGTGGTGGTGGTGGTGTTAGGTGGTGGTGGAGGTAGGGGTGGTGGAGGTAGGGGTGGTGGAGGTAGGGGTGGTGGTGGTGGTGTGGTGGTGGTGGAGGTAGGGGTGGTGTGTGGTGGTGGAGGTAGCGGTGGTGGTGGTGGTGGTGGTGGTGGTGGTGTTAGGTGGTGGTGTTGGTGGTGGTGGTGGTGTTAGGTGGTGGTGGAGGTAGGGGTGGTGGTGGTGGGTGGTGGTGTTAGGTGGTGGTGGAGGTAGGGGGTGGTGTGGTGGTGGTGTTAGGTGGTGGTGGAGGTAGGGGTGGTGGAGGTAGGTGTGGTGGAGGTAGGGGTGGTGGAGGTAGGGGTGGTGGAGGTAGGGGTGGTGGAGGTAGGGGTGGTGGTGGTGGTGGTGGTGGTGTTAGGTGGTGGTGGAGGTAGGGTGGTGGCGGTAGGGTGGTGGAGGTAGGGGTGGTGGGGGTAGGGGTGGTGGAGGTAGGGATGGTGGAGGTAGGGGTGGTGGAGGTAGGGGTGGTGGTGGTGGTGGAGGTAGGGGTTGTGGTGGTGGTGGTGGTGGTGGTGGTGGTGGTGTGGGTGGTGGTGGTGGTGATGGTGGGGGTGGTAGGGGTGGTGGTGGTGGTGGTGATGGTGGGGGTGGTAGGGGGTGGTGGTGGTGTGTTAGGTGGTGGTGGAGGTGGTGGTGGTGTTAGGTGGTGGTGGAGGAAGGGTGGTGGAGGTAGGGGTGGTGGTGGTGGTGGTGGTAGTGGTGGAGGTAGGGGTGGTGGTGGTGGTGGAGGTAGGGTGGTGGGTGGTGGTGGAGGTAGGGGTGTGGTGGTGGTGGAGGTAGGTGTGGTGTGGTGTGGTGGGTGGGGGGGTGGTGTGGGGTGGTGGTGGTGGGGGTGGTGTGGTGGTGGTGGTGGTGGTGGGTGGTGGTGTGGTGGTGGGGTGGTGGTGGGGTGGTGGTGGTGGAGGTAGGGGTGTGGTGGTGGTGGTGGAGGTTGGGTGGTGTGGTGGTGTGGTGTGGGTGGTGTGGTGGTGGTGGTGGGGTGGGGTGGTGGTGGTGGTAGGGGGTGGGTGGTGGGGGGGGGTGGTGGGGGGGGTGGGGTGGTGGGGTGGTGGGTGGTGGGGTTGGTACGGGGTGGTTGGGGTGGTAGGGTGTGGTAGGGGGTGGTGGTGGGGGTGTGGTAGGGGGTGGTGTTGGGTGGGGGTGGTAGGGGGTGGTGTGGGTGGTGGTGGTGGTGGTGGTAGGGGTGATGGTGGTGGTAGGGGGTGGTGGTGGTAGGGGTGGTGGGGGTGGTAGGGGTGGTGTGGGTGGTGGTGGTGGTGGTGGTAGGGGTGGTGGTGGTTGGTAGGGGTGGTGGTGGGTGGGTAGGGGTGGTGGGGTGGTAGGGGGGGTGGTAGGGGGTGGTGGTGGTGGGGGTGGTAGGGGGTGGTGGTGGTGGGGTGGTGGTGGGGGGTTGGTAGGGGGTGGTGGTGGTGGGTGGTGGTAGGGGTGGTGTGTGGTGGTAGGGAGTGGTGGTTGTGGTGGTGGTGTGGTAGGGTGGTGGTATGGTGGTGGTGGGGTAATAGGGTGGTGGTGGTGGTGGGGGGTGTAGGGGGTGGTGGTGGTGGTAGGGTGGTGGTGGTGGTGGTGGTGGTGGGGGGGTGGTAGGGGTGGTGGTGGTGGGGGTGGTGGTGGGGGTGGTAGGGGGTGGTGGTGGTGGGGGTGGTAGGGGTGGTGGTTGGTGGTAGGGGTGTGGTGGTGGTGGTGGTGGGGGTGGTAGGGGGTGGTGATGGTGGTGGTGGGGTAATAGGGGGTGGTGGTGGTGGGTGGTAGGGGGTGGTGGTGGTGGTAGGGGGTGGTGGTGGTGGTAATGGGGGTGGTAGGGAGTGGTGGTGGTGGGGGTGGTAGGGGTATGTAGGGGGTGGTGGTGTTGGTGGGGGATGTAGGGGGTGGTGATGGTGGTAGAGGGTGGTGGTGGTGGTAGGGGTGGTGGTGGTAGGGGTGGTGGTGGTGGTGGTGGTGGTGGTGGTAGGGGGTGGTGGTGGTGGTGGGGGTGGTAGGGGGTGGTGGTGATGGGGGTGGTAGGGGGTGTGGTGGTGGTGGTGGTGGTAGGGGGTGGTGGTGGTGGTGTAGGGGGTGGTGGTGGGTGGTGGGGGTGGTAGGGGGTGGTGATGGTGGTGGGGTGGTAGAGGGTGGTGGTGGTGGTAGAGGGTGGTGGTGGTGGTGGTAGGGGTGGTGGTGGTGGTAGGGGGTGGTGGTGGTGTGGTGGTGGTGGTTGTGGTAGAGGGTGGTGGTGGTGGTGGTGGTGGTAGGGGTGGTGGTGGTGGTGGTAGGGGTGGTGATGATGGTGGTAGTGGTGTAGGTGGTGGTGGTAGGGGGTGGTGGTGGTGGTAAGGGGTGGTAGTGGTAGGGGTGGTGGTGGCTGTGGTGGTGGTGGTGGTGGTATCTGTATTACTGAATGTTCCGACAAAAACCCACAATGATCTCCGTTGATGGGGCCACGCATAACCTACAAGCCAACCGCAGTTATCGAAAGGGCTACTCTGTCTGGACAAGGGCATGCCGTGAGAGCTCCTGAAATTGCCATTACAGTTCATTAACTGTCGATCGTCCTTCGTCTCAAGCTGTTTCATCATGCGGTGTTTCAACTGCATCGGGAAATTAGTTCCAGGAATTCGGGCTACGCGCACAGTATATCTTTTAGGATATTGGAATAATAATGAGTTCCAATATATGGCTGAATTGGAAAATTGGGGCATATTGTCGAGAGAATTCTTCACACGATGCTTGTTACTATGTTTGTTTGTTGGGTGTTTTCTTCATTGTGGATGCTATTTGTAAAACGAAAGTCTGCTTGTCGAGCAGACATCATGTTTAATATCTGACCTGTGTATATAGACTGACCTATTTACTTATACAGATACGTATGTACCTATTGTATCTACCTGAGGTAACTGATTAAATACCTACCTACCTATCGAGAGCAGCGTAGCATATTGGCTAGATGTCGCCTGTTGGCCTGGTTTTCTTGGGTTCAGTCCGTATCAGGGGGTATTAGAAAATTTTGTTTCTTACATTTTCCTGGACATCCTGTCGACACTGTCTGAAATAAGTACCAGGATTTGTTTTGGGAAGTACAGATGGCCAGTGGGATACAGATGGCATCGCCCACCGTGTGTTCACCGGTCTACACTGTCAAACCGTCATCTACTGCCTGTAGTACCTTGCAGTTTAGGGCAAAAGTGGGGGGGGGGAAGGTGGGGTCCTTGAGCCTGAGGAATTAAAGTCGCCTGGCTAGTGCACTCGCCATGAACTATGCAGGTTATGATTTTCTTTTTGTCCTCGACAGAAAAAACAATACAAACTTTACCGAGGATTCGAACCCAGGTGTCCTGGAGAGAGCCCGGAGTTTTTAGCCATTCGGCAACTCGCTCCCCACCGGTCTATAAAAATATAGTATATACGAATCTAGCAACATATTCCCAACATGCCTTAAGGCATGCAAATGGGTTCCTTACTTTTACGTATCTACCTGTCTACCTGCATACCTGCCTAACCCTATACCTACATATATACCTACCTAGCTACATGGATGCTTATATACCTATCTAAAACACCTACACGCCTACCTATCTACCAACAGTACCTACCTAACTACCTGAAATACTGAACAGATTCAGAGCCAAACAAAATGTAGGTTTGGACCAAACATAAATTGGAGAAAAACGGAAAGTAGGGCTGTGTCACAGTTATGACTTAAAGTGTTTACTATGGTAATAGACATGTGTTAATACGAGGAGATTTCAAATGATAACTTTAATAGTGTGATAGAAATTACAATAACCATGCTATTGTCTTGTCCCATTGCAACATACGCCTATGAGACCTGGATACTTACTAAACAAGCTAAACAGCACACAAATGCCTTTGAATATAAATTTTATAGTTGAGTTTTAAGAATATCTTGGACAAAGAAACGAACAAATGATTCCATACTTCAAGAGATGAATATTGAAGAAGGATGGCTTATTAAAGACGATAAAACAAAGAAAATTACACTATTTTGGTAACGAAATAGTTTCGCACGCAGGCAGTCTGCAGGGAAGGTTATGCTTACTTTCTTGTGGAATAAACGAGGCGTTATTTTAGAGCATTGCATGCCAAGAGGGAAAAATTATCACTAGTGATACATATACACATCTTATCAGGAATCATCTTCGACACACAATAAATTTCAGATAACTTGGATTCTGAGTAAAGGTGTCCTATTGTAACATGACAATGCTCGATCCCAATACTGCTTGTGCAACTGGTCGAACCCATACAAGACCTCCACTCTCAGTGTGTACCACAACCGCCGTACTCGTCCAGACCTAGCCCCACGGGTTTGGACAACTCATAGAGTCATTGATAGGAAAGACTTTCCGGTCTGATGGAGAGGTACAGCAGGTGGGGCATGAATGGTTACACGCGCGACCACATTGCAGTTTTCTGCAGAAATCCAAGCACCTTATTGGCACTAGAGGTCGTGCATGGAACGCAGTGATGACTACATCGAACAATTTTACACGCGTTTTTAAAATTTTTTTTCTTTTCAGAATACACACACACACATTCATGCGTGCGCATGCACGCACGCACGAACGTACGCATGCACACACACACACACACACACACCACACACACACACACACACACACACACACATGTAAGATTTTAATTTGAAGCCCCCTACCATACATCAAATTAAAGGGGGTTGCTGAAGGAAAATAACTGTATATATAATTACCTACCAAACAAGGCTCACCCCGCGACAATATCTGTTTACTTACCTATCTAGCAAGGCTCAACCCCGCGACACGATATGTCTACTTACCTACCTAACAAGGCTCACCCCCGCGACATTATCTGTCTACTTACCTACCTAACAATTCTCACCCAGCGACACTGTCTGTCTGCTTACCTACCTAACAAGGCTCACCCCTGCGACACTATCTGTCTATACCTACCTAACAAGGCTCACCCCCGCGACACTATCTGTCTACTTACCTACCTAACAAGGCTCACCCAAGCGGCACTATCTATCTACTTACCTACCTAACAAGGATCACTCTCGCGACACTATCTGTCTACTTACCTAACTAACAAGGCTCACTCTCGCGACACGATATGTCTACATCCCTACCTAACAAGGCTCACTCCCACGACACGATATGTGTACTTACCTACCTAACAAGGCTCACCCCCGCGACATTATCTATCTACTTACCTACCCAACAAGACTCACCCTAGCGACACTATCTGTCTACTTATCTACCTTACAAGGCTCACCCCAGCGACACTATCTGCACTGAATCTATCATTATATTTGTTTTCATATCCATAATATAGCATTGTATTCCAAGTACCCATCGCTCCATGTCTGTTCTCCCACTTTTATGTAGCCACCCATCAGTGAGCCAGTCTTATCTTTAACCTCACATCCCTAATATAAACTTTATTTCACATACTTTTCTTTTAATTTCTTTCCACCCATTGCAATGAAACTATTCCTTATCAAATTTCCCACAACACACTCTGTGCCTTCAAACATCTGATTTGCTTTGTAAATATGTTGAATAAAATTTTGACAGATATTTTGGGATTTTAAATTTATTTAATGGTAAGTTTAAGCAAGTTTAAGATTACGCGCAGTTCCAGGGCAAACTCGACAGACTGACCTACTGTTTCCTTGTAAGCGGCCACGCTGTTTCTATAATCTGATTTATGAAAGGAAGCAGTCTACTCTCTCATCTCCATCTCAGTCCACGCGCTGTGCAAAATGTTAGATTAGCGGTTTTGAAGTCAGGATTTGCAGAATGTCTTGGCATTTGTCTCCGAATCACGTATATCGGATACAAACATGGAATTTATACAAATAAAGCACACGAGTAAATACATTTAAATCCGAAAGTTGGGTCGTGGATTCTATGTTAAATCTAATTGGATAAGTGCAATGTACGATGAGGACTCGTGAACACGTTGCACGAGTTATCATGCTATTGACAATTGGATATTAAATAGGGTCAATAGACCGCAACTTAAGCTATATTTACAGACACAATTGTTCTTGTTCTTTTCTCCATTACCCCTATCCCGATTAACCTCAAAAGGGGAGGTTATAATCAGGGCACATCCCAGCCTCAGATGAATAATCCTGTAACACAACCAGCCATATTTTTATTTTTTTTTTGCATATCCTTTACAGGACATCGCTGTCAACACCGGCATCCTTCAGCTGTATGTTGAATTCTTGGCAAGATTACGCTCAGTAGTTTGCCATTGCTTTCTGAGCGGCCGGCTCACATACTCCGTAAGTTACCAATGCGATTCGAACCACTACTGATTCTCACCGTCATCACGTCACCGAAGAGAGTATACGAGATTATGGAGAAAATTCATAACCTCTAAGCCAAGAAGCCGGCACCAGGATATTATTGGATATTAATCTAAATGGATTGGTTAGAGAAAAGAATTATATACTCTGACTATTTAAAGAATTGGTGATTGAGCTCAATAAAGTTATATCAACCTTAGTGATTGAGTAGGGACGGTAATAAGGGAAAGTAATAAGCAATTACTTTAATAGGGACAGGGCAACATAAGGACAGGACATCGCACATATCGTCGGCGAACGAAGGAGTGAAAGACAACGGCGGAGTGGGACCAGGCAGGCATACATCCGAAGAAAATATCTAAACCAAAAAAGTACGATGAAAAGATGTTTCCACAACATGAACCATCTCAGTTAGAAGCTGGTTGAACTAGGTGGAATTGTCGATAATGGTACCCGTATTAACTCCATAATAATAGTTAATGTTTTCATTTGAAGCCCGTTTGTTGTTCTACAGGTCACTGCCTATCAATCTAGTTGACTTTCGGTGTGTTTGCTTTACTTTCCCTCCCCTTCTAGGTGGAGAGAGAGGGGGTGGGGAGGGGTCTGACCTCCATGGTGAAGCGATCAAGCAGTCTGCCTTGCGCTCTGAAGGTTGTGACTTCGTTCCCGAACTGCTTGGTTCTGATCACGAGTTAAAACTTTCTGGGACACGAATTGAGGCGTTATCGCTGGAGCTACGATATCGGTGGCAACATGTGAATATGGAAGAAGTGCTTGGAATCAGGATCGAAGTTGTTTTACAATGACTAGAGCAGTGGTTCTCAACCTTTTTTGGCCCGTGCCCCCCTTCACCATATTTTCAGAACGTCATTCCCCCCCCCCCCTCCTATCAAATATTTGGCCCGTGCCCCCTTTCACCGTATTTTCAGAACGTCATCCCCCCCCCCCCTTTCATATTTCCTATCTAAAAATCCCCCCACTCCTACATAGTGTCAGCGACTTGTGCGCTGCAGATTCTCAAGACTCCCCTACTTTCGCACCGCACGAAATAACAACTCGTGACATTTGCGAAAGGAATGCAATTTATTCAGAGCCGACATTTGAATGGCTCTACGAGCGTTATATTTCATCATCATTACACAACATGAATGCATTAACGTGATGACAGATGATGCTAGTATTTCACAATCTAAATGAACAGCCATATGTTTGCCTATTGCCTAGAAGCTCTAGCATTGGTCAAGGATACGTCTGCTCTCTCTCTACCGTCTCCAGTCAGTCTGTCCACACGCTACACATTGCGTGGACAAGCACGGACACTCATCTCCGTGCAGTAGCTATTATTGCGTGCATGGTCTCGCCAGCACGCTGGCTTGTGAGCTCGAGTAACTCGCCACTTCACGGTTACTCGCCAGGACAAGCTTCCCAATTGCTTGGGGAACGCCCTCGCTCAGCTGTACTCATCGACCTCTGGTCTGACACAAATGTGTCTCCCCGTGAGACTATTAATAGTACTCGGTGTCTCTCCTGTCTGGTGTCTCCCTACTAGACAAGTGTTAACTCATTGCCTCTGTAAGGCCTTATTGGGGATTCTGACAGGGTCCCCTCCTCTCCGCGAAGTGTTACTTCCCTTTTACTCATATTTGTAACACTTCTGGTCACAAAAGAAAATTGGTTGTTCCAATTTTTAGATCTCCAATAAGTTATAACTTTCTAGTTTGGGGATAGAACAACTATCTTCTACCTTCATTCACAGTGTTTTATTTTTTCACTTGGCTAATTCAGTAGCCCATGTCTCAGTATAGTTGGTTCCATAGATATCTTTGGGATTGGTAGTGACCCGGAACCGTTGTCTTATGATTTAAGTCCTGGTTTCCGTCGTTTGACTCTATGTCTTTTGACTTTCACCTATTGACTTCTGTCTCGACCTGTCCTCAAATTGCCCCAAAATGACAACCCACACACAAGTTGACTCTATTCTGAGTACAACACATGAGCACAAAGTGTTCACACTTTCTAATTAATATTGGTAGAATTTCACACTTTACCGATCTAATTTACTCAATTGTGGTTCACACTCCACGAATTGGTGATCGTATAATTTACCAAAGAAAATTATTTATGGCATGTATAGAAACAAATTTGCATTACTCTGAAATATATCACACAGCAATGATGTTGAATCGTGCAGTGAACTGATGCTGGTTCAGAATTTTGTAATATCAATCGATAGCTAGCGTTCGTTCAGTGGTACATACTACCACTTGCCTGCTGGCGTTAACTGTTCGTTGTATATTACAACAACTGCCTGCTATGACTGCTCAGAAACGTTCACTGTAATCTGACAGTAATTGTACTGCTGACGTTGGTTCACTGTGTTCTGACACCAATTCGGGGTCTAAGCGTTGGTTCAATATATTCTGACACCAATTCGGGGTCTAAGCGTTGGTTCAATATATTCTGACACCAATTCGGGGTCTAAGCATTGGTTCAATATATTCTGACACCAATTCGGGGTCTAAGCGTTGGTTCAATATATTCTGACACCAATTCGGGGTCTAAGCGTTTGTTCAATATATTCTGACACCAATTCGGGGTCCTGGCGTTGGTTCACTAACTTCTGACACCAATTCGGGGTCTTGGCGTTGGTTCACTAACTTCTGACACCAATTCGGGGTCTAGCCTGTCAGCGACTTGACAAGCTTCCCAATTGCTTGGGGAACGCCCTCGCTCAGCTGTACTCATCGACCTCTGGTCTGACACAAATGTGTCTCCTCGTGAGGCTATTAATAGTACTCGGTGTCTCTCCTGTCTGGTGTCTCCCTACTAGACTAGTGTTAACTCATTGCCTCTGTAAGGCCTTATTGGGGATTCTGACACATAGTATACGTAAAAATGGAAGGTAGATTTAATAGCATATACTAACACAAGTCTAGACATCCACATAAAACATGATTTGTGGGTCTACTTACAATAGAAAATGAATTTTAGAAGCATGAGACGTACATAACTGTAAAGTATGAAGGGAAAAACAATATCAAGTAATCGGTTCTTGTATTAACGTGATCTTGAAATGGTCTTCATTCCCCCCCCCCACCCTGGAAACCCTAAAATTCCCCCCTGGGGGGAATTCCCCACCGGTTGGGAACCACTGGACTAGAGAGTGTAGGTTCTTCTCTTTCTTCTGCGTTCGTCCGGAATGTTATTTTGGACATAATTACTTTGTGCCTGTTTACAGTAGAACTGCGATACTTGCATTTCTCGGCCGACACATACTTCTTCGTCAGGCACTTGTTGGCCGGGTTACCTTTCCTGTGAGAGTGGAGTTGAAATATAAAGAATCTCTAGTTTTACAACTAGAGAACAGACGAACGAATGAAAATCTTTTTTTGTTTCAAAGAGTTTAGAATTGGGCACGCAGGCCCGTCTGACATTTTGCCCTTCTTTTCTATTTCCTCTCATTCATTCTTTCATTCAACATCTCTTATGAGAATAGAAAGGCAGGTAGGTTGGTAGATACGTAGGTAGGTAGATAGAGAAGTAGGTAGGTAGGCAGGCAGACAGACAGACAGGCAGGTAGGTAGGTAGGTAGGTAGGTGGGTAGGCAGTTGGGTTGGTAGGTAGCGACAGGTAGGTGGGTAGGTTGGTTGGTAGTTGGTTGGGTGGGTGGATGGGTACGTACTTGCGTATCTCTGTGTGCTATGCTCTCGACAGGCGGGCGGCCTGCCATTCAGGAGAACAAGACCGAGCCCCAGGGGTTAAACCCGGTACAATGAGCTCGATTCTCTCGTAAACACATATTTTGCTTTACCGTTTTTGTCCACATCCTTTCTCCTCCAAATTAGAATCGAGTCTACCTGGCGTCGCCACCCGCCAATGTCTCATCTTTGTTCTCTATTAGTCTTTCCCTTAATTACTGTTTCTCATCTTATTTACTGATTCTCCTTTCACGATCTGAGGTGTAGTAGTACAACCTATAGCTCGCTCTGTGGCGAAGGGGTGACGAATGCAATTCACAATCCCGCATTCCGCTTTTGAAACACAGCTGCGGGAGATTTAGAAACATGGTGCCATTTTTTTTATACATACAATGGTATAAGTTCTGGGCGTTCAGAAAGCAATGGCAAACTACTGAACGTAAACTTGCCCAAAATGACACAAATACAAACCATGCTAGAGTTGACTGCTATGTCCTGTAAAAGATTTGCAACTAACTTTTTTTTACCTTTTAGCCATCAGTCACTCTAATGTTTAATATCCTCTCTTCGACCATGTTGTAGCGAAACGCCAGTGGCTCATGTCCTCAAGCCTTCTTTGATTTTGGGGAAACAGGGGGAAACGGCTTTCGGAAGCTCTCAGTTCTCTTGGTCGCTCAATCTCCATGAAAGATAGTTCTTTGGGTTACCTTCATAACACAATCTTTACATGGAGCGAGTAAATATATGTTTGGATCTTGCGGGTAAACCCGATGAAGCGCCTTTCGCCAAATGTGCACTGGTGCGGCTTCTGGAGGATTCATGTCCGTTTCTACTGATGGCCATCCACGGCCGAATGTCAAGAGTTCAAGTTAAAGGTTGAGACATTTAAAAGGTCTACTACTGGTGGAAGGAAAAGGTAAACTTGGGTTTTCTTTGGTCCAGGCAAAACTTGGCCTATAAATATCTATTGTCTTAACGACTGAAACGAACTGGCGAAAAGCCGGTTATGCCCATATTGTGAGTGGGTTGACCGTTGGCAATCTGACTAGGCGTCTTGTTCTTGGCATAGCAGGGGGAGTGAATCTGAACAATATATCTCCCCAGAGGATTTCATTTGTTCTTGGCGGCAGATGAGCTGTTGCTATCTTTCTTCCTACGGCTTACCGTTACTTAGTAGCATCTCTCTTTTAAATATAAGCACATTAGATAGCTACGGTGTGCTCCTTGGGAATGGGGTCCACCAATCTATGATCTATCTTCTTGAGCCGGAAGAGGCTATCCACAGTGCTATCTCTTTCGTCTTTTACTCGATAGGATGATGTCGGGAAGATAATGGGCTTCTCTATCTCACTGAGAGAACCTGAACTCATCTACACTTATGGCTTGTGCAGGGCACTGCCGGTACATTGGCGACAGCTCAGTCGAGAGCGGCGGCCGGGAGGGGTAGTATCTTCTTTGAATGGGGAAATACACGGTGTGCCATATAACCCCACTTAGGGGGGAGAAACACACCGATTACTGGGCGCACTACACCACAAGATCTTGGTTGCGAGAAAGGCATGGTTTGCAAGTGAGAGGAAAGCATGGAAATGAATGTGCCCAATAATAATAAAGGCTTGGTATGAGTGTGGAATGTGTGTCTTGTAGACAAAACGTTCCTAGGGTGGACAACCTGACATCACCCAGCTGGAGGTCGACTCAAGCCCGGACGTAGCCAATCCAGGGGCTACCTGACAGGTCAGGCCCATTCATTCGGGTATGGTATATACTGCATACGGTCAAGATCATATATGTCAAATATATTAACTGAGACCCTATTGGTCTTCAGGATTGTGTGATGCATGAGTCCGCCCAGTCGCTTAATATTGTTTGTCATCTCCAGGGTCCTTTTTTGTTGGACGTGACCAAATCGGACAGTATCCACACAGCTTCTGTGCTTGAGCCAAATACGTCTGATGAAGCCAGGTCAATGTATTAGCCATATCACACATGGTGTGCTTAACTCTGAGAGAGAGACAAGGGCATATCTTGAGGAAATGACATAGGCCCGAGAACAGTTATAATCTGGGTTGATCCTGTACACTATGAAACAATGACAATTTGCAGTAATGGTGCATCTCGGGTCCTTTCATTGACATAGGCCCGAGAGCAGGCAAAGTCTAAGTTGAGTCTACGCATGATTATCAGGCATACCCATTTTGTACCGGCCATTGAAAGAAGCCTATCTATGTTAAGTCCATGAACAATTCCTCAACAACCAGTGGATTTGATTCTACAGAAGCCTGTTGAACTTACACCCAAGTACCTGGAAGGAAGGAGATTCCGGCACACGGGGTGAGAAGTATATGGACAGATCGGACAGTATATGAAGCTGGGTCTGTGACTATGGCAACCTGAGGATCTGTGCCTGAACTTTATCTGTGTTGTGTCTGTTTAGAACTTTCTGTGTTAACTGCCTCGATGTTTATCTGTGCTGTCCTGTATTGATTTAATAAATCAAGTTTTAGTTTATTCCAACGAGCACTGTGTTATATATATGGATCAGCCAGAGGAACACGACAGGAAATAGGTCCTTAGGTCGAAAGAAAGAGTGACAGTGAGTCCGGGGAAAACGGAGGAGGGTTGGCAGGTAAAGACCTATCACAGCCAGGGCTATAAAGAGAATAATTTTGAAATATTGTGATAGGGCTATTTGGGACCCTCTACGTAGCTTGTTACAATTTCTGGGGGCACGTCGCGGGATATTTGAAATCCTGGTGGAGTTCTGGCTGATTTAGTGATAGGGGACAGATATCCTTGTCTACTATCAATAGGTTCTGCCTACCGTGCCTGGCTATTGTCTATACTCTTCCTGACACAGACTGACCGACATACGACGTGTTGTGGTCGTGTAATGTAACTTGTTGTGTACTTGTGAGTGCAATTTAATAGACAATTACCTCTACCCTTACCCTCTGAGTTTAAGATGGCATCAGCTGGGTTTAATGTCGCTGACGTACAGGCTACAGGGCGTGAGATGGGCTATGATGGAGCGGAGTTACAGAAATATGTGCAGGAAGTGGAAAGAGACTTCAGACAGGCTGTGCGCGAAGCCAAGAAAAGGGAGGCTGAGCAGGCAGTCAGAGACCATGAGTTTCCGTATGAGGGAGTTGGAGTTAAAAGCTCAAACTGCCAAGGAAACCGAGGGTGCAGTGGGAGGCGCAGTTCTCCCTGACTCAACAACTTCTGGTGGCGGTCCATATCAGGCAATGAAGTTCCCTTTGCTCCCGTTCGATGAACACAAAGAGAAGATCGACCAGTATCTTCAAAAATTCCAGTCGATGGCTTTGGCTATGGGACTGGAACGTGGGAAATGGAACTTGAAAATCTCGCAGGGCCTGAGGGGGACAGCGTACGAGGTCTACTCAAGGTTGCCACCTGGTATGGAGAATGACTATGAGGCTCTGGAAAAAGCATTATTGAAAAGGTTCCAGATGACAGCCCATACATACCGTCAGCAGTTCAGAAAGTCCAAGAGAGAGCCAGGAGAGATGTTCGCAGCCTACAGTGTTCGCCTGAGGTCTTACCTTTTGAAGTGGATGTCTTTAGCTGGATTTGCTAACGACTATGAAAGTTTGGAAGAATTAGTGGTCGTGGACCAAATGAAGAGGATGATGCCTAAGCCATTGCAAACCTTCTTGCTTGAAAATGGGGCAGAAAGGTTGGACATAGTAAATACATTAGCGGAAAGGTATGTGCTAGCTCATGGAGATAATGGGGAATTGTCACAACCCAATCCCCGACCACCAGACACCTGGTCTGGAAAGAAGAAGAACCATAAAACAGCTCACACCAAGAAGGAGGATCCTTTCGAGAAAGTTCCTATTAAGAAACCCTCTGGTAAGAGTCCACCTGGATCTCCTAAAAGAAAGTGGAGTGAAAAGTGGTGCGCCTATTGCAAATCTCCCACACACAATACGGTTGATTGCCGGCGTAAACAGAAAGACTCTCACTATGCTGCTTGTCTTGTAGAAACCGGGGAAGGGTCTCACCAGGAAGTAGAAGGGAGGGATCTTGGGAACAATGATTCAGAAAAACCACCAGTAGTAGAAACGGTACTTGTGAACGGACAACCAGTTGAGTGTCTCTATGACACCGGTCTGCAGTTTGAGGCTGTAATTTCATCACACTTAGTGAGCCCGGAGCAGCTAACCGGGGAATCTATTGAGATTCAAACGGCGACAAAGAGTGCGGTAGCGATGTCTCTTCCAATTGCGAAGGTAGACATCAAATCAAAATATGTTACCGGCACTATACAGGCAGCCGTTCTGCTAGATCCTATCTTCCCAATGATCTTGGGTTGTCGCTACGTCTTTCTAGGGATTCCAACCGAACCCATGTACGTAGGGGCGATGCAAACCAGATCTCAATCGGAGGATGAGCAGACGCCGGCCTTGATCGTGAATCCCTTGCCTGGGGAGTTACGAGCTGCTCAAAGCCAGGATGCTACTTTGCAACCTTGCTTCAATCAGTTGCCCAAAAGTTCTGACCCACCAAGACGGGGTCAGTATTATATGAAGAATCGGTTACTGTACCGGAGAGCCGGAGTGGAGGATCGCCAGCATGGACAGCTGGTAGTTCCTAAGGCTTATCGGGAACAGCTTCTTCATATGGGACACACCATTTCATTCAGTGGACATATGGGTGTCGGTGCAACTCTCCAGCGCATTTCCTGCCATTACTACTGGCCAGGGATGACTGGAGACGTGCGTAGGTACGTCAAGTCGTGCCCAGAGTGCCAGCGTGTGGCACCAAAACACTGGACGGCTCCGGTAGTCCTGGGAGACATGCCCATTATGAACTCTCCTTTCGAGAGAGTTGCCATCGATCTTGTTGGTCCTCTTCCTCGGACTAGGAAGAGGAATAAGTACATTCTCACGATGGTGGATTGCTGTTCCATGTGGGGTGAGGCGATACCTTTAGCCACCATCGACTCTAAGCGAGTGGCTGATGCACTGATGGAGACCTTTACTCGGTTGGGATTTCCCAACCAGATCCTAACGGACAATGGGTCTCAGTTCTGTGGTAAGCTGATGGAAGAAGTCTTTCGTATCTTCCAGACTAACCACATTCACACAAGCCCGTACCACCCTCAGTCTAATGGGCAAGTAGAGAGGTTTAATGGTACCTTGATGACCATGCTTCGGAAGCTGGCTCAAGAGAAACCAGACAGATGGGATGAGTATATCTCAGCCGCCTTGTTCGCCTATCGGGAGGTTCCCCATGGGTCGACCGGGTTGCCACCAGCCACTCTACTATTCGGGAGGCCAATCAAGGGTCCCTTAGAAGCCCTATTGAGATGTTGGACAGAGGAAGAAACTTCCGAAGAAGTAGTATCCTCATATAAATACGTCGAAGAGTTAAAGAAGAAACTCCAGACGGGTTGGGCTTTGGCAGCTCAGAATCTGAGAGCGGCCAGAAAGAGACACGCGGCCTACTACAATAGAAGGACGAAAGATAGGTCTCTTAAAGTGGGGGATCGGGTTCTGTTGTTACTTCCAGTAGGTTCCAATAAACTCGAAATTGGTTGGCAGGGACCTTTCCCGGTGGAAAGGGTTGTGTCCCGTACCAATTATGCTATCCGGATCAGGGGGAAATCTAAAATCTTCCACATTAACCTCCTCAAAAAATATGAGGAACGATCCGATGGTACTTCTCTCCCACTCATGACTATGGCGGTCGCGATGGAAACTGAATCGGGCGAAGACGCGGATAGGGGGTATCCATTACACCCTGGGGAAACCTATAGGGATGTACATATAAATCCTGATCTGTCGGCTGAAGAAACAGATCTGGTCATCCGTTTGTTGGAGTCCCATCAGCAGATCCTTACCGATCGGCCAGGGCGGACAGGGTTGGTCGAGTTTGATATGACTCTGACTACCCAAGACCCCGTTCGCCAAAAAATATATCCAGTGCCCTTTTCGAAAGAGAAGGCTCTGGAAGCCGAAATCCAGAAGCTTCTGGATGATGACATCATAACTCCTTCGACTTCTCCTTATAATGCCGGGGTTGTCTTGTTGAGGAAGCCAAGCGGGGAGCACCGCTTATGTATTGATTACAGGCATTTAAACAGTTGTACAACATTCCAAGTTGAGCCGTTACCAAACACCAATCAACTGTTTGCCAGATTAAATAGGGCAAAGTACTTCTCAAAAATCGATTTAAGTCGGGGATATTATCAGATCCCTGTGAAGCCTGAGGTTCGGCCCATGCTCGCTTTCAGTACTCCGAGCGGCCATTACGAATTTAAGGTGATGCCTTTTGGGCTGAGCAATGCGCCCAGTGTGTTCACACGCATGATGAGAAAGTTATTAGACCCTTTAAGGGATCCCTCTGTCGTCTCGTTTATGGATGATATTCTCATCGCGTCTGACAATCTGAATGATCACCTGAAATCCTTGGAACAAATCTTCATAAGATTGAAAGAGGAGGGGTTAACCGCCCGTCCAGCCAAATGCATGATTGGATATCAATCCTTGGAATTTCTGGGACATACTATTACCCCAGGGGGACTGGTACCGGAAGAAAAGAATATTGAGAAGGTCCGTCTCGCACCCCGTCCTAAATCCAAAAAAGATGTTAGGTCTTTCTTGTCTCTGTGTGGGTTTTACCAGAAATTCATTCCGAAGTTCAACGAAATAGGGGCGCCGTTAACCGAAACCCTGAAGAAAGGATCGCCAGATCCTATAGTCTGGACCCCGAGCTGTGAAGAGGCTTATGGGAAGCTGAAACAGGCGTTGGTGGATAGGCCAGTCCTGCAACTCCCAGATTTGGAGAAAACGTTTGTTCTGAGAACCGACGCGAGTAACATAGGGATTGGGGCAACTCTGTTGCAGGAAGGGCGAGATAATCCTTCGGTGCTGTGTCCGGTGGCATATGCCAGTCGAAAACTGTTACCCGCCGAACGGAATTACTCCACCGTCGAACGGGAATGTCTAGCTCTAGTGTGGGCGGTACAGAAATTTCAACCTTATCTGTATGGAGTCCAGTTCAAAGTGCAATCCGACCATCAACCTCTGACGTTCTTGGCAACTTCTAAGAAACTGAACGCGAGGTTAATGAGATGGTCATTGCTCCTACAACCGTATCAGTTCACGGTCGAATACATCCCCGGAAGGGAGAATGTGGGAGCGGATTTCCTATCACGACATCCTATGGTTGAATGTGAGGGTGGGGTCATTCGAACAGAACCACTGACAGTAGAAAGTTCGTAGGGTTCGACTTTCTTAAGAGGGGGCCTATGTAGCGAAACGCCAGTGGCTCATGTCCTCAAGCCTTCTTTGATTTTGGGGAAACAGGGGGAAACGGCTTTCGGAAGCTCTCAGTTCTCTTGGTCGCTCAATCTCCATGAAAGATAGTTTTTTGGGTTACCTTCATAACACAATCTTTACATGGAGCGAGTAAATATATGTTTGGATCTTGCGGGTAAACCCAATGAAGCGCCTTGCGCCAAATGTGCACTGGTGCGGCTTCTGGAGGATTCATGTCCGTTTCTACTGATGGCCATCCACGGCCGAATGTCAAGAGTTCAAGTTAAAGGTTGAGACATTTAAAAGGTCTACTACTGGTGGAAGGAAAAGGTAAACTTGGGTTTTCTTTGGTCCAGGCAAAACTTGGCCTATAAATATCTATTGTCTTAACGACTGAAACGAACTGGCGAAAAGCCGGTTATGCCCATATTGTGAGTGGATTGACCGTTGGCAATCTGACTAGGCGTCTTGTTCTTGGCATAGCAGGGGGAGTGAATCTGAACAATATATCTCCCCAGAGGATTTCATTTGTTCTTGGCGGCAGATGAGCTGTTGCTATCTTTCTTCCTACGGCTTACCGTTACTTAGTAGCATCTCTCTTTTAAATATAAGCACATTAGATAGCTACGGTGTGCTCCTTGGGAATGGGGTCCACCAATCTATGATCTATCTTCTTGAGCCGGAAGAGGCTATCCACAGTGCTATCTCTTTCGTCTTTTACTCGATAGGATGATGTCGGGAAGATAATGGGCTTCTCTATCTCACTGAGAGAACCTGAACTCATCTACACTTATGGCTTGTGCAGGGCACTGCCGGTACATTGGCGACAGCTCAGTCGAGAGCGGCGGCCGGGAGGGGTAGTATCTTCTTTGAATGGGGAAATACACGGTGTGCCATATAACCCCACTTAGGGGGGAGAAACACACCGATTACTGGGCGCACTACACCACAAGATCTTGGTTGCGAGAAAGGCATGGTTTGCAAGTGAGAGGAAAGCATGGAAATGAATGTGCCCAATAATAATAAAGGCTTGGTATGAGTGTGGAATGTGTGTCTTGTAGACAAAACGTTCCTAGGGTGGACAACCTGACATCACCCAGCTGGAGGTCGACTCAAGCCCGGACGTAGCCAATCCAGGGGCTACCTGACAGGTCAGGCCCATTCATTCGGGTATGGTATATACTGCATACGGTCAAGATCATATATGTCAAATATATTAACTGAGACCCTATTGGTCTTCAGGATTGTGTGATGCATGAGTCCGCCCAGTCGCTTAATATTGTTTGTCATCTCCAGGGTCCTTTTTTGTTGGACGTGACCAAATCGGACAGTATCCACACAGCTTCTGTGCTTGAGCCAAATACGTCTGATGAAGCCAGGTCAATGTATTAGCCATATCACACATGGTGTGCTTAACTCTGAGAGAGAGACAAGGGCATATCTTGAGGAAATGACATAGGCCCGAGAACAGTTATAATCTGGGTTGATCCTGTACACTATGAAACAATGACAATTTGCAGTAATGGTGCATCTCGGGTCCTTTCATTGACATAGGCCCGAGAGCAGGCAAAGTCTAAGTTGAGTCTACGCATGATTATCAGGCATACCCATTTTGTACCGGCCATTGAAAGAAGCCTATCTATGTTAAGTCCATGAACAATTCCTCAACAACCAGTGAATTTGATTCTACAGAAGTCTGTTGAACTTACACCCAAGTACCGGGAAGGAAGGAGATTCCGGCACACGGGGTGAGAAGTATATGGACAGATCGGACAGTATATGAAGCTGGGTCTGTGACTATGGCAACCTGAGGATCTGTGCCTGAACTTTATCTGTGTTGTGTCTGTTTAGAACTTTCTGTGTTAACTGCCTCGATGTTTTTCTGTGCTGTCCTGTATTGATTTAATAAATCAAGTTTTAGTTTATTCCAACGAACACTGTGTTATATATATGGATCAGCCAGAGGAACACGACAGGAAATAGGTCCTTAGGTCGAAAGAAAGAGTAACAGTGAGTCCGGGGAAAACGGAGGAGGGTTGGCAGGTAAAGACCTATCCCAGCCAGGGCTATAAAGAGAATAATTTTGAAACATTGTGACAGGGCTATTTGGGACCCTCCACGTAGCTTGTTACAATTTCACACATGTCTTCCACTTCCAGATGTCAATTATTCCAATAATTGAGTTCATACGTTATTGTCTACTTTAGTCTGTTTCAACCTGATCCTAAACTCTTAGTCACCAATTTAGCTCCAAACACCTACATAAAGAAGTGCATTCTAAACATTTGTAAGAAGCGCCTAAGACTTAGTATTCCTACAACGAGTTCCATTTGCAGATTGCATCTGTTAGTCGGCAGTCACCATGTCAGTTACAGCAGGTGCTAATCTCCGATTGAAATTAAATGTGCCACTCTTCGCAGGCAGTCATTTGATGATAATCACACGCTACTCGGGCTTTATTTGGGCTCTCGCATCACCAACCACGAACACAATTTAAAGAATATAACCACTTACAATTATTCTTAGCATTGTCTCAAACGCTGCAGTATCAGCTGCGTCACCCTGCTAATGCATGTGTGCAACAACTCCTTTTTCAGAATGTCATACAATATAAACTAAACAACCAAACCAAATGGAATTATATATATCTAGAATCAGATATATTATGCAAGAGTTCTTGGAACTAATTTTCTGATGCACCAGAACCGTTGTATGATGAAACCGATTACGATCAAAGAACTTCGAAGTTCAAGAAGTGTACGGAAATATTAACCTATGTTGAAGTTTCCCTAGATGCAGATTGTTGACATATTTCTAAATCTAATTTCATTGAACATTTTTGCGTTTGGATTAGAATGCGATGTTTGTGAAAGATGTTCAGCCTCGGTCTGCGATTACTATTTGTAATGCTGTTTAGAAAAGGTTTGAATTCGAAGGTAACATAATTCGTTACCTCCAAACACAATGTGGATATCGCAGAAGAATTTAGAATCACAACTGAAGTTCTGTTACATTGACGTCAGAATTGACGTCAGAGAACTGTTTTAAGCCAAAGAAGCTCTGGTTCAAACGCTAGAGGTAAGAAAGGCAGGTACATGGATGGCTAAATAGGCAGGCAGGCAGGCAGGTAGGTAGGTAGGTAGGTAGGTAGTAGATTGGAGGGTTGGTAGGTGGGTGGGTAGGTCGGTCGGTCGGTCGGTCGGTCGGTCGGTCGGTCGGTCGGTCGTTCAGTAAATCATTAGGTAAGTATATTCCAGGGTCGGTAGGTATGCAGTTTGATTTGTAGACAGACATACTAACTGTCTGTCTTAAAGGAGACAGACAGATAAAGAGACAGTGATACACTGATAAAATGATGGCCATACAGACCGACGGACGGATGCATAGATGGATGTATAGATTGACGGACAGATAATTAGGTGAACGGATGGATACATGGATGAATGGATAGACAGATGAATGGATGTATTTATGGATGGATTAGTGGATGGATGGGTGGATGGATGGATTCATGGATGGATTCATGGATGGATGGATGGATGGATTCATGGATGGATGGATAGATGGATGAGTGGATGGATATAAAAGATTTTGTTGGGTACCTGCATTCTACTGTAGTGATCATATTTCTATGGCGGTGGGCCCGCACAACAAATATACCCAAATATCGCAACTATTCATAAGGTCTACGTGCAACGCTAAAATAAGAATCAATATAACACAGTCTTTTTCTATGATGTACAAAAACATTCCAAGCACAATGACCAGACTTGTATTCTCATTGGTTCCTGGAGAAAGGTTGTGACTCCCAATGGGAAACGCGTGAATCGCAGAAGAATGGAGTCAGTTTAGCGTGTACTATAAGGTTGATTTGAAGAAATTAGCCGAAATCTCTAGAGCACTCAACCACTTCTGAATATAGTTCAACTATTTAGCTTACGCTTTACCTCATTAACAACCGCAAGACCACTGTGGGGGTCCTAATCGTCATGAAACAGAACTATTGGCAGTATATTATTCAAGTACTATTGTGATTGATATTAAGACCAACCAGTTATTTTAATTGAATTGCTGTGTTTGTTGATTTGTTGATTTGTTTGTTTCCGGGGAAGTAGGTTACTCTTAATAAATAGCATATTATTTACAATTACAAATATTTGTTTGGTTACATTTATATTGTAGTAATATAGTATTAGGGGTTAGCAGCTTTCTCCGTAACCCCGAATACCAGTGACTTATGAGAGTATGGAGCCGGTCGGTCAGAAAGCAATGGCAAACTACTGAGCGTAATCTTGCCAAGAAATCAACAATTAGCTGAAAGATGCTGATGTTGACAGCGATGTCCTGTAAAGGATATGAAAAAAAAAACATCTACTATAGTATTACAGTAATTTAAAAAAAAAACATTAAAACAATTATAGTAATTTGTATTATAGTAATAGTCAAAATAATTCGGGATTGAACAGCAAAAATAAGAAAGGAGAGAATTAAAGATTTAGCTTGTGAATACTGTTTATGAATAAGAAACAAAAGAGGAGAACAACTGGTATAATGGGCAAAGGCAATTCATCGTTTGATTGCAAACACCTGGTGCAAACTGCATGAAAGTTTACTGTACACAGAAAAAAAACATGGTCAGAAAAATTATGTTAAATTGATTACATCCCGATTAATAACAGTTGCTTTCTAACGAGATGGCCTAACCTTTGATCTTCTGTCTTTCAATAATATGCATTGTTTATGTAATGTGCATTTTGTATTTAATACGCATTGGTTATGTTACAAAATTCATTTGACAATGGTTTTTGTCCTATGTGAATGTAACATACGCAATTGATGAACGAAAGATGAGAGATTGGAAGGACCGAATATAAGACGGGCATGCGTACCCAAATTGTGACCCTTTGAAAATAAAGTGCGTTCATTCGTTCGTTCTTTCGTTCGTTCGTATATGTGGCACAGGGAGTCTCTGTGGCGAAGTGGTCAAGCCGTTTAACTCGGGCTCCGAAGGTTGTGGGTTCGATTCAGGGCCGCGTCCTTTGGTTCACGAATTAAATTTTTCGGAGACTCCTGTGGGTCGTCGTTAGAGCTACGGAGTTCGTGCTTTGTGCGACGCTTTCCACGCTGCGGAAAGAGACCGAGCCATATGGGATAAAACCCGGTGCAATGAAGTCGACCCTGTCGACTTTTAAGCGACTTTTTTTTTTAAAGGCACGGGGTGTTGATTCCACTGTCTGTATGATCATCATTTATTGTTTGATCTCGGATAGTTAAATTGGCAGCTCTACTCAAGCATCTCATCTCACATGTGTTGTTGTTGTTGTTTTTTTTTTTGCGTAAGTGTGATTCGGATAGTGTCCAAGTTTGACATTGGTAGCATAGGGTTGGTGTGAAACTGCTATTTATTATACTTCGTTTCACGGACATAGGTATATTTGGATATTTCAATAAGGGTGATAGCTGATATATAAGCGCACTTGCGCTGATTTCGATGTCTCTGTCTATTCTGCCATCTCTTGTGATCATACTTCCAAGATATTTGAATTATGTAACTCATTTCAGAGATATATTATTTATCAGTATACTTAGTGGACCAGGGGATCTGCTAACTTCCATTACATCACTTCTCGCTTATAGAGATGCTGTACTGTTCTATGTCTGGTTTCAGAAAGTTAAATCACGCCTGGTGCTGACTGTAACAGTGATCTTTGTCTCTGGTGAACATATACAAGTCAGTCTTCTAACAAATTAGACTTAATAAAAGTATTCTAAACGCAGATGACGAAATTTAAAAACGACACAGATTGTGAAAAAATAGATAAAATAGAAACAGTAAAATAAAGGACCTCTTTACATGTCTTAAGCCGCATTGGGTATTTGGTGTTGGAACCATATCTGTGTAGAGCAACAAAACAACACCCACTGGCTGTTGGTTGTTCCATAGTCACAAAGTTCTCTCAGCAGTCAAGTCGGTTTAGCACCCGAGTTCTTGACTGTCTTTTGAACCCATATTTTTTTTGTAAGCACTAACAATTGGTTTGGATCAAATGGTTTGACCATCTCTTTAGAATGCAGCACTATCAGAAACCAGCATTTGCGTTACGCTAAGTAAGATCTGATACTACAACACACGTATGACCATGGTTTGACGACATCAAAGATAAGGTGCAGTCACAGTGAATGATATTATCAAGTACCACCCATCAGGCGCTGGAACATCAACTATTGCTCCCCCAAGAGGCTGTATAGCAAAAGTTGAAGATGATGATGATGGTGGTGGTGGTGGTGCACTTACAATACATTTCAAGACAATCCGGGTTCAGCCTCCACCAGAGAATATCAGAATTTATTGGCAATTATCTACGAAATAAATTCGACAAGAGAGACAATTGGCCACCTCACTTATATGTCGTAGCCTAGGATATGTCAAGACCTAATATATCTCACCCAAAGACAGTACCGGCTATGGTAGTTCCTTTACATTTTCACATACAATACTACCCAGGAAAAAAAAAATCTGGAAAAGTAATGCAGCGACAAAGTCGTATTTGTAGACCGTCTCTGCTGTAAACAGACACAGCGATTACCTCAAAAGTCAGAGTAGATTCGCCTGATGGCGAGGGACACAGGTAATACGAAAAGCTAATCCCCGAGCAAACATCAGTCCAGTGCGCTAGAAGTAATAACAGGTGTATGGACTACGCTTGAGTTCAAAGGCAGCTTATGAAAAGAAATAAAAAGAAGATAGACAACGCTACCGTCCTTCAATACCGCTTCAATAAAAAAAAACGAGAAGTAATCGAAAATACAAGTAATCTGTTGCTATGGCTAAGATAAGCAGACAGCGAATGACGGCAGCAAGACTCTAGTACTGATAAAATAAACATACATTAGAAGATGCGCTTTCCACGTTTGAGCACTAAGTTTGTTATCATCATACACCAGCCTAAGAAAATATGAACAACCGGATGTAGAAGCAGCCATTTGGGGAAGACAAGACTAATAACTAAAACGAATGCAGGAAGGAGTTGTTCTCAACAAATTATGCTAATTGTCCAGAACGACAGCTAAAAAAAATGCAGGAACGGAAAACGGGACCTGCCGATATAACGTGTTGTTTATGTTTACATATATTATATTGACTTGTGTCAATATACCAGATTCACACACCGTATCTACATTACGTTGACACGTGTCAATATATCAGATTCACATACCTTATGTACATTATGTTGACACGTGTCTATATACCAGATATGAAGTAATTCGGTGCCTACGGATAAGATATCCCCAAAATGACCTCCCATTTGTACAGAAGGACGATATATCGAAGAACTAGTGTCATCTTATTTTTTTCGGTTTTGTTTGTTTGTTTGTTTGTTGTTTTTTTTTTTCAATATAACACAAAGCACAAAGCACGAACTCCGTAACTCCAGCGACGACCCACATAAATCACCGAGCAAATTGTACTCGCGAACCGGATGACAGTTCGGAATCGAACCTACACTCCTCGGACCGAGGCAGGCGGCTTAACCACACAGCCACGGAGACCCAAATAAATCCCAGATAAAGCACAAGCTATAAATAGAGCGTTCTCTGCGTGGACAGGAGGGTTGTCAATCGAATAGATTTCCCCTAGAGCTTCTCGCGGTTGATCTTTCTGGTCTATGTAATATCACAGCTAACATTATTTATTATATGATTTGTCTGCGACATTGCAAGAACATGTTTACTTCTATTGCTTCGCTCGCCAGCCTTTCGTGATATTAGAAATCCGGTGGTTATTTTATTAATTTACCAGGAATATTAAATAAATATATGCATACATAGCAGGGGAATAGAAGCGCGTGTTGGCTTGTGTCTGTGCGTGCGAACTGGCACTCCTTGGCTACTCACCCCTTAGCTTGACACGAAAGACATTTCATTTGCATTAGGAAAGGAGATATAGCATGACAACCGGGGGATGTAAAATCACCACTAAGCTGTGGTCAGATATGGTTTATCAATCAATGTGTGGAGCGGTCTGTCGGGTATTATGGTAATTGTCACGTCAGGCTGCTATTTGCTAGTTGTCTGTGATTACCAACGGCCTTCCTATAGTCTGTCTGTTTCTGTCTGTCTCTTTGTTTGTCTGTCTGTCTTTCTGCCTACCTACCAAGCTACATATTTACCTATCTATATACTTATATCTACCATCCGTCAAGCTGTCCGTTCATCCCATATGTCTGTCCGTCTGTCCTTCTCTCCGCCTTTCTATTTGTCTGTATATTTACATATAAATCTGTCTTTCTGCCAGTCTGTCCGCCTGTTCGTCTGCCTGTCTGTCTGTTTGTCTGTCCGCCGGTACTGCTTAGGGACAATGAGCGAGCTTCACAATTCCCCAACATTCCAAGTCGATAGTTCGAAATCAGCTGTAGAAGTTCTGAAAACAGAAAGCCTTGCGCTTATTTTGATGATGTGAGCGTCAGTCATTCAGAAAGCAATGGCAACTACTGAACGTAAAATCTTCCTACTAAATCACAAAATAAAATCCCGTGCTTGATTACGACGTTCCTTAAAGGATACGAAACTAACTTTATAACTTCTGACATAAAACATGGCTGCATGCAGTGTAATTTATCTAGTTAGCCTTGCCCTTTCAAAACACAGATTCCGTTTGTTTGATGCATTGCTCAATGCTTAGGCTTCTAGTCCTGAATGAATACTCCTGTCTAATTTTAGCGTATTTTATTTCAGCAGCACTGGCTCGGATATCCAATTACCGTCTCGTGTTGTTGTTGTTATCTATGTTCTCTGGTAGATAATGCCGTATATAATTAGACTGTTGATGTCAAGCATTATCGGGTATTTCGATAATAAAATGTGCTATTCCTAGCGGCGGTCTTAGACAATATTTTAATGCTTGCGTATCGCCGAGACCCAGAGGGCGAGAGCAAACGAAATAGAGGAAGAGGACAATAGGCTAAGAAGCGAATTAGAGACCGAAATGGAATTATATTTTTATACATATATTATATATATTAATTGGCATCAATACTGAAACACACACACACACACTCACACACACACACACACACACACACACACACACATATATATATATATATATATATATATATATATATATATATATATATTTATATATATATATATCACCAAGTGCCCTGCCGGCTGGCGTAGATCTTTGTCTTTGGTGTTCTGGATCAACTCTGCTGATGATATTCTTCCATGCCACCATTCAGCATCATTTCTCTTGGTCTGCCTCTGCCTCTCTTCCCCTCGATCTTTCCACTTGTCACGATTTTCTCCAATGTCTTTCTTCTCATCACATGACCAAAGAAAGTTGTTTGTCTCCTTCTTATTGTTGTATATAGTGTTATAGTTTCATTAGACTCTTGGAGGCAATCGTTGTTAGTTACTCTGGCAGTCCAAGGAATTCGTAACATTCGTCTCAAACATCACATCTCTGTTGCTTCTACGTTCTTCTTAATTTGTTCATTTACATTCCAAGATTCACTGCCGCACAGCAAAACTGGTTCTACATAGCATGTCAATACTCTCTTTCTTACATTCAATGATAGTAACTTATTGCATAAGATACTCTTCATTTTCTGAAATACGGCTTTTGCCTGCTCTACTCTGCTCTTAATCTCTGTTATATATATATATATATATATATATATATATATATATATATATATATATATATATATATATATATATATATATATATATATATATATATATATATATATGACTTTATAAATGCTTCTAGGTATTTGAAATTATCCATTTGGTTAAGAATGTTCCCTTCTATTTCTATGTTGGTGTCCCCATTTTCTTTGATATCTATATCTATAAAACAGAATGTGGCTTTGTTTGTGTGTTTGTGGGGATTTATGTATTGGATGCGTTCGATAACGGTACATCCGATTGAGATGAAATTTTCTACACGTCTTCCTTTCATTCCTGTGCAACCGACTATAATAGTTTCTTAGTGTAAAATCTTTGACTTATTTAATAACAGTTACTTTTTCATTTTCATTATATAATGTCTATATAGCAGGGGGACTTCACTCTAGAAAAGTTATTTCAAGGGGCATAACTTTTAATAACATTTCTATATACTTTATAGTCATATTGTTGGACTTACTTGCACTATTATTAAACTCTTTGTCTATAGTTATTTTTAGGCATATGAGTTATAATAAATAATGATATAATCTTTAAGGCATTTTCAAAGTTTGCATAAAAATAATGCATAATGCATAACATTGTAACCCATCTATTTCTGCTTACAAAACTTATCAACTGTCATGTCGGTGAATAAAAACAGTTTTCATTAAAAATAATGAATGGTGTGTGGAAGGACATTCTTTTAAGTTACTGTTTACAGGCGAAACCACGCCGGGTCAGATAGATAGACAGACAGACAGATAGTCGGGAACGGAAGCTTATTTTACTACTTATATGAATGAATTAAATGACATGCTCCCCACCAGGGACTGGGTGAAGCCGGGCCGGGTCAGACAGACAGACAGATAAACAGACAGTCGGGAACGGGAGAGCTTATATGACTACGTATATGAATTAAATGAGATGCTCCCCACCAGGGACTGGGTGAAGCCGGGCCGGGACAGACAGACAGACAGATAGACAGACAAACAGATAGTCGGGAACGGGAGAGCTTATATGACTACGTATATGAATAAAATGAGATGCTCCCCACCAGGGACTGGGTGAAGCCGGGTCAGACAGACAGACAGACAGATAGTCGGGAACGGGAGAGCTTATATGACTACTTATATTAATTAAATGAGATGCTCCCCACCAGGGACTGGGTGAAGCCGGGCCGGGTCAGCCAGACAGACAGACAGACAAACAAGCAGACAGACAGACTGATAGATAGATAGATCCCCTCCAGGGCCTGGGCGAAGCCGGGCCGGGTCAGCTAGTATATATATATATATATATATATATATATATATATATATATATATATATATATATATATATATATATATATATATATATATATATATATATATATATGTGACTTTATGAATGCTTCTAGGTATTTGAAATTATCCATTTGGTTAAGAATGTTCCCTTCTATTTCTATGTTGGTGTCCCCATTTTCTTTGATATCACCATAGTTACTGTTTTCTTGATATTCAAAGAGAGTCATTTCTTTGCACTCTCTGTTACTACAATACAATGTCCAACAATTGTTGCAGGTCTGTTACGTTATCCGCCACCAATACTGTGAAATCTGCATAGCGTATATTGTTCATATTATAACCTCCGATTAGTATTTCTGGCTTCTCTCTGATCTCCCTGATTATTACGTTTCTATTTGTGTGTATGTGTGTCTGTGTGGGTCTGTATGTGTCTGTATGTGTCTGTCTTTTTCTGTCAGTGTCTGTATGTGTCTGTGCGTGTCTGTGTGTTTCTGTGTATGTATGTGTGTCTCTCTGTGTGTGTCTCTTTATGTGTGCGCGTGTGTGTGTGCGTGCGTGTGTGTGCGCGCGCGCGTGTGTTTGTGTGTGTGTGTGTGTGGACAGATTCTAAATAACATTATCACACCAACCCTATGCTGCCAGTGTCACTTTTAGACATTATCCAAATCACCTCATCTCGTCTTGTTCCTATTGTATCTTGCGCAGTGTAAAGCTTAAAAAACGGGAGAGTGCCCGTTCATGGGCTTTGTGTATTGAGATTCCCATGGACTCTGCTATTCCCTCTGTCCATCGTTAACGTCGCCGGCTTTCTCCTCTGCCTCAATCTGGTCTATACATCACTGCTTGTTGTGGTATATCGTTAGTTGGTAACCTAGTTATATGGCCAAACCATTTGACTTGCTGCCTTCTAGTAAAATCCAGTGCTGCCATAATCCCCAATTTAGTCCTGATTTCTTCATTTCTGATTTTCTCTCTTCTTTATACATTGAGTTTTCTTCTCAGGAATCTCATTTCTGTTCTTGTGATTTTTCTTTTCACTTTTTCTATCATTGTCCAGGTTTGGCATTGGTACCATAGAGTTGGTAGGAAGATTGAGTTGTAAAGTGCTTTCTTAGTAGTTATTGATACATGTTTGTTCTTTAGTATTGGTGCCATTTCTCCAATGAGTTGATTTGCCTTATTTCATCTATTTTCTATCTCATCTTCTGATTTACCATTTGAATATATTAGATTTCCTAAGTTATTATATTTCCAAATTCTATGTACGCAAAATCACTACCTACAAGATGGGATGACTGAGATGATCTGCCAATGTAAACTTCCGAGACCGAGTAAGAAATTGCACATTCTCATATACCTTTCCGCAGATCTGAAGTTACAGTAGTGCCTGAGATAATCTGCCAATGTAAACTTCCGAGACCGAGTAAGAAATTGCACATTCTCATATACCTTTCCGCAGATCTGAAGTTACAGTAGTGCTCTTGCAACATCTGCCGGCTTCTGATCTTAGAGACAGGTAAGAGAACTGCAGCACAGTTCCTGTGAAGATGTTTCTTTAGTACCGGATTGGAGGAACGGGTCTCTGCACGAACCTCATTCTGGCACATGCAAGCCCTTTTCACAGTCAATCAGTCAATCACGTGCCGTATCCACAATGAAGGTTCCCGCAATGGATATCCAATACTGTCTATTATTCGCCTTGACGGCACATTCTGTCAGATTGCTGTTCGTCCATCTCTTGATGTTATCTTCCCACTTGTATCGTTTTCTGCCTCTTGCTAGCTTGCCTTCATTTTATTACCCTCCGGTATGGTTTTTATAAGAGTGTTATGTGTGTTATGAGAGTTATGAGTGTTTTCTTATGTCTTTTAACATAGCCGAAATATTTCACTTGCTCTTATTTATTTCTTTCCTCAACTCTCTTTACATTCCCAGATTTTCTAGTACCGCTGTATTTGAATGTTTTTTTGTTTTGTTTTGTTTATATGACATACGACATTTTCTTCTGTATACCCACATCTACAGGGCCTCTATTCGACTTTCTATTTGCTTATTCATTGTCCAGACCTCTGCGCCATATAATAGTGTTGAATAAATATAACATTTTTTTTTTGTTTTCAGTCAGACGATCTAAACACCCACGTATCCGACATAAGAATAACATAATCTTGTTGAGAATTCCTGAACAAAGAATTTCAAAACTACATGAATTGTAATATTGTTTACTTATTTTAAACACATCATCATCAAGTGCCCTGCCAGCTGGCTTAGGCGTTCATGGCTCTCCACAGATCTCGGTCTTTGGTGTTCTGGATCAACTCTGCTGATGATATTCCTCCATGCCATCGTCTCAATCTATCCAGCATCATTTCTCTTGGTCTGCCTCTGCCTCTCTTCCCCTCGATCTTTCCAGTTGTCACGATGTTCTCCAATGCCTCTCTTCTCATTACATGACCGAAGAAAGATGTTTGTCTCTTTCTTATTGTTGTATATAATATTCTAGTTTCATTAGCTTGTTTCAGGCAGTCGTTAGTTACTCTAGCAGTCCAAGGAATTCGCAACATTCGTCTCAGGAACCACATCTCTATTGCTTTTAATTTCTTCTTAATTTGTTCATTTACATTCGAAGATTCAATGCCTACAGAAAAACTGGTTCTACATATCATTTCAGCACTCTCTTTCTTACATTCAGTGACAATGACTTATAACATATGATACTCCTCATTTTCTTAAATGCGGCTTTTGCCTGCCCTATTCTGCTCTTAATCTCTGTTGTACATCTTCCATCTGATGTTATAAATGCCCCTAGGCATTAAAAATTATACACTTGGTTACGAATTTTCCTTTCTATTTCTATTTCACATTTTGGTGTCACCATTTTCTTTGCTATCACGTATTCACAAAAGAAGAAAAGATTGATAAAGATTGGTGGTAACCCATGTGCACCTTGTGACATAATCTGTGTCTTAGTTTTGCTAATTGTTAAACCACATTCAGAACAAGCATTGGAGAATGCAGATAGTAGACATTATAATTCTTCCACAGAGTGGGTCGAAATTGCAGCATCATCTGCAAAAAAGCAACTCCCTGATCAGTACCCTACTAATTTTGGTCTTGGCCTTCAATCTCTGAGCATTGTAGAGGCCTCCCTTTTCTCTAATGCTTATGTCACTGAGTTTTAATGTATGATTGTTTTATGTTGAATGTGCTTATTTCATTGAGTTTTCATGTATGGTTGTTTTATGTTGAATGTGCTTATTTCATTGAGTTTTCATGTGTGGTTGTTTTGAGTTGAATGTGCTTATTTAAATGAGTTTTGATGTGTGGTTGTTGTGTGTTGAGTGTGCTTATTTCGTTGAATTTTCATGTATGGTTATTTGGCGATTGATTTTTCTGTTTCATTGCATGTTTATATATTGTTCAAGTTTAAAGTTAGTAACTTCCACGACTTGTTTGTCAAACCTATACCGATGTAAAATGTATTGAACTTACAACAAGTCTACCAAATCAAATACGAATTTATTTATTTCTTAAGGCTTCTGATCAAGAATAATGGAGAAAATTGAAGGAAAATCGTCGAAGTCAAACTCGCTAACCTCCCCCTACACGGGTCTGTTGGATTGAAGAGTTTACTTCTCGTCCTTGACTTGAGGACGTTAATTGCCAGTACCTCAGAAATCAGAGTGGTTTCGCCTGAAGGCGAGGGACACTGGTAATAGGGAAACCTAATCCACAAGCAAACCTCAGTCCAGTGCATTTGAACATAGTAACACGTGTAAGTACTACGCTGATTTCAAAGCGAGTGAGATGGAGAAGAAATGTAGCTAAACCATCAATTATTGCTCCTTACGAAGGTTATCGATTTAAGAGGCAGGCAATCATCAACTGTTAAACTATGTAGTTGTAAATGAAATAATAAAAAAGGACAACACATTGATTATGGAAACTACAAGCCACGATTTCTAGCTTCCCATTACATGCCCTATATGTTTGCTCTCTGATCTGTAAGTCTTAACTGTTCCCGTTGTATTGTATCAACATGTCATTCATTTCACCGTAACTCAAGCTGTTATCTCCCTTTTCTCCATTCGCTTCCAATAACAAAGGTCTTAGAAGCACCACAGCCCCAGCTCGGCGTTTTGAATGTCTTGTTGCGACATATTTGACCTCTTGCAGCATTATCTGTATCGGTCAATGTTTTTGTGCCCATTACTGGACACCCAAACAAACTCGTGTTTTGTCTAACCGTTTTTCGTGTTAATTAAACTTGTTATGGTCAATATCGAATCAAATAACACATGAACGTAAAATATGACAAGGAAAGCCGAAATTAAAGGCACATAAAACTAATCTTTTTAGTTTGTGTCTTCGCGATATTCTGATTGGTTATTTGAACACGCCGTCATTTGAAATTAAATGTTGACTTTTCAGTTAAAAAGCAAGGGCAAACTGCTGAACGTAAAATTTCCTCGCAAATCACATACGGACACTTAAGCCTGTATCGGGTAGCAACGTTATGCAAAGAGAAAGCAACTGTTTTTATAAAGTCATTGCTGATTATATTTGGAGTTGTAAGTACTGCAGTCATAACGATGGGTTAAAAGAATTGCGTTATATAATTATGAATTGGAAGTATTGCAGTCATAATGATGGGTTGTAAGTATTGCAGTATATAACTATGAGTTGAAACTACTACAGTTGTAATGATGGGGTGTAAGTACTGAGGCATATAATTGTGAGTTGTAAGTACTGCAGTCGTAATGATGGGTTGTTAGTACTGAGGTATATAATTATGAGTTGCATATAGTTCAAGTGGGAGGAAAACAGCTGGACTGGACAAGAAAATAAGACTACCAACAACACCACCCTCTTCATGCTTATTAGATAACTGGGACTACTGAAGAATCAATAGTGTTCATCAAGATGGAGAATCAAGATTGATGATGAAGATGGAGAATGAAGATGATTCATCAAGATAGAGAATCCAGATTGATGATCAAGATGAAGAATCAAGATTGATAATATATCAAGATGGAGAATCAAGATTGATAATATATCGAGATGGAGAATCAAGATTGATAATATATCAAGATGGAGAATCAAGTCCGCCCGTCAAAAAAAAATAATGTGGGGGGGGGGGGGGGGGGGGGGGTTATCGTGATTGAAAATAAGTCAAGATTGATGAGAGAATGAAGACTGTTCATCAGGACTGGGAATCAAGATTGATGATCAAGTTGGAGAATCAAGATCGCTCATTAAAATGGAGAATTAAGATAGCTGATCAAGATGGAGAGTCAAGATCACTCATTAAAATGGAGAATTAAGATAGCTGATCAAGATGGAGAGTCAAGATCGCTCATTAAAATGGAGAATTAAGATAGCTGATCAAGATGGAGAGTCAAGATCGCTGATCAAGAAGGAGAATGACGATCGTTCATCGAGATTGGGAATCAAGACAGCTCATCAAGAGGGAGAATCAAGGTCGCACATGAAAATGGAGAATGAAGATAGATTATCAAGATGGAGAATCAGGATCGTCGATGTCTGTCCATAACAGGTATCGTCGGCAGGAAAAGACAAATCGCAGCATGAGTTAACAGGTGTAAGGACTGTGGAAACAGTTATCAGTTACAAATGTATGCAGCAGAAACTTAGCAAATACTAGGCAAAAGAATAATTTGACAAACTGGACAAACTAACAGTTGTCATAGTTGTAAACCAATACATTATATTCTAGGTATGATAAAAATTAACACTTGACATATTTGTAAACAAGTACATTATATTCTAGGCAAGAGAACAATTAGACACGCTAACAGTTGACATACTTGTAAACCAGTTTATTTTATTCTATGCAAGAGAAAAATTAACAGTTACATAGTTGTGAACGGATATATTCTAGAACATTATATTCTAGGGAGGAGGAAAATTAACAGTTGACATAGTTATGAACCAGTACATTTTAGTCTAGGCAAGAGTAAAATTATAATAACTAACAGTTGTCGCAGTTGTGAACCAGTACATTATATTTTAGGCAAGACAGCAATTAGACAAACATAACAGTTGACATAATTGTGAACCAGTACAATTTCTTCTTGGTTCCACGCCGCATCTCATGGTTATTTGAAACACAGAAGGTTTAAAATGCAAGAGGCTTGACTTCAGTGTACGGGGTTTTATCCAGTACCGCTCGATCTCTGCTGAAGACGTCACGCAAAACACGAAATCCGTTGCTCCAGCGACTACTCCAAGGAGTCTCCCGGTAAATAGCTCTCGTGAACCGAACGAAGTGACCTTGAATTGAATCCACAACTGTCGGAGTGTGAAAGCAAGCGGCGTAACCACTTCACCACGAAGACTCCAGAAGAAAGTTTGATTATCAATTGTACTGATTGATGCGGGTTTGATTTCTCTAATACATTTCAACACTCGGCGCATGTTTTATCATTACTAAAAGTGTGTCGGTATTCGTGATCTTTCAGCAACGATTCTGTCAATACAGACGCACATATTGTGTGATCAGCAATAACATAATTGGACATGCTTATATGTGTTCATTGTGACTTATTCCTCCTCTTCTCTTCCTGATGCATCCTCTTATTCTTCTTCTTCTGCTACTACTGCTGGTGCATCTTCGTCTCCTCCTCTTCTTCCTTCTCCCCTCCCCCCGTAAATTATGCAATTTTCGCGTTATTATAAGGCATCTTCAACCCTAGATCCGTACTGATCAAAGCAGAAACCAAAAAAAAAAAAAATTAATCCTAGAGCTGTGAATTGAGCGCGAACCATCCTCCCGGAGAGCCAAGAAAACCAATTACTATGTCACCTGGCGACCAAGCAAATTAAAACATTATAGTGAAACATGCTTTACATAGTAAGTCGACTCTGTACGAGATGTGATTGCATGTTCATCCCCCGAACCTACATTTACGTAGTAGCTAGCGCTCTTGTCCACCGATTTGATGGTCATCTATTCGAATTCTCTTCGAGTTGTGGAATTTTACTAATAAAGAGGTGATAACTGCAACGAGAAAAAGAGTGCTAAATGTTATATAGAACCTGTACGTTTGTATAGATATGAAACGTGGAGAATGAGCAGACAAGCTGAATAACATTTAATGGCAGATTAAATGTGGTTTATGAGGAAAATGCAAAGAATACCACGGACAACATAAAAACAAGTGACAAAGTCCTACAAGATATAAACGGAAACTGCAAATTTAGTAGAGGCATTAGACATAGACCGTCAAATACTTTGGGCTCGTTATGAGAAGAAATAAATTATAGACCTTGGTGACAACTGGCAAGATTGAGGGGAAAAGAACAAGGGGATGCAATTAATCTCGGTGGTTTGGTGACGCGGCATGGTCGGGACAAGAACACAGAGCTGATCCACGACTGTGGTGATCGTGTGAAAATGGCGAAACATGACCGCCCACGCTTACCGTTATGGAACATGCTGATGATGAGAATTATTCAGAGATGTAAAGGCAATAGACGAGATATTGACCACATCATTCATCGAGTGTTGATTGCTCCATGACAGAAATTGGGCTGACACCATTTACCCAGTACTCCACAAGCCACGGGGAAGGGTCCTTAACTTTCTATAGTCATTCTCAAGGCAAGGGAAGATAATCTATATGTTGGCTGGCTTTCAATCCTCTGGGCGACCGTGAGTGTTAACTTTCAAGTGCATTGCATTGTCATTCTCTGGGCGACCGTGAGTGTTAACTCTTACGTTCATTGCATTGTCGTTCTCTAGGCGACCGTTAGTGTTAACTCTTAAGTACAATACATCGGCGTTCTCTAGGCGACCGCTAGTGTTAACTCTTAGGTTCAATGCTTTGCTCTTCAGTCTATGACTTGGAAAAAGTTTGTATCTAACAGGCTGATACTAGTGTAGACAATTACCTATCAGAGACATACTAGTGTAGACAATCACCTATCAGAGTGATACTAGTGTAGACAATCACCTATCAGAGTGATACTAGTGTAGACAATCACCTATCAGAGTGATACTAGTGTAGACAATCACCTATCAAAGTGATACTAGTGTAGACAATCACCTATCAGAGATATACTAGTGTAGGCAATCACCGATCACGCAGATACTAGTGTAGACAATCGCCTATCAGGCTGATACTAGCGTAGACAATCACCTATCACGCTGATACTAGTGTAGACAAATCATCTATCAGGCTGATACTAGCGTAGACAATCACCTATCAGAGAGATACTAGTGTAGACAATCACCTATCAGAGAGATACTAGTGTAGACAATCACCTATCAGAGTCATACTAGTATAGACAATCACCTATCAGAAAGACACTAGTGTAGACAATCACCTATCATAGTTATACTAGTGTAGACAATCACCTATCAGAGTTATACTAGTTTAGTCAATCACCTATCAGAGAGATACTAGTGTAGACAATCACATATCAGAGTGATACTAGTGTAGACAATCACCTTTCACTGAGATACTAGTGTAGACAATCACCTATTACAGTGATACTAGTGTAGTCAATCACCTATCAGAGAGATACTAGTGTAGACAATCACATATCAGAGTGATACTAGTGTAGACAATCACCTTTCACCGAGATACTAGTGTAGACAATCACCTATCAAAGTGATACTAGTGTAGACAATCACCTATCAGAAAGATAGTGGTGTAGACAATCATCTATCAAAGTGATACTAATGTAGACAATCACCTATCAGAGTGATATTAGTGTAGACAATCACCTATCAGAATGATACTTGTGTAGACAATCACCTATCAGAGAGATACTAGTGTAGACAATCACCTATCAGAGTGATACTAATGTAGGCAATCACCTATCAGAGAGATACTAATGTAGACAATCACCTATCAGAGAGAAACTAGTGTAGACAATCACCTATCAGAGAGATACTAGTGTAGACAATCACCTATCAGAGTGATACTAGTGTAGACAATCACCTATCAGAGAGATACTAGCGTATACAATCACCTATCAGAGTGATACTAGTGTAGACAATCACCTATCAGGCTGATACTGGTGTTGAATCATGTCTGCGCAATCAGTGTTAAAGTGCTATATTCACAGTGATTGCTGCAGAATCCTCCTTCCTCTCTCCAAACGAAGAAAGCATGGGACCGTGTAATACTTTTCTACCACTACTTCTCATCTGCAATGAGGCATATTGGTCTTAACCAGGCCGTGATTCATCACAATTGCAGGTCCGCATGGCCGATGGAATAAGAACGCGTGTTCTCAAACATTCGGTGTGCTGATACCGAGGTTAGCGGTTTAACCCCTACACTGGACAGCTTGACTAAAATATTGACATGTCTTCCTTGCCTTTGGGACATAAATTACAAGTACCTCTGAAGTAGGAGTGGGTTCGCCTGATGGTTAGGGACACTGTTAATAAGGAAAGCTAACCCACACGCAAAATTCAATATGTCACTATTATAAATCGTGTATATAGACTACGCTTGAGTTCAAAGCGAGCGGGCGCAAAAAAAAATGCATCACAATACATCCAACACTGGCTGAGATTAGAAGGAAGCTAGCAAAGGATCTTCTACAGGTCTTAGATATTCCATTGTGAAAAAAAGACAAAACAACTTTAATCCAATGCCTGAAACAGTTCATTCTACACGCCATAAGACGTGATCGGCAAATGCTGATGTACCCATAATTGATTTTATATCAATCAACAATTGGTGGGTGATGTAGTCATTGTCACTCCGGCCGTCTTTCTTTACCAAAATATTTCCTAGTATAAAATTTGAGCCCAGCAAGTCTTAGAGTCCAGGTCAATGTTAAAAATCCGCCCCGATGCGGGCTCGAACTACTGACCATGAGGCCGGCAGGTGAACCCCGCCTCCGCTGCTCCCAATTCTGTGCCTTGTATGTGGAGTTGGAAGATATGTAGCATCGGGGAAGACATTCCTGACAGAGTATCACCTTTTATTTCTCCTCTGCTCAATTGAGGAAACTCTGTAGGATTGTCAAAGAAATTCACGACCGACTGCCAACTTTTAGTTTTTCTCGATTCAGTTGAAAGAAAAGTTATAAGATGATGGAAGAAATTCCTGACAGTCAAATTAATTAGAGAGTTTGATTAGGGAATTTATTCGCAAATGAGGAAGAAGAACGCAGAAGAAGAACACTATAAGATGATTATGCAACTATGATTACTATTTTTTTATGATGATTGGTCTGTTTTTCGTGTGTCGAAATACACATTCGTATCTTTAATCTACATTTGTTAGTCAGGTATTAGATATGATTGAGCTGCCGTGTGACAGTTGATATTTGTTAGCACTGAATGTTGGGCAGCGCTCACCAAACCCGACACCCCACATTGTTCCAACGGCTTCGCACGGAGGAGAGCAATTGGGAGGGTACTCTAGTGCGAGGTAATGTAACCTAAAGACTAAATGTCATGGCCGGGCAGACTAGGCCCTAAACCTTAATCGGCAACTGGTCTAGGATAGAAGCTCTGACAGGCGGACAGTTAGAGTATTAATTTGCCGATCCGTCAGCCTCTGCAGTTTGTCTTGTTCCTGACGTATTGGTGTTACCTTTCCTCTGGAGTAGTCGTAGGAACTCCGACGCGGAGCAAACACGGCAGGGGGCTTCACATCATCAGAAGCAAACACCCTTCCCTAAGCATTTCGGACCCATTAATTTCTTAATACTCTCTGGGGGAGGTCCTGCCCGGGTCATGACTCCTGGCGTCTGTTCGCTGCCGTGGAGACGTTAGTTCGGTCAAATCCTGATTCGGTCATCCCTGATGATCAGCTTGTCCCTTCGCTGTTACCTTGTCCACCCTCAAGCCCTCCCTCCCTCGGTGGGGAGAGTCCGTGCAGTCTGTGCCTGCCCCTTGACACGTGTGGTCGAGGGATGCTAGCTCCATCCCTCGCTATGGCCTCTGTCGCCTCCAATTATCTCCGTTGCCGTGTGCCTTCCTCGTGCCCCGTTCACGGCGCTACAGCCTGTTAGGAAGCCGGATTCTTCCTTTCTACTCGGACCCACCTCTTGGTCTGCCTGCAACTGACTAGACCACGTAATATGCATATCTCGTGACAATGTGAGGTTGGGGTTATTATGGCAGCTTTGTTAAAAGCGTTAGGAATGGGTGTGACCTACGGTCGATTACCGCTATACTGTGGAGTTGGACGTCGGCCGACATTTGCGTACACCACTTTCGAAGGAAGGGCTAGAGATGTGACACGAGACGTCCATAAAGTTCGTGGTTTTGATTGTGAAATTGTTGGTATTGCAGTCACCGCTTCTAACCATTCTAGTGCCCAGACTCATTCCAATTTAGGTTGCGGCAGTTCCACAGCCAACACGAGGCCTTTTCGGCAGCCTCAGACAGTTGTTTTTGGGCCCGGGCCCTTGCACGTCCTTTGATGCCCATTCGCTTCAGCACATCGAACACGGAGTAGGAGACGAGACCTCGACGGCGAACAGCCTGACGGTGTAATCCTCCCGCCTGAGACTCGCGACCATGTCATTGTACTTCTCTGTCTTGTACAGGTGCTGCTCCTCAATATTCGATTCGTACGGGACAGTCAGTTCAATCAGCGTTAGCTGCTTGGCTGACGAAACGCTAAGCACAATGTCAGGCCGCAAGCCAAACTTTCGGATCACCCCAGGGTAATTGCCACGGTCCTTTCAGACTTAGAGACAAATCATGCTGCATGGGCAGCACGTGGTTTCTTAATTCAGCTCAGGCATTGTGCTATGAAGAGGTATATCTCTATTTTACAAGCTAGCATCTGCTAAGGTGCCAGTCATCTGCATTTTATTATTTTACTTTTTTTTCCTGTAGGTTGATAAAAGAGGTGTTCGAGTTCGACAGAGATGTTTGATGTCTCCAGATATTTTTTTCCTACACAGTGAAATTATTTTCAGAAATGTAGAAGATATGAGAGGAATCACTATTGGGGGACATAACAGCGATAACATTAGATATGCGAATGATACAGTATTGATTGCAGACAATGAGCAGGATCTGCAACATTTAGTAGATGTGGTTGTTGCACACAGTGAACAACTAGGGTTAGAATTAAATAGTAAGAAGACACAAATCGTGGCCGTCACTAGGTCGAAGGAAAAACATAATGTAATGTACAAGTAACTGGGAATATTCGTAAACAAGTGATTCGGTACAATTATCTCGGAATAATCATAGCATCTGAGGAGAGATGCCTTGAAGACATTATAATAAAAATCGCCATGGCGAAGGAAGCCTTTTGCAAGATGGAAAACATACTGAGTAATACAAAGATGTCATTTGCATTGAGAACAAGAGAGTTGGTGTGTTACATGGAACCTGTACCTAAGAATGGATGTAAAGCGTGGACAATGAGCAGACAAGTTGAAAAACCATCTAACGGCTGTGGCAATGTGGTTTATGTGAAAATGCAAAGAATACCATGGACAGACAGAAAAACCAATGACTAGGTCCTACAAGAAACAAATGGAAACCGTAAACTGATTAAAGAAATTAGAAGTTGACAGTCAAACATTTGTGGGCATGTTATGAGAAGAAATCAATTGGAGAACTTGGTGATAACTGGCAAGATTTAGGGGAAACACAAGGGAAAAGCGGAGAAGTAAATACCCGGATGACTTGGCCACGTGGTATGGTAGATTCAAGAACACAGAGCTGATCTACGACTCTGGTGATCGTTTCCGCTCACACTTATCGGCGTGGCACATAATGATGATGAGGTTGGTAACGACTTTGGAAGAAAGGTTCTACTGCGTCTGTGACTTTCTGTGCAAGTGTGTGGGTGTGTATTTGTGTGTGTGTGTGTGTGTGTGTGTGTGTGTGTGTGTGCGTGCGTGCGTGCGTGCGTGTGTGTGTATGTGTGTGCGTGTGTGTGTGTGTGTGTGTGTGTGTGTGTGTGTGTGTGTGTGTGTGTGCTTCTCTTCCTCCTCCGCCGTTTTCATCCTCTTATTTTTATTTCCAATTCCTTCTGTGAGGAACTTTTTTTTTTGTTTTTCAGTATCAGTGCGACAACAGATAAACCCCATTTCCAACCCCCTCCCAGCAAGTCCTCCCGAGAAAACAAACAATAAAAATAATCCTATGCTTTAACCATGTTCGGTCGACATGTCTTTGAAAACAGCATACATTCTATAATAGGACCCAGCCTGGTCAACTTCATCGGGTCATTCTGAGATAAGAATGTACTGGGGTCCAATATAAACTCCTCGTGACATGGGATGTTTCTGGAACGTGCCGTTAATTGGATTATGAAGACTACCATGTCAGACTAAGGAAATGGACTTGAGCAGACACTTATCAAACAGCTCGATGCCTCACAATTTCCTGACCATCCAAGCTCTTCGTTTATTTAAGCGCGTAATGGAAAATGTGGTTCCGAGGGCACACCAGAATGGTCTTGTCTAAACGTTACGTTTGCTAATGCATTAATGGGAGGAAATAGCAACTAATCAAGTGCTATCTCAGCATTAAAGGTCGACATGTCATTAGTAGGAGCTGGCTTAGATTTTAGTGCGTTTGCCTGCTACGACAGGGGTGCGAGTTCAGTCCCGAACATATATTTTCGACAAGTATGTTTCTGGGGTCGATTGAGCCTCATAGACATCGGTGCCATTCAATGTTCAGACTTGTATGGAAGATGTCTGCGAAGGAATGGAACTGACCATCCCAATTAATATAAACAGTCTTAAAAGTGGAGAGGACTGACTTCATTGCACCGGGTTTTATCCCATTGGCTCTGTGTCTTTTGGCAGGGCGGCCTGACGAAAGTGTCGCACAAAGCACGAACTCCGTAGCTCCAGCGACGACCCCAGGAGTCTCCGAGTAAAATGCAATCGTCAACCGAAAGACGTCGCCCGGAATCGAACCCACAACCTTCGGAGCACGAGGCAGACGGCTTGACTACTTCACCACGGAGACTCCCCAATTAATATTTTATAGTCTAAAATATGTGAAGGCCAACACGTCACACGCTGAGTGGTAGAATCTGTTATCAATCTACATGGTTCATTTGTTTCTTGAGAGACCGTGTTATTCGTTTTTCATACGGCCAAACACAAATCCTAAGAATTATTGTGAACTACTTGAATACAGGTATGTATTTATGTCCACTTGTTTTATTAAAGTGGCATATCCCTTACAGGACGTTGCAGTTAACGCCAGCATTTTTAGCTGTTGTTGATGTTTTTGGCAAGATTACGCTCAGTAGTTTGCCATTGCTTTCTGAGCGACCGGCTCACATACCCCTGAAAATAGCCAACACAACATGATCCGCTACTGAGTCTCACGCAGCTGTGTTCCCCACGTGGATATACGGGATTACGGAGAAAGTCGTCAACGCCTTCGCCAGGGAGACAGGCTTATGTCGACTATAAATCGCATAGATCATCACAATACGATTTATGATTAAGACCTAGAGAGGGGGGAGCGAGAAAAAGAGGGAGAGAGAAAGAGAGAGAGAGAGAGAGAGAGAGAGAGAGAGAGAGAGAGAGAGAGAGAGAGAGAGAGAGAGAGAGAGAGAGAGAACGAACGAACGAACGAACGAACAGACTTTATTTTCAAAGGGTAACAAATTGGGCACGCAGGCCCGTCTTACATTCGGCCCTTCCAATCACTCATCTTTCTTTCATCAACAGTGCATAGGAAAAAACATTGTCACATGAATTTTGTAAACATAAACAATGCATATTACTATGTTATGAGACACATCCACCACCCACCCACACATCCCCCATTCACTCCAACTCCCCCACCCAACCACACACATAATCCACACACACATACATTCCCCCACCCATCCACCACATCCCTACACATACACATCTCCCCACCCACACACACCTCTCACCCACCACACATCCCATCCACCCACACCCCAGGCACACATACATTCCCCAACCCACACATCCCCCACCCACACACATCCACCCACCTACACACATCCCCCACCCACTCACATATCCTCTACACGTCCCATTACCCAAAAACAATCACTCACCCACATATCCTCCTCCACCCACACACCTCCAACCACCCAGCCAAACACACAATCCTCGGCCACACATCCCCCACGCACACACACACATCTCCCCGTCAACTCACATATACCGCACCTACCCACACACAAATTCCGCACCCACCCACATAATCTCCCATCTCCCCCAGCCCACTCACAGATCCCGAGCCCACCCCTACAAACATCCCCCACCATCTCCTAACCTACACACACTCACCCACCCACATATCCTCTACCCACCCACACATCCTCTACCCACCCATCCCCCAACCAAACATCCCTTAACCACACACCCTTACTCATATACAATCACCCACCCACACATCCTCTACCCAACCACACATCCTCCACCCACCCATCCCCCAGCCACACATCCCTTAACCACACACCCCTAACCATATACACACACATCCCCACCCACGCACAATCTCCCCACCCATACACACATCCCTCACACACATCCCCACCCACCAACACATCCCCCATTCACAAACACACACCTCCCATCCACGCACACACAACCCATACACACATCCTCAACCCATACACTCATCCCCTCACACATCCCTAGACACACATACTTATGCCTCAACCACTAACACCCACACATCCCTCACCCACTCATCGAAACATACATCTCCTGTCTACCCACCCGCACTCACACACCCCAACCACACATCTAAACAGATCCTCCACCCTCACACACATCCTTCACCCACCCGCACAACCAACCACACCCCACCCACTCACACACACATCCTTTATCCACACCCAGCTCCCCTCCCACACAATACCACACCCACACACATCCCAAAGACACATCCCTCACGCACACACACACATCTCCCCACACATCTCCTACCCATCCACACATCCCCCAACTACAATCACCCTCACTAATCACACATACATCCTCCATCCAGCCACACACACCCCAACCCAGCCAGACATATTCCCCACCCACACACACATCCCCAAATCCACACCCATCACGCACCCCTCCCCCAACCCACACACATCCCCCACACACATTCACCCACACACACACTCCCCACCCATCCACCCAAACATCCCACACCCATACACATAGCTCACCCACACACACATCCCCAAACCCACAACCACCCCCACCTGCACACATCTCCCACCCATCACATATCCCCACACACACATATATCCCCCACCCATCCCATAACCCACTATCAATCATCCACCAACATATCCTCCTCCACCCACTCACCCACAACCACCTAGCCAAACACACATCCCCACCCACACACACATCTCCCCGCCAACCAATACATCCCGCACGTACCCACACACAAATCCCAGACCCACAAAGTTCCACCTCGCCCACCCACATATCCTGAGCCCACCCACACACATCACGAATCCACCCACACACATCACGAATCCACCCACACACACATCCCCCCATCCCCCAACCTACTACTATGATCAAACTCCCACACTTTACACACACATAGAGTGACGATTGTCGTGAACATTGTCGCAAAATTGTAAAGAAAATGGAGAAAAATTGTACATATACATCTTGTAACTTAAAAATTAGTGATGCAATTCAACTCTCTCTCTCTCTCTCTCTCTCTCTCTCTCTCTCTCTCTCTCTCTCTCTCTCTCTCTCTCTCTCTCTCTCTCTCTCTCTCACTCTCACACACACATTACAGTAATGTTATATTATACATGATAAAATCAAGTGTCATACATACAAAATGATAATGTGAAAGATGAAAATACACAAAAAATATGGAATGGCATGTTACAGGACATGCGTGCACTCAACTCTCTCTCTCTCTCTCTCTCTCTCTCTCTCTCTCTCTCTCTCTCTCTCTCTCTCTATTACACAGGCACACACACACACTCACACTCATTAACTCTCTCTCTCTCTCTCTCTCTCTCTCTCTCTCTCTCTCTCTCTCTCTCTCATACTCCCTAATTCTCTCACCCACTCTACAGTGATGTACATGTGTTCATGTTATAAATTATAACATCAATTGGCATTCAAAATGGTAATATGAACATGAGAATACATAACATATATGGAATAGCATGTTACATGATATGCGTGCGCTTAAATCTCTCTCTCTCTCTCTCTCTCTCTCTCTCTCTCTCTCTCTCTCTCTCTCTCTCTCTCTCTCTCTCTCTCTTCTCTCTCTCTTCTCACCAACACACACCCATAGACACTCACAAACAATGCGCGCACACATACACACATTAACAAATCCATTCTTCCACTGTCTCTCTCTCGTTCGCTCACTCATCCCCCCCCCCTCTCTCTCTCTCTCTCTCTCTCTCTCTCTCACTCTCTCTCACTCGCAATCACTATTTCACCCATTAAGTCACTCTCTCCATCTTTCATTTACTCAATATCACACTCTCTTTCACTCTCACTCACACACAGACAAACACACACCCTCTCGCTATCAAATACACACTCCCTCGCATACACACGAAAGCATATACACATACACACACGAGCATACACACAATATACACACGCAAATACACACATATCCCCACGCACACATACACACCCATATACACATACTTACACACACACACACACAAATACACACTCCCTCGCATACACTGCATGCATGCACACATACACACAAACATGCACATACATACACACACACGAGAGAGAGAGAGAGAGAGAGAGAGAGAGAGTGAGAGAGAGAGAGAGAGAGAGAGACCAATAGCCAGCTCTTTAATGTTATAAATATTAATATACATTAGTATATTAATAGGCAGCTCTGCATTATTAAACTTATAAATATACATACATACTCTCCGAAGCCGGAGAGTATCTGCCTGCATGGCGAGGAACCAATAAGCCAGACATGGGACAACGGATACTCACGCAAACCTCAGATCCTGTATAACATCAGACTGATGATGGACAACAGGATGCCTTCATCCGACATACAGGACTTTGCGCTGGAGTTCACAGCCAGCGAACACAAGCAAGCAAGCAAGCAAGCAATATACATACATAAATTAATAGACTGCTCTAAAATACTATAAGTCACCATAATCATTATCATTATCACTTGCCCCGCTAACTGGCTTAACGGTTCATGCATCTCCACAGGTCTCATTATACTGTTATGTGTCGAGTCTATTGATGGTAATCCTTCATACAATTAGATATATTGCCATCATCATATATTATAAATAAATTTAAAAAAAAAACTAAAACAAACATAGTCTAGTGCCCTAAGCCATAAAATAAGTAAGGGTTCCTTTTAAAGCCTTGAGGTGTATTGGTTTATTGTACTGTCTTGATATGTGTATATACAAATCTCCACTTGGTGTGTGACATGGTCATTATATCACCGGACACCTCTACTTCACGTGGTATTTACTGATATCAATTTTAGGATTGGTTGGTCTACAGGTCATACATTTTTTTTTAAAGTTCAGCTGAATGTGAATTCGAACACATGATCATCGGGCCACTGCGCTACCACCTCTCCACATATGTGACACAAACACACACGCACGCACGCGCGCGCGCGCACACACACACATACACATACACACACGCGCCAATAAACAGACTGACAAACCACGCATATAACACATGCACACACGAACCAATATCTAATAACTAATAGATATTATTGCTTTAAAAATACAGATTTTTTTAAAAAGTGCACACACATACATAAGCAACTAGACAGCCCTGAAATATCACCTATGTAACACATGCACACACACAAACATCATCGTCATCATCAAGTGCCCTGCTGGCTGGCATGGGCGTTCATGGCTCTCCACAGATCTCTGTATTTGGTGTTCTGGATCAACTCTGCTGATGATATTCCTTCATGTCATCGTCTCAATCTATCCAGCATCATTTCTCTTGGTCTGCCTCTGCCTCTCTTCCCCTCGATCTTTCCAGTTATCACGATGTTCTCCAATGCGTCTCCTCTCACTACATGACCAAAGAAAGCTGCTTGTCTCTTTCTTATTGCTGTATATAGTATTCTAGTTTCATTAGCCTCTTTCATGCAATCGTTGTTAGTTACTCTGGCAGTCCATAGAATTCGCAACATTCGTCTTAAAAACCACATCTCTGTTGCTACTAAGTTCTTCCTTATTTGTTCATTTATATTCCAAGATTCGCTGCCATACCGCAAAACTGGTTCTATATAGCATTTCAGCACTCTCTTTCTTACATTCATTGATAGCGACTTATTGCATAAGATACTCTTCATTTACTGAAATGCGGCTTTTGTCTGCCCTATTCTGCTCTTAACCTCTGTTTTACATCTTACATCTGATGTTATAAGTACCCCCAGGTATTTAAAATTATCCACTTGTTTGAGAATTTCCCCTTCTATTTCGCACAAACATAAACCAATAAACAACCCTGCCAAATCACACATGTAACACTCGCTCACATGAACCAATAGACAGCTCTACCATACCACACGTGTAACACACACACACACCGCACATAAACCTTTAAACAGCCCTGCAATACATGTAACACACACACATAAACAACTAGACAGCCCTGCGTTACCAAACATGTAGCACACACACAGACAGTCCTGCCGAGCCTCACATGTACATCACACACATGCAACAATAAACAGCCCTGCAACACTCGACATGTAATCCATAAACCAGACAACGGAACGGTTGTAAACATATGAAGATGTGGACAAAATTACGGGGGCGGTGACAGATGCCGGCAGTGTTTTCATAGAACAGCTGCAGCAAATACATAAACGTCTGTCCGCGCCATTAAGACTGCTGTCTTCTAAGTAATGTAATTGCTCTCGGCTATGAGAATAAATTGGAATCTGGTGGAACGATAAATGACGCTAACTTCCCGGATTTAGAACTATCAGCAAGAATAAATGGAGCAAATAGCACAAATATAATGACCGTGCACGCTGCTGTTACTATTTATGTCTTATCTGTTCTTATTCGGTATAAAAATATTTCATGCTGTTAATTGTAACTTTATAAAATAATATATAGGTAACCGAAAATGCAAAGCAAAGAAGTAAGTAAACAGTTAAATCTTGACTTCTTGTTGTTGACTTGGGAACGTAACTTATAAGTACCTCAGAGTGGATTCGTCTGATGGCGAGGGAAATGGTAAAAGGGAAAGCTAGCCCACATACAAAATCAGTTCGGCGTCGACTACGCTGGTATTCAAAGCCAGTAAACTAAAAAAAAGTAATAATAACGTGGTGGGCGCGCTGACGAACTGTGTTGGTAATGCCATGGGCAATGTAGGACGCGGATTCGAGGCCTGGTCTCGTCACTTGTAAAATTGAGGGAAAGTTTGATTAAACACTTATTTATCCGTGCTCTCAGGCCTTCTAAATATGATAGCGTTATCACATTACAGACAGATAGCATAAAACTCGCTTCAGGACAATGTTTAAAAAGACAATTAATGTAATGTCGCAAAATGGTTTTTGGTTTCAGATGTTGCAAATTAATGTGTGTGATTTTTTTTTTTATCAACTCTCTTTATACCAAGACATTAATTTTGTTAATGCATTTCTTAGCATGAAGATGCCTCAGGCGCATGGGTTTTACCTTTTACGAGATAAATACATTATTCGGTAATGTGTATGTTAGCAGTCTTCAACATATTTTAGTATTTGGATACACTGATCAATTATAGATAGCTGCAGCGATATGTCGACATTTATCTTAACTCGTGTATCCGTAGAGGAACTATCGATTGTTATTTTGCTAATTGTTATTATGTAATAGGACCGGCTGTCCGAGTGGCTAGAATGTCGGATTCTCCTTCGGGAGACCCGAGTTCGAATCCTCGGTAAGGCGTGGAGTTTTTTTTTTCTGTCGGGGTCAAAGAGAAAACTCTAACCTGCACAGTTCGCGGCGACTGCACTAGCCAGGCGGCCTTAATTCCTCAGGCTCAAGACCCTCTGCGATACACTACATGGTACTACACTGGCAGTAAATGACAGTTTTATTTTGACAGACAGTTATTATGTAATGTATTTTTAATAGAAAAATAATTAGAACACCGTGGGGAGGTGGAAAGGAGTTACTCAAAATGAAAACTAGTTACTCGCGTCAGAAGTAGACAAGTGCCATTCCTTGGGTATGTCATGAGAAGGGTAAAACTGGAATATTTCGTCATAAAAGGATGATTTGAGTAGAAGAGAGGCAAAGGACGACCAAGAAAGAAGAGGCTGGACAGTCTGACATCAAGGCACGGGGGAACATCAGTATCAAAAATGATTGGCAGCACATAAGACAGAAGGCCGTGGAAAGACATGATCACCAACGTCACACGGTATCGACTATAAGAAGATGAATGTGTTCTTAAAACAATGTAAATATACAATCTTTAAATAATAACACATACAAGAAAACGTATACAGACTGTTTCATAAGAAAAAATTTTTTTAATATAAACAGATGTAAAACACAACAAATGCATTAGTTCTGTCTTAACAGCTAAAGATAAAACATCCTGCCTCACATGGCGTTGCTCACTGTCAAATGTGGCTGTGCAAACGCTCTGTGCAGAGATTGAAACCCGCTGAAGGTTAGTTGGACGGTTGGTTCGGAATCATTAGTAGTAATAGTAGTAGTAGTTTTAATATTAAGTCAAATGTTTTGGAATTCAGGTCATTTAAGTACTTAAATGAGCTGCACCTATGAGAATGAATAAATGTTCCTGCCGACTCGGCACCATAGAAACATCTCCATGGGAACTGTGCTGCTGAGCACTCTGTTCACTCTCCACCTCGAAAATGAGCAGCGTGTGAATGGCCGGTAACGAAACTTCAAATCCGCTGTGAAGCACAGTTGGGTGTAAACAGATCCAAGTTGATATCCAGGCCCAAACGGCTTGAAAATCAAAACAATGGATTTAGTTGTTATATATGGAGAAGGCGATCATCAAAGGGTGGTTGAAACAATTATGTGTAGTGATGTGTGGAACAAGTGATTATCACGGAGTGTTTTATACAGTTATATCTAGTGATGTATGGAGAAGGCGATCATCATAAGGTGTTTTATACAGTTATGTCTAGTGATGTATGGAGAAGGCGATCATCATATGGTGTTTTATACTGTTATATCTTGTGATGTATGGAGAAGGCGACCATCACAGGGTGGTTTATGCAAGTGTATCTAGTGATGTATGGACAAGGCGATCATCACATGGTGTTTTATACAGTTATGTCTAGTGATGTAAGGAGAAGGCGATCATCACAGGGTAGTGTATTCAAGTGTATCTAGTGATGTATGGAGAAGGCGATCATCATATGGTGTTTTATACAGTTATGTCTAGTGATGTATGGACAAGGCGATCATCACAGGGTGGTTTATACAGTTATATCTAGTGATGTATGGAGAAGGCGATCATCACAGGGTAGTGTATTCAAGTGTATCTAGTGATGTATGGAGAAGGCGATCATCACATGGTGTTTTATACAGTTATATCTAGTGATGTATGGAGAAGGTGATCATCACAGGGTAGTGTATTCAAGTGTATCTAGTGATGTATGGAGAGCCGGTTCCTTGACGATGGAGTTATGGACGCAGTTCGTGATTCCGCATACCCGTGTTCGAAACAAAGTTGCGAGCGATTTGGCAGCAGACCGCGTTGCGTTGGTTTTTACGAAATAGTATGGATGCCAGTCGTTCAGAAATCAATGGCAAACTACTGAACGTGAACGTGCCAAGAGACCCTTTTTTTCGCATATCCTATTTACAGAACATCGCTGTCATCACCATCATTTTACGGCTGTTGATGATTTCTTGGCAATATTACGCTTATTAGTTGGCCATTGCTTTCTGAGCGAACAGCTCACTTACCCCCGTAAGTAACCAACACGACGCGATCCGCTACCGAATCCCGTGCAGCTGCGTTACTCCACGTGGATATACGGGATTACGGAGAAAGTTGCTAACTCCTTAGCCAGGGAGACCGGCGCCAAGAGATCACACAAGTTAAAAATGCTGGTGTTGACTGCAACGCCATGTAAAGGATATGCAACTAACTTTTAACTTAGTTTGCCTTTGCTTTATGAGCGAACGACGCTCATACCATTGTATGAAAACTAATGCAGGGCGGTCTTCTGCCAAATCGGGGGCAGCTGTGTTTTGAACTATGTGTGCTGATTACGAATTGCGTCAGTAACCCCATCGCCACAATGCCGGTTTACAAGATATATGTTTCTTAAATCCACGCGCCGTGTTACGTCTATCATATTCCAGATATCGTTGTTTCATTTTCTGTCTTTTTTTTAACTCACTGAAGTCTATTTAAGGCATTTCTTCTCACACGCGACGAATTTTCTCCGGTGGGATGTAGATAGCTACCAAGTTTGACATCAAAGGCAAACTGTTTGAAGACAATTAATACATAACATCTATCGATTGAACCTCATTGTAATCGTTTGATATTGGAATTGGGAAGATACCAAAATATATATATATATATATATATATATATATATATATATATATATATATATATATATATATATATATATATATATATATATATATATATATATATATATATATAGATTTGGACCAAACCTAGTACACACTCGAATGAACAAGTATTACAGTTTCGATTTTCATGCACTGGGCTTTAAAATTGCGGAAGATACCACGATATAAAACAAATAAGACGATGACATTTGTATAGCGATATATCATCCTTCTGTCCAAATGGGAGGTTGCATTTAGTGAAATATTATTATTCGGTTTTGAATCATTTAAGTCGTTATGTTTTATTGTTGACATCTTGTGTGTCTCTCTCTCTCCGTCAAATCCTCCGTCCTCAGTGAAAATGAAGTCTGGAAATTCCAACTCTGAGAGTTGTTTTAAGTTTTACTTATTAGTATATTTATATGTTATCTAATTTTTCGTCTTAGTTTAACGTCCTAACATTCCATGTTGCTAATTTTAATGTTTCTGTCCTTATCTTGCGATGATCAGCCTTTAGGCGAATAATAATGAACTAGGCACTTTTAAAGAGGTAGTTTGCCGTTGCTTTCCTCTATGGCAGTGACCATACTGGCTGGGTGACCGCAGCCATTGTCTCGTGAAAAAGATCCTCTGCCTGTCGTTGCGAAATTTGAGACCATAACAAACAAATATCTGTCGGCTGCCCTCAAAAATTCATCCACCACCTGACTTCCGTGGCTTCTTTTGAACACTTCCAATAAACGAATACGAAATAACACCACATAATCCACAGGAACACACTAAGCAGCGTCTCCCGAAGAATAAACGCGTCACGTCGTCGCCATGTTATGAGAAGAAATGGATTAGAGAACTTAGTGACAACTGGCAAGATCGAAGGGAACAGACCAAGAGGAAGACCGAGAAGTAAATGCCTGGATGGCTTGGCCACGTGGCATGGACGAGACAGGAACACTGACCTGATCTACGACTCTGGTGATCGAGTGAAATTGCGAGTCATGACCGCCCACGCTTTCCGGCATGGCACATGATTGATTGATTCATATTTATATGACTAATGAATTGCTGATCTTCACTTTTCTTATTAAGTGTGTGGACTTTCTTTTTGTATTTTTCACACGAAGGATGTTAAAACCAAGGGCATTCAAAAGGAAAGAGAATCAACTTCATTGCACATGATGATATCTCATATGGTTCGATCTCTTCTCTAGTCACAGGACGTCCTGCCGAAAGCACGAGCTCCATAGCTCCAGCGACGACATCCAGGAGTCTGCGAGAAAACTGCACACGTTAACCGAACTACATAACTCGGAATCGAACCCACAACATTCGGAGTGACGTAATCATTTAACCGCCGAGATTCCCTTCAATGAATGTTAATCATGATATAAGCAAGAGGCTCCACTTCGCTGCATCGGGTTCAATATAATACACGAGGGGGTTTCAATTGAGAACCTTTAATGTTGTTTTTTAATGTTTGTGTACAAATATATTCTGAAAAGGGTAAAGAACAAATGTAGCATTTTTCGATGTAGTCGCCACTGTGTAAATTGCAAGTCCCCCAGCGCTGATAACGTGCTTGGATCCATGTAGAAAAATTATCTTGGGTCCCTACTCGGTGTCCATGACCCAGTCATGAACAGTCTGTTACAGAAGTCACAACGTTGTGAAACTTCCTCCTCCACTCATACAGTTGCTGGACTGACAGGCGTGCATCACTATATTTGACCTTCATTCACCAATGAATTTATATAAGTTTCATCCCTTCACTGGTCAAACAACGGATAACTGAACGCTGCTCCTCTCTGGTGGGTTTCAAAAAAGAGGCGGCCATCTTTAATATGTCTTATGACGTCACCGTTTTCGTCTGTACCGTGGTGTCACGTGTTTATTGTCATCCTTAACAACAATATTGACATATTACAAGACACTGGAATGGTAACTGTAATTTATGCCACACATTCAAGTTTTTAATTTGAAGCCCCCTCGCAGCTCGGCCTACTTTCTACAGAGCAGCCTGAAGAAAGTGTCATACACAGCACGAACTTCGTAGCTTCGGAGACGAATTCCAAGCCTCTCCAAAATAACTGCACTTGTGAATCATATGATAGTTCTAAAACTACTTCATAACCTTCGTAAAGCTAGGCAGGCGGTCATGTCTTTCGGATATGTGATCGTCGTTTCCAAATCAAGTCACATTTCAGCGGCGAGGTCACAGTCGTGACTTACATCTACGGTTATGACATTATCGTAAACGTGATTACGGTACTCCAGCATTCGTGTTTTTGCTACAGCTCTTCTCATTAGTGTTGATCAAATTTACGACTTGTTTCGCTGAATGTACACCATACTATAAGATAACCCTGTTTAGTAGTTTGGCCTCACGCTTAGTGGGCTGCTGTTTTCCATCTATCTGTCTATCTAAGTATCTATCCATCCATCCATCGAATGTATGAGAGGAAATAGAGAAGAAGGGCAGAATGTCAGACGGGCCTGCGTGCCCAATTCTTAACCCTTTGAAAATAAAGATTTGTGTTCGTTCGTTCGTTCGTTCCATCCATCCCTCCCCCCCTCTCTCTCTATCTATCTGTCTGTCTGTCTGTCCGTCTGTCTGTCTGTCTGTCTGTCTGTCTGTCTGTCTGTCACCTAAAATAAAGTTGAATTTAAATGAATTGAATCTGTCTGTCTCTGTCTTTCTTTCGGTCGGTCGGTAGCAGGGCCGACCCGCTTGCCCGACCATCCATCCGTCCGTCTGTCTGACTGTCTGTCTATCTATCTTTCTGGTTGCCTGTTTGTCTGGCTGTCTGTTTGTCTGCCTGCCTGTCTGCATGCATGCCTGTCTGCCTCTAGGTGGGTCGGTGGGCTGGCCGGCTGACCGGTAGTCGGTCGTCGGTCTTTCTGTCTGTCCACAAATCCATTCATTCAACCATCCATAACATCTAACTTTCAGTCTGTCCTATTCTGTCTGTTGATCTCTGTTTATATACCTCAGGAACTCAATCTGATCAGTTTCCCATTGGCTAATCTTAAACATTAAACAAACCAGCATAGGTTCAGTGTTCAAAATGCTACGAGAAACAAACTGAAAACAATACACGTAATTTACATTTGCACTAGGCTTATTTTAGATAACTTCAGAAACCAGTTAATGATATGTAATTTCCGATAGTAAACACATTTTTTTTTCTCGCCCTGCTTTATACATAGCTTTGCATATAGGTATGCGTTATGTTATAACGTGTACTTTGCCGGTCTTTGGTGTAGGTATTTGAAATATGTTATGTTGTAACATGTACGTTGCAAGCCTTTGATGTTAATATTCCAAATATGTTATGTTATAGAGTGTACGTTATCTGTTTTCGGAGTTACAGGTTTAAATATGATATATTATAACTTATACATTGCCAGCCTTTATTGTTGGTATTTGACATATGTTATATTATAACGTGTACGTTGCCAGTATTCGACGTGCATGGTTGAATTATGTAGTAGTAATAGTGGTACTAGTAGTAGTAATAGTAGTAGTAGTAGTAGTAGTAGTAGGAGTAGTAGTAGTAGTAGTAGTAGTAGTAGTAGTAGTACTAGTAGTAGTAGCAGTAGTAGTAGTAGAAGCAGTAGTAGCAGTAGCAGTAATAATAGTAGCAGTAGTAGTAGTAGCAGTAGCATTAATAATAGTAGCAGCAGTAGTAGTAGTAGTAGTAGTAGTAGTAGTAGTAGTAGTAGTAGTAGTAGTAGTAGTAGTAGTAGTAGTAGTAGTAGTAGTAGTAGTAGTAGTAATAGTAGTAGTAGTAATAGTGGTGGTAGTAGTAGTAGTTGTAGTAGTAGTAGTGGTAGTCGTAGTAGTAGTAGTAATAGCAGCAGCAGCAATTGCAGTAGTAGCAGTGTAACAGAGCACCATCTCTGTTAGTAGTTGGGAGATAGTTGGTGTGAAATAGAAAAGGGTTTGGGAAATGAATAAGTGATAAATGATTGCACGTGTGAGCACTATTGAACAAGTTGTTTAGGGACGCTCACGCGTGACGTCGAGGGTAACATAGGGCAGTCCCAACTCAGCATTAGACTTAGCCAGACGTGTTTCAATTCATTGTATTCGTTTTTATATCTGGACTAATAAACGGTCATATATACATTTTGCTCGGAGCTTTGACTTCATCTATTGCAGTTACCTTCAGTTATATTCAGACTCCGTGATCTGCAACAGTATGAAATGGTGCCCGTGACCAGGCTTTGAGCTGTCGCGGCCACAACTAGAAGTCATTATCACAACGCAGAACGATAGATGTCTGGTATAAATTATAAAAAAATCACGGAAACTTGAAGGCATGTATTATTAAGAAGCCAACAAAACAAAATCTGCAAGTCTTTCTGATGGAGCTGATGTTCGTTAAACCCGTCACACGAAGTATAATATTCTGAAGTGTGAAACACAACTGCCATCGTCATTGTACAGCCTTGAGCACCTGGCTATTTTTTTTGGGGGGGAACGTCAAAATGCTGCCTGAAAATCTCGTTTTACAGGAGCCGTTATCGTCCTCATGTCATTGAACCTGAATTTGACCTTGGTCGCCTGAAGTGAAGTCAGGAGCCGTTATCGTCATTGAACCTGACCTTGGTTGCCTGAAGTGAAGTTCATCCTTAAACACGAGAATCAAGCCATTTGCTAATTCGTTTGGATCGTTGACTCAAGTTACGAGGAAACTTTTTGCAAAAATTAACTCCAGTCGAGCTTGGTCATCAATGCAGATATCCTAAACTCTGGCTTATCAAAATGTCATTCGAACAAAGCGATAACGTTAATGGGGAACCTTCGGAAGTGGGTGGGCAAACGGGGTTGCCGTCCTGCTGAAGAGGGGGACCCTAATTAAATCGCTTCATCAAGCTAGAGCCGTTTCCAGACGTGCCCTTCTTCGGGTGAAAACGACCAGAAGTGCCCTTTTTCGGGTGAAAAGAAGCCACAAGTCTGGAGTGCCCGACCATGGGTGAAATCAAAAGTTCAGAAGTTCTCCTTTCGTTATGGTAGAATAGAGGAACACAACACCCTCGTTTTTTATACTCAGCCTACAACTGTCAAGTACAATCATCCGTCGGCATATTTGGACTTAGTTCACCAGGGGACCCGTGGAAGAGGTATTTCACCCATAACTGTTAGTTAAATTAATGTAAGACTAGTATCACATAGTCTGGTGTGTTGGATAGGATTGATTAATCTACTGGAACATTTGATCTTTAGAAGAAGAACAATTACTTGCATTCCACCTATAATTTAAATATAGTGGTATACTTATTGATATTTGTTAATTATAATTGTCAATTTGCTTATATAAATTGTATTTCAGCATATTTCAACATGGCAGAGGAACAGGTTTTGTTGACACAGGTGTTAACTGGAGTAGGCACGGCAATAGGCAGACTCAACACAGCCATAAAACAACAAGGAATAGGGACAGAGATTGTAAAATTTAGTGGACAGGCGAAGGATTTCAAGAAATGGATGACTTCGGTAGAGAAACATGCATTTTTGGTGGCGGCAACGGATGAAGAAAAGATGAAAATTGCTTATCAGGCCACTATAGAACCAGTTTCAGATCACATTCGAAGAAAATTAGAGGCAAGGACTGATGAGACATGGGAGCAGTTCAAGGATGACCTGGCCCGCAAGTATGCTGAAATCACAGATCCTCAGCATGCGTTTTCAGTGTTAAGACAATCCAAGCAAAACACTGGAGAAACTGTACAATTATTTAGTGATAGGCTGATTAACCTAGCTGAAGAAGCATTCCTGGGACAGAACGTACGAAGGAAAGAAGTGGAACGAATGTTGGTCGGGATTTTTGTAGATGGTATCAAGTCAGATGGACTGAAATTTAAGTTAATGAGAGAAAACCCTGAGAGATTATCACAAGCTGTGGATATAGCTGTACAGGAAGAGAATTTGAGACGAAGATTTAGACTGAGAGTAGGACGAGAAATAGGAACTAGTCGGGAAGATAGGATTGAAGAGCCCATGGAGGATAGGACAAACAAGGTTCGGATGGAATAGAAGAGGAGGAATACAGACGTTGCAGGGAGGTAATGTAAATACTTATGATAGAAGAAGACAAATGAGAAATCCTACAAGAGAAACGGTAGGTAACACAAATATAGTCTGTTGGGGTTGTGGTCAACACGGACACATTTTTAGGTTCTGTGGTAACAGGCGTGTCCAGGCGAATACACAAAATAGAAATGTCAATGACAGATCAAATAGGAATTGTGAAGGTAGACAGAGGAATTTTACAAGGCCAAGAACACAGGAAAACTAGAATTCCACCTATTGAATAGGACCTGCGGTAGGAGAGAAGATAACAAGGTCCCAAGATTTAAAGAATGTTTTAATGACAGGTATAGCAGGACGAGTAGTAAGTGCTCTCAACTGGCTGAAATCAAACAATTTTCAGTAAATAAAACGGACCCCAGTTCATGCATAATAGAAATAGGGAAATATAGAATCCGTACATTAATTGATTCAGGGAGCTCAGGTTAGTGTAATCAAAGAAAATTTTCTATACAAAATAATGAAAAATTGCAAAATATTCATGAGTCACGATAATCTTCACTCTGTTACAGGACAAAATTTACAAGTAGTTGGTCAAACAATGATAAATCTCAAATTAGCAGGAATCAACGTAAGACATCTTTCTCATGTAGTGAAAGACTTAAATAGGAACATGCTAATAGGTAGAGATTTCTTCTAAAAAAAATGGTGTAAGACGTTTTTTTGATCTGCACAAATTAAGATTCAAGGGCGTGTATGTAGATTTAGAAGAAGACATGCACATATCAGCACTGGTTAGAGTTAAAATGTCCACGACTTTAAAACCACAAACGGTTAATCTGATACAGGCGAAAGTGAAAAGAAATCCGTATTATTTAGTAGGACATACAGTTAGAATAACAGAATTACAAAGGGAGGTAATAGATGAGCCTGGTCTAGAAGTTCCAGATGGAATAACTGACATTAGATAAACACTTAACTTTTCCAGTAATGATTATTAACAACACAGGCAGAGAAATTAAATTGTATAGAGGATGTGTAATAGCCAAAGTAGAACATGATACTAACAGCGTATTAGCAACAGATAGAGTAGAAATGCCGAAATGTTCAGAAACCCATATGGAAAGAATCAATACCAGGAATAGACGTGGAAGAAGATGGAACGTGCAGAATGATGAATTGATCCATCCATTCAGAAAACATACATCTCAAATATATTCAGTAGACAAAACAACAAGAGAACAAGAATTATTAGCACAGTTAAAAGCTCCACCAGAAAATAAGGAAATATTAGAAAAACTTATAAAAGAGAATCAAGATGTTTTTGCAATTAACGACTTAGAATTGGGGAAGACCAAAACAGTTACTATGGAAATAGATACTGGAGATCACCCACCAATTAGTTTGAAACCGTATAGAACTCCCTTAAGGAATAGAGAAATTGTCGAAAAGGCAATAGAAGACATGTTAAAAGCAGGAATAATAACAAGATCAAAGTCAGAATGGTCATCTCCGATCGTCATAGTGACCAAGGCCGATGGTTCACATCGATTTTGCTGTGACTACAGGGCGTTGAACAAAATCACTAAGAATGTAGCTTACCCATTGCCGGTGATAGACGATATTTTAGGCTTACTTAATGGGTCTACCTTCTTCACTACATTAGATGCAAGGTCAGGATTTTGGTGTATTCCTATGTCTCCAGATGCTCAAAAGAAAAGTGCTTTTTGTACACACGCGGGGTCTTACGAATTTTTACGAATGCCTTTTGGGGTCAAGACGGCGCCTTCTCACTATATGCTATTAATAAATCAAGTATTAGAAGGCATGCAAAAGTTTGCATTAGCATACATAGATGACATTTTGATCTACACAGCAGGAGACGTACAGGACCACCTGAAACATGTAAAATTAGTATTTGACAGATTAAGAATACATGATGTTAAATTGAAACTCAGTAAATGTGAATTTCTAAAAACAGAAACTAAATACCTGGGATACATTATTGATAGAGAAGGAATTAAACCAGATCAGGATAAAGTAAAAGCTATTAAAGAATTGCCTCCTCCAACCAACGTAAAAGAAGTTCGTGCTTTTATCGGTACATGTGGATACTATCGTCGTTTCATTCCAGGTTTCTCAAAAATAGCAGAGCCCATCACTAACCTGACTGGCAAATACGCTAGATTTAAGTGGAATGATGAGTGTCAAAGAGCATTTGAGTTTTTAAAAAATAGCTTAACAGTAGTGCCACTATTGACACATCCAGATTTGGATAAACAGTTAATTTTGTATACAGATGCTTCAGATAATGCAATAGGAGCATGTTTAGCACAACCATATGAAGGAGAAAGATCAGGAATACCAGGAGTTAAGAATGAAAGACCAATTTATTTTTTGTCACACAAACTTAGTAAATCTCAGCGAAAATGGGCGACTATAGAGAAAGAGGCCTACGCTATTCATTATGCTCTTCAGAAACTTAATTATTATCTACATAACGCAAATTTCATTATTAGAACTGACCACATGCCTTTAAAATCTTTATTAGAAGCTCCAGTGCAGAACAGAAAAATACAGACATGGGCGTTGAATTTGCAGGGGTACAACGCAAAGATAGAATACGTGGCAGGTAGGGACAACACCTGTGCAGATTTATTATCCAGAATCCCGTATCCAGAGACGTCAGGAAACACTGAGGATGAGGGTGAACCCGAAATAGACGACCGAAACTGGCAAGTAAATATATTAGATTCTACCATATTAAATGGAGAAGATTTTAGGAGTTTACCGTCGGATCAAGAATCTGAACCTAGAACAGAAGACCCACATTTAATGCAATTTAATATGAAAGAAGAACAAGAATTAGATCCGAAAGTTCTGGAAATAAAACAGAAATTGAACGAAACGGGTGAGAACAGTTATAAGAAAAATTATTTAATCTTACAAGATGATGGTCAGTTATATTACGTGAATGAAAGAAGCGAACAGTTGAGAAAATACATTCCAAAACATCTGGAAATTGAGATTCTAAAGGCATATCATGATGGGAATGGTCATCTTGGTCGTGATAAGCTAGTAAAAGCACTCAGTAATAAATATTATTGGCCAAACTTATTTAAAACTGCTTGTAAATACGTTGATGCGTGTGAGAAGTGTAGGTTAAGAAATATGAAAACAATCAAATGTCCCTTACAAGATACTGACATTCCACAATTTCCAATGCAGAAAGTAAGCTTGGATATATCAGGTCCTCACCCTAGAACACTATCGGGGAATGTATATCTACTTCATGTTGTGGATTGCTACAGTCTCTGGCCAGAAGTTTATCCGATTCCGGATAAAACAGCAGATACCGTCATTAATATGTTTATACAGGAGTTCATACCAAGATTTAGTTGCCCACAGATCGTACTCACAGATAATGGTAAGGAGTTTGTAAACAAGAAGTTTGAGAAGTTATTACAAGATTCGAATATAAACCATATAAAAACCTCGTATTATAGACCTTCTTCAAATGCTAAGAATGAGAGACAACATCGAACATTGTATAATATTATAGCAAAAATTGTCGATGAACATGAAAAAGATTGGGATCTTTTCTTGGGATCTGCACTAAGCGCGATACGCACAAATCAAAATGAGGGAACAGGGTTTTCACCATTCTACTTATTACACGGGAGAGAGCCTATACTACCAATTGACAATCTGTTAAAACCAAGACGTAAATATATGGGGGAGGATTTTCAGGAAGTTATTTTACAAGAAATGCACAAAGCGCATGTAAGGTTAAGAAACAATATAATTAAAGCCAGAGAAAGACAGAAAAGGTACGCAAACAAAAATACACAATTACAGGAATTTAAAGTAGGTGATAGAGTTTATTATAAGAAGCATAGAAGGAACTCCAAATTTGATGCTCATTGGATTCCAGGTTATTATATTTTAGAAAGGTTAGGTACTGTATCATACATTATAAAGAACCAAATCACAGGACATGTAGCAAGGGCACACGTAGAGCACTTAAGAAGAGATAATGAAGATAAGAAAGACAATAATAATAATAATTATTATTATTATTCAGACGACTTATATTCAGATGGACAACTCGTCAGAAGAGCTACAATACCCCCAGATTTTGGAAAAGATCCGGTACAAAGTCAATTAATAACAACACCAGTTTACGATGATACTTATGAACAGACAATACCGAAAACGTTGATGAAAGAAGAGAGGAATACGTATGATGGTTGTTATGATAGTGTTAAATCTATGGAAGAAGAGGTAACCGCTCCATTCAAAAATACCAGACAAGCAGTGAAAAGGAGAATAGAAAGACAGAGAGAAAGAGAAGTGAAAAGACAGAGGAGAATCAGAGAAAATTCATCAAGCGACGATGACATGCCACTACTCGAAAGATCGTTAAGAAACTATGATAGACAGATTAGATTGGATATAGAAAGGAAAAAATTAGCGGCTGCTAGCAATAGACATACAGATGAAGAAGAAGGAATGGATGAAAATTCAGAATCTAATAGAGATAGTAGCATGAAGAAAAATATTTCTTGACGAGAGGATGAAGACATTGATGTGGAGATAGCACTTATACAGAAAAATCTAAAGTTACTGAAGAAATGGAGACATGGTAGATAAAGTGATAGAAAATGCTGCAGATAGCAGGATGAAAATTTTGTGGTTTAAAGAGGAAATTGATAATTGTTGAAATACGGTAGCTGTGTATTACAGGTGTTTTATAGAAACAGAGTGGCAAATGGTTTGATTAATACTTGTACTGAGTTGTCTTGAGGAGTAGACATGATGTTGTATATTTTAGTAATAAGTTAGATAATATGGACGTGTGGTCTTGAAGATGTATTTTTATTGCCATTTGATTTTAAGATTTGACTTGTTGAGTTTTCTTAATAGATAAATAATTTATTGTTAGTCCGTAAAAGTGACTAACAATGGATAGGATGTATGTCATATTATTTTAAATAATGTCTTTCTTTGAATTGGTTGATTACCTTTATTTGATATGAGGGGAAAGAAAATGTGTCTTCAAAACGTGGGGGGTATGATATCCTGTTTTGACTTCGTTTTGGTTGACTCATGATTTTGGTTGAATTGTCTTGTGTATTGAATAGTAATTACCCTTGTTTACAAATAAGTTGAAAATTGTTAAAATTTTGTTCACAAGCAGTTATTGTTTTGTTTAGAATAAAGACGAATAAGACGGGGCTTTATTTAAAACCCTTCGTTCAGAAAATAGTTGACAAACGACTGAGGACTAGAAGAGAGACACATTCTCCTTATGAGTAATAAGTTCTAGTAAACATGAGTACCTTGTGTTGGTAAGAAGGCTGCTGTGACAATCAGCGTTAATGTTTTAGGATAGGGAGGTTAATTACATAGTGGCTATGAAGTTGTGGAAACATATGCCATACTTAAATGATGGGGTTTTATAATGGTTACTACACAAATAAAAGGGTTCTGGGGGAGTTAAAATAGGAGCTGCATTAAGTCAGCATTGATTGAAGGTATATGGATTGGATGCCATATTATATTAAGGAATAAAC
>JACEFZ010010484.1:42500-267500 GCA_014155875.1 Cepaea nemoralis | reverse complement strand
TCTGTTTCTTACATTCAATGATAGTGACTTATTGCATAAGATGCCTTTCATTTTCTGAAATACAGCTTTAACCTGCCCTATTCTGCTCTTAATCTCTGTTGTGCACCTTCCATCTGATGGTGTAATTGCCACTGGGTGTTTAAAATATCCACTTGGTTAAGACTTTTTTTTTCTCTTCTATTTCCATTTCACATTTTGGTGTCATCTTTATAGTTGATATCACCATTGTCACTGGTTTCTGAATATTAAAGACAATGCCCAACTTATTACTAGTAGATGTAAAATAATATTTGACAATTATCGGGACGTCTTACTACGTCGCCCCTTAATATTGCAATGTCCACAAATGGACGTGATGGAGAGTTTCAAACAGTGTGCACAGAGAGCTTTTACGTTATCTTTGAATGTATATTTAGTATAGACGATACCCAACACAAAACAATGCCACAGTTCAATTGTATAAATAGTATAGATACCACGTGAAGACATGATTACAGGGTGTTACAAACACAGACTAGCATGCATATATAAACACAGAGCGACACGAACGTGAGAGAGAGAGAGAGAGAGAGAGAGAGAGAGAGAGAGAGAGAGAGAGAGAGAGAGAGAGAGAGAGAGAGAGAGAAATCGAGAACGAACGAACAAGCGAACTTTATTTTCAAAGATTCACACACTGGCCACAGGGGCGGTGTTATATTCTGGCCTTCCAATCACTCATCTTTCGTATATTAATGGTCTATTGTGCATGTTACATTCACCAAGAAAAAAAAAACACCATTACTCATCAACATCAGATGGAAGGTGCACAACAGAGATTAAGAGCAGAATAGGGCAGGTTAAAGATGTGGTGGCATAAGGATGCAAAATTATGTAACTTTGAGATGAACATACTTTATCAAATACATTAATTCAAATAAAAGTGAGAGGGGATAAAAATATACCACGCTTAAAAACCACCATAGAAACAGGAAAACACGTGCTGTGTAATTCTTTAGAAAGCACGCTCCTGGTCTCATGACATTTCTTAAAAACAAGTGTAATCAAACTGATGGAAAATATATATAAATACACATACCGCACATTCTTACTATTTTTTTAATTTCTGCCTCTTATATACTGGAGGGTAAGGTTGAAGGCAAACAAACAAGAGTTGACAACGATACATGTGAGAAGGATACATCAACAGATGGACGAACAGCAGTCTGACAGAATGTACAGTAAGGCAAGAGTGTTGGAGATCCATTGAAGCCGACCTTCGTTGTGAAGTCGGCACCTGACTGACCAAAAGTCCATTTAAGCACAGGAGTTTTTTTGACATGTAGAAAAGTTAAGCACATCATAACGTTAGCAAGATCTGCCATCAGTAATGAGAGGCATGGACGAAATGATAAATAAGCTATGCGGATCTCTGTCATATATTAATACATACTGAGTATATGATACTAGTCCTGCATTTGTATAAACCACTTAGCACCTAGTGCAGTAGTTCTGAACCTTTTTTTTTTTGGTCCATGCATCCCTTCAGCCATATGTTTAGAACGAACCCCCCCCCCCCCCCCCCCCCCTCTGTCGTATTTCCTCCCTATAAATCCTGCCCCCCCCCCCGCTCCTACACAGTATACGTAAAAATGGAAGCTAAATTTAATAACACATACCAGAACAAGTCTGGAGATCTACATTAAAACGTGATTTGGGGGTCTACCTACGTTATCAAACGAATTTAAGTAAGACGAGAAATACAGAACCGTAAAGTATGGAAGGAAAACCAATATCAAGTAATCGGCTCTTGTATTAACGCGATCTTGACATAATATTATTCCCCCCCCCCCCCCTCCCTCCAACCCCCACCCCCCGAAAACCCTAAAATCCCCCCTGTGGGGAATTTCCCACCGGTTGAGAACCACTGACCTAGTGGGTTATGTTCAACAATTCAATTCAATTCAATTGAAAAATAAAGTTGAATTGAATTGAATTGAATTGTTGTCAACACCAGACCAGCTGCCTCTACTTGCCAGAACTCTTCGTTCAAATTGACCTGAGCTCGCGGGTAAACCCAAATTATAGTGGGTACCAGAGATGCCATGGGAAGTAAAAGTGATTTGTGTGACACTGACCACTGTGTCTAGCACCATATGTCCAATACGATGTAATGCATGTAAAGCGGTCCTTAACTTACTATCAACTTTGGAGCGGCGCTCGCACTGTGGCAAGGACGCCTGGCTCCGGGTCATGTAGTCATGTGTTCAAATACCCATAGAGACATGTAATATGGTTTAAGTTAGCCTGGACTGCCCTGTCTATCCAGCCTAAAGTGGTACCAGGTAATATCATGGGAAGCAAAGAAGACTGGCGTGATACTGACCATATGACACATCGATGACCGATTGGTCTAAAAATATGCGACAAATACCATATACACTGTAGACCTCATAGCGTGGAAAAGAGTCTTTTACTTGGTGATTTTAAAGTAAACCTGAAAAAGTGTCCTTTACTTGGTGATTTCAAAGTAAACCTGAAAAAAGGTGTACTAAGCATTTGTGGTATTTATCGCGACAACAAATGTAGTATGTATCAAAGAATGGAAGTTTCTCAAATCAATGACATGTTACGTGGTGTTGGGCTGAGATGTCGGTGTTATAGTGTTGTAGTTATACTTGTATAGCATGGCTCCTGCGAGAGAGAGAGAGAGAGAGAGAGAGAGGAGAGAGAGAGAGAGAGAGAGAGAGAGAGAGACAGACAGACAGACAGACAGACAGACAGACAGACAGACAGACAGACAGACAGAAAGAGAGGGAGGTAGAGGGGGGGGGGGGGTAGAAAGAGAAATAGATGGACATGAAGAGAGATATGGGGAAAGAGAACGAACGAACAAACGAACTTTATTTTCAAAGTGTTAAGAAATCGACACGCAGGTCCGTCTGCCATTCTGCCCCTCTTATGGCTCTTTTCTCATACATTATTTCTTTCATACATCACTTATGAAGCTAATCTTAGACAACAACAAGAGAAACTATTTATGCACCATAAACGCATAGGAGATATGCAAGAGAGAGAGAGAGAGAGAGAGAGAGAGAGAGAGAGAGAGAGAGAGAGAGAGAGAGAGAGAGAGAGAGAGAGGGGGGAACAACAACCGACACAGCCGCAGTACTCAATCACGGTGAACAGAAATAACAGTGACGAAATGAATAGTTAAAATTTCATGTCCTTTATAAGTCATCGCAGTCAATCCTAGCATATTTTGACTGTTTCTGATTTACTAAGCAAGTTTAGTTTCAGTAGTTTGCCATTACTTTCTAACCGACTCTTATGTCATTCAATGAAAACCAACGCAAGACGGTCTGCTTTCAAATCGCCTGCAGCAATGTTTCGAAAGCGGAATGCGGAATTGTGAATCGCGTTCGTAAAAACTTCGTCACAACACCGGAAATGAATAGTAGACATCACTAATAAAAAAAAAATAACAATACATTTCTCTTGTGTTATTCTTGGTTAACTTCTAGTTGATGCAGTTATAAGACAGCGAGAAACGCGTCCTATATATCAATAAAACCGGCGCGTAAAACATCTCTTTTTCTTCATGTTATGTTTGTGTGTATATGTTATAAAACCAGAAGATGGCGACGTAACGTATCCCACTGCGCTCACATACACACATATACTGGGCGGAAGGTAAGTTAGTATAAGACCTCTTGTACATTCCTTTAGGTGGTTTAGGCATGTGGTGCGAGATCCTATATTTGTATAAACCAGTCTGCAGTAGATGGGTGATGTGTTCAGTATCACAAGGTCGCCTTTACGGCCCAGAATTTTCCCTGTAGATCAATTTTAGGATGAGTCGACAAGGAAGCCCTGATTCGAACACCTGACCTTCGTTTGGTCACTACGGCTACCACGAAGTCCCTGCGTCCAAGGTGAAAGGAGTCTTATTCATAGTGGAGATGTAACACGCATTACTACATTCCGGTGCTGTCAGGAGTAGCGTCATTTCTCGCCACATTAAACCACAATGCACAGAAATGTCCATGAATGAAGAGATGGAGATACAGTCTGTAGCTATGCTGAAAATACAATGTATTCTTTTGTTTACAACACTGAATCAGTTATGAAGTACACAATGTGTAGTCCCTTTGTAATGGTCCAATATACAAGTTTGATTTTTCGTCTACAACTTGTGTCGATAATTAGAATCCCAAACAATGTATAGTGGTTATCCATCCATCCACCCTGTGCCATCCCAGTAAGCGTGAGCGGTCATGACTCGCCATTTCACTCGATCACCAGAGTTGTGTATCAGCTCAGTGTTCCTGTCTTGACCAATTATGTGTTATGCCAAATGAAAATAATAAACTGATTAGAGAAAGCAGATGTAGACAGTCACAATTTTTTAGTCACGTTGGGAGAAAAAATAAATTGGAGAACTTGGTGACAACTGGCAAGACCGAGGAGAAGAGAACAACGGCAGGGCAGAGAGGTAAATACCTAAATGGTTTGATCCCGCGGCATGGTCGAGACAAGAACACTGAGCTGATCCACGACTCTGGTGATCGAGTGAAATGGAGAAACATGACCGCCCACGCTTATCAGCATAGCACACGATAATGATGATGATGATATATGTGGATATCCTGAAACAGTCATTTTTCATCCACAATATTAAATCCATTATGAAATAGGCAGGTGTTGTCCGATAGTTTTTGGAATATACATCGTCTTCTTGCGTCTACAAACGTGTGTTGACAAATATCATCATCATCATCATCATCATCATCATGTGTCATGCCGATAAGGGTGGGCGGTTATGTTTCGCCATCTTACACGATCACCAGAGTAGCGGATCAGCTCTGTGTTCTTGTTTCGACCATGCCATGTTGTCAAGCCATCCAGATATTTACTTCTCTGTCTTCTCCTTTTTATTTTCCCCTCAATCTTTCCAGTTGTCACCAAGTTCTATAGTTTATTTCTTTTCATAACGTGCCCAGAAAATTGTGACTGTCTGCATCTAATTTCTTCAGTCATTTTACGCTTGTCATTTCTTTCCTTGTAGGACATGTCCACTTTGTTTTTCTGACTGTCCGTGGTATTCTTTGTATTTTCCTCAGAAACCAAATGTTCACTGTCCATTCGATGTGGTTTCTGAGGAAAATGCAAAGAATACCATGGACAGATAGAAAAACCAATGAACAAGTCCCTCAAGAAACAAATGAAGATCGTAAACTGATTAGAGTCATTAGACGTAGACAGTCAAAAATTTGTGGGCATGTTATGAGAAGAAATGAATTAGGAGAACTTGGTGACAACTGGCAAGATCGAAGGGAATAGACCAAGGGGAAGATCAAGAATTAAATACCTAAATGGCTTGGCCACGTGGCATGGTCGAGGCAGAAATACGGAGCTGATACCACTCTTGTGATCGAGTGAGATGGCGGAACATGACCGCTCACGCTTATCGGCATGGCACATAATTATTGAATGAATTCGATGATTTTCAGCTTCTCTGCTGCATTGTTCATGTTTCACATCCTACACAAATGTATAGGTCCTATGTAGCACTTCAACATTCTTTTTCTCGTCGCAATTGACTACAGATACAAGCAATTTATATGGTTATGCCGAAACAGTCTGTTTGTGTCAACAATACCGTGTAGACAATAGAAATACCAACACCTTGTTTAATTATGGCAAGCATAGACGTCTTTCATCTACAAATATGAATAGACAATGATAGCCAAAGACAATATATGCAGTTTTCCTGAAAATACGACTACTCTTTTCCAATGGCTAAAGTAAACTTTGACAGACGCAAATATTGTAATTAATTACTGGCAAATATTTAAAATCGTCGTTTATCCACAAATGTGAATAGACAATCACAAACACAGACATCGTGTTTTGTTATGTCTCCTAAACCGTGCCAACGTTTATGTACCACCTACAATCGGTACTGATGGACGCTGATAACGTATATAATTTCGCCGAAAATACACATACTTTCTTCGACAACCTACACTAAACATTGACAGACAGAGGCGTTATGCGTAATTATGGCAAATCTACAGCCTTCGTTTTTCTACAGTTATAAAATTACAGACACAGACAATGCGTGTAGTTATGCCAAAAATGGCCCTCCATCGTCTATACCCAAAATAATCAAGGAAAGGGAACGAACGAAAGAACAAACTTTATTTTCGAAGGGTAACAAATTGGGCCTCCCCCGATGGTGTTTCCACCTTGTCGTGGCGGGGGAGCTTGAGTTTCTCAATGACCCTGAGAGCTATGCCGGCGGTAGCGTAGCTACCAGCAGGGCCTCCCAAGCCGGACAGGTCAAAGGGTAGAGAACAGACAAAGAGAAACACCCTGGTCCTCCAGGTTGAGGGTTGAAGCGTGGGGTTAACATCCCCACCTTTGTAAAAACCATTTTTGTTACGAAACAGATAAATGAGCCTCGAATTCGATCTGACTTATCTGGACAACGACCTTGGAACGTTAAAGGACTTTTGAGATTTGGAACATGGAATGTACGGACACTATATCGAGCTGGAGCGGCCGAAGAACTAACCCGGGAGCTGGTTGAATATCAAATGGATATAACAGCAATTCAAGAAATAAGGTGGCCAGGAGAGGGTACTTTAGAGCAAAATGGAATGATTATAATATATGGAGGAAACACCCAAAATAAACATGAATTAGGAACAGGATTTGTCATCAAAAAAGAGTTATGGGGGAACGTTTTAAACTTTAAAGCTGTTAATGACAGGATTAGTAAATTACGAATAAAAGGTAAATGGAAAAATATAACGATGATTAATGTACATGCACCTACTGAAGAGAAAGAAGATGATATTAAAGAAGACTTTTATAATGATCTGGAAGATGTCATAGAAGAAACCCCCAAACAGGACATCCTGATTGTGCTGGGAGACTTCAATGCAAAAATAGGTAGAGAGCAAACTAATAAAAAAGTGGCCGGTATGGAAAGCCTACATACAACTTCAAATGATAATGGATGGAGAGTCATCAACCTGGCAGAAGCCAAAGGACTGCAGATTAGCAGTACCAGACTACAAAGAAAGGATATACACAAACAAACTTGGAAATCATGTGACAAGAGAACCTATAATCAAATAGATCACATTTTAATTAACAGAAATGCATCAAACATACAGCAAGTTAGAAGTTATAGAGGAGCTGAGTGCCACAGTGAACACTTCCTCGTTGGAGCAAAATTTAAAATAAAACTTAAGAGAGCTTTCTATACTAAATTACAAAGATTACACCCAACATATAACAGAGAAAAACTACAAGAAATTACAGTCAAAGAGAAATTTACAGATGAAATAAAATGTAAACTTGAAACTCTGCAAAACCCTTTGGAGGAAAGCGTTGACCAAACTTGGTTGAACATCAAGACTACAATTCAATCTACCGCAGAAGAATGTCTCGGTGTGTTAACCACGCATAGAAAGAACAGATGGTTCAATCAAAAATGTGAAGAAGCAGTCATTAGGAAAAATAATGCCAGACATTTATGGTTAAATGACATCAACAACATCCAAAAGGAAGAGCATTATAGAAATGAATGTAAAGAGGCTACAAAAATAGTCCGACAGCAGAAGCGAGAATATATGAGTAATATAATCAAAGATATGGAAACTAATCACCAGAAAAATGAATCCAGAAAGTTTTTTAAAGAACTGAAGTCAATGAAACGAGGGCACCAACAAAACACATATGGTTTAAAATACAAAAATGGGAATATGATAAATACCAATGAGGAAATGTGCAACACATGGAAAGAATATTTTGTTGAATTACTAAATTGTGAAGCTCCAAGTAACACTTTCCCACAGGAAGAGGTTCTAACATGTGAACCACAAATTGAAGAACCTACATTTGAAGAAATCCTATATGTAATCACACGACTTAAAAACAATAAGGCAACTGGGACTGATGGAATTGCTGCTGAATTTATAAAGGCAGGTGGCCATGCATTACATCTAAAGCTATACGAACTAATAATAAAAATCTGGAGGACAGAAGAATTACCCCTTGACTGGAAAGAGTCATTATTGATACCTATCTTTAAGAAAGGAGACAAGTTCTAATGTGAAAATTATAGAGGAATATCACTACTGTCCACAAGCTATAAGATACTATCCGCAGTATTACTAAATAGACTAAAACCATATTCAGAAGACATATTAGGTGACTACCAGGCGGGTTTTAGACAAAACAGATCAACAATAGATCAGATATTTATCTTACGACAAATAGCCGAGAAAAATTGGGAATATAAAAGAGATCTCCATAACATTTTTGTGGATTTTAAAAAGGCTTATGATAGTGTCCATAGGAATAGTCTATGGAATGCTATGCAGGAATTTGGAATACCAAGGAAGTTAATCAACATGACCAGACTATGCATGGAAGATACTTATAATATAGTAACATATAAAGGCAGGAAATCAGACCCTTTCCAAATAACATCTGGCTTGAAACAGGGTGATGCACTATCGCCGCTACTCTTCAATCTGGCTCTAGAGAAAGTTGTAAGGAAGGTAAAGGAGGAATGTGATATTGGAGGAACATCCAAGCTGCTTGGTTATGCAGATGATATAGATATTATAGGGCAAAGTGAACAAAAGACATTGGAAATATTGACTCACTTAAAGGAAAAAGCCCAACAGATTATCACCAAGATAAGACAGAATATATGGTAATTTCAAGAGACGGAATGACTAAAAACTCTGGCCACCTACAAATAGATAATATGACCATTAAAAGAACGGAAACATACAAATACCTGGGTACAATCTTCAACTGCTCCAACATCATAAGGGAAGAAATACAAACTAGAATCAACTCTGGAAATAAGATATACTATGCACTACAACATCTACTAAAATCAAATGCGCTATCTCGTAACACCAAAATCACAATATACAAAACACTGATCAGACCAGTTGTGCTGTATGGCTCTGAAACCTGGAGTACAACGAAAGGAGACGAAGCCTTGTTACAAACCTTTGAGAACAAAATTTTAAGACGCATCTTTGGACCCATTAGGGATACACAAAGTGGAGAGTGGAAAAGAAGAAGTAACAAAGACATTTATGATCTGTTTAAGTCCCCGCTAATCACTGGTATCATGAAGGCTAATAGACTACAATGGCTGGGGCATATAGAAAGAATGGAAGATAATAGGGAAACAAAACTCGCTTACACTCAGGAAATAAATGACCGTAGACCCCGAGGTAGACCAAGAAGACGGTGGAGAGATAATACATATACAGACCTACAAGCACTTGGAATCAACGACTGGCAAGAGAAGGTCCACCAGAGAGACGAATGGAGACGGATTGTATCTGCAGCAAAGAACCTCAATGGCTCGGAACGCTGAAGAAGAAGAAGATCAAATTGGGCACGCAAGCCCGTCTTACATTCGGCCCTTCCAATCACTCATCTTTCGTTCATCAGTGCATAGTGCATTCACATAGGAAAAACATACATTGTCAAATGAATGTTGTAAGCATAAACAATGCATGTTACCATGTTATGAGAAAAATCCCCCACCACCCACCCATCCCCTATCCATCCGCGTGTCCCCAACACACACATCCACCATCCAACCACACACATACCTACAGGCACATACATGACCCCATCCATCCACCAATCCTCCAACCCACACATCCCAAACACACCCCCACATACATCATCTCCCTACCCACACACACACATCTCCCACCCACCACACATCCCCACCCACCCACACACCCAGGCACACATGCATGCATCCACCCATCCATACCCACCCACACATTCCCCCACCTTCACACATCTCCCCACCCACACGCACACATCCTCCACCCATTCCATAACCTACCAACACTCACCCACCCACATATCCTCCACCACCCACCCACACACCCCAAACACTCAGCCAAACACACATCCCCCAATCACATTTCCAACACCCACACACACATATTCCCGCCAGCTCACATATCCTACACTTACCCACACACCAAACCCGCACCCACCCACACATCCCCCACTTGCATACATATCACCCACCACACAATCTCCACCACCCACACATCCCGCACCCACACACACATCCCCTCCCACCCCAACCTACACACACTCACCCTTCCACACATCCTCCACTCACCCACTTGCCAACCATCCCACCCCGATCTCCAAACCCCAATCACACATCCCTTAACTACACATCTCACCACCCATACACAACACACACACACACATCTCCCCATCTCCCCATCCATACCCACATTCTCACCCATCACTGACTGACAATGTGCATAATTGTGGCGAATGTACAAAACCTTTTTCATGTACAATTATGAGTCCAGAATGAGAAACACGGCAAAAACGAGAACGTGTAATTAGACTATGACAACGCCAAAAAGAGACATGTCTGAAATGAAACAAATTCCATTAAAGAAAACCATGAAGAATTTAAAACGAAGATTAAACAGGGCGAGAGAAAACCATCTAAGATTTCAGGGCAAATCCACCATCCCCAAATGTGTTGAAAGCAGGGAACAGTATTTGATTATTTCAAAACACAGTCCTCTTTGGAAACAAGGGGAACCTTCGATAGGATTACTAATTGAATCTCAGAAGACACGAAATGGGAATTTAGAAGTGTAACATCTGTCGCTCCAGTGGCTGGGAAATATTAAATCCCAGAGCGATGAAAAGAGTTTGAAGGGGAAAACTACCAAGTAGGGGGGAACAACTGTGTCAACTTTGTCCTTGATATTACTCCAGAACTTTGTTGATTTTATCTGGCTCGCTTGCTCTTGATTTTTGCTCTGCTGTGTCAGTGTGTCTGATTCTGCGTTTGTTTAGTCTCCGAGCTATACTTACATATCCGTCAGGTTTGGTACTTTAGACAAGGATGGGTACAACCGAGGACAAGGAGAAGACTACATTAAGACTGTGGGAACAGCATTGATCGCTGTTGTAGTCTGTTGGATTCTTCTTCTTCTTCTTCTTCTTCTTCTTCTTCTTCTTCTTCTTCTTCTTCTTCTTCTTCTTCTTCTCCTCCTCCTCCTTCTCCCCCCTCCTCCTCCTCCTCCTCCTCCTTCTTCTTCTTCTTCTTCTTCTTCTTCTTCTCTTCTTCTTCTTCTTCTTCTTCTTCTTCTTCTTCTTCTTCTTCTTCTTCTTCTTCTTCTTCTTCTTCTTCCCCTTTTCAAATTCGACTTTGGAGTATTCTATGCGACAGTATATCGTCATCATGTGTCCTGTCAATAAGCCTGCACGGTCACGGTGCGCCGTGTCACCAGGGTCTTGGGTGATGTCTGTGGTTTTGTTCCGATGATGCCACGTGACCAAGTAATGCAGCTAACTCTGCGTGCCCAATTTGTTACCCTTTTAAAATAAAGTTCGTTCGTTCGTTCGTTCGTTCGTTCGTTCGTTCATTTGTTCTTTATTACCACCACCAAAAGCATCATCATTTGCAACTATACACATTCAGAATTCACATATATACACAGAAAATGCGAAGTATGTCTTGATCTCTTCATCAGGTTCTCCTGCTGTGGTGTACGGTGCATAATCAATTAATCGGATGTAATGAAACAAACGAAATGTTTAATCCTGAGGACACACATAAAAACAACACACATGCATACCTTACGAGGGCCTCAGACCATGTAAATAACATAATTAGTGCAGGTGAAATATGTGAAATAATGTCACAATATAATAGTAAGTAAGACACACATCAATCAGATAAGTCAGAATAAAACAACACAGCCGTCTGACCTTTCGGTAGTCACTACCTTGATCAAGAACTAAAAAAAAAAATACATAGGTCTAAGAAAATTAGTATGGAATAAAACACAGTAAATGAAATAGAAATATTTGCTAAGGGGAAAGTGAAGGACGAGTGCGTTGCCACAGTAGATAGTAATTGACATTTCTTATATGTCTATTAATCGAAACTGCTGCTCCAATGATTTCACGGAATGTTTGTGAAGTCAGAGGCCAGGGCTATGATAAAATTCCTGATTTTACCAGGAAAAGCAGCGACAGAAATACAAATGGAACCGGAACTAATGTTTCAAGTTTTCCTGCTATATGCTTCAGTATAAAACCGATGTTGACAGTTACAGTGTGACTGCGCAAATGTTGCTAATTTTCCGAGATCTGGGTGGTCGCGCCTTTCTTTCTGTCTATCCACGTGATCACTTTAATTTTGCAACCATTGAAGACAGAATACAAATTTGCAGAGCACGTGCCTACCTCAGAGTTAACGCAAACACACAACATCCACTGCATAGTGAAATTAGGAAGATGAAGGGCAACAGGTTAAAAAGAGGAAGATCGTGGATGTGTCAAGCAGAAGACATTCTTCAACATGTATGTGCTCTTGAGGACATTGAACCTGGCGAAGAGAGGGTACAAGTGCCAACATATTTCTGTACGTCCTTTTCTGTTTGCATCCAACTAGACAGAAAATGCAGACAAGAAAATCCGGCTGCTGTGGAGGCGGAAGTACAAGCGTTGATTTTCGAGAATTGGTTAAACGATGATGCTGTCATCTTCGTGCCAGGGCATGCGGGAGTACAAGGAAATGAGCGTACTGACAAGCTCGAAGGTAAGGCTAATGTGGAGGGCGGACGCGCCATGGCTGACATTCTGAATGCTCTACGAGAAGTAAGACTTTTGTGAGAACCAAGTGATGACTGTGAATCTACAACTATGGTCAGACTGCGAGAACAGCAAATTAAAAGAGGTGTGGCCAAACAAGAACATTACGCAGGAAGCCAAAGATGATTGATAAACCAACACAAAACTGGTGTCGTTAGCTGCGGGATTTGCTGAGGAGGGGATCCGAGCACTTGTGGACTGAATGGTTTGATGTGCACTGAGGATGATCTGTCGACTAACTAACTAACTAATTTTAATTTATAATTATTAATTCTTATCTGTTTAAAATATATTTAGATACATACGTGCATGTCTATCTGGGCTATTGTTTTGTATACGGTTCTTGCCATTTGCATCATGTTCTTGTTCTTAAGGTTTCATCCGTTAGAATGTTCAATTGATGCTAACGTCATACGTAAGAGTCAAAATGGCGAAATATCTATCGGGCTCGTTTGCTAACTCCGTGGTGATGTGTTCCAATCCCATGGAAGACTGGATGTTCCTTTTTCTTTATTGTTTTTAAAAAAATTGGTTAGAGCTACAAGCTTGGCGCAACTTAAAATGGGTACCAGGAATTTTGCGGAAAGTAAAAGTGGCCGGTGTGACCATATATCCCTTCAATTACAGATTGGTATATATAAATATGAGGCTAGCGCTATATGCCCAAATACGCATAAAGAGGTGTAAATGGTTTCTCTTCTTTTACTGTCCTTACCATAAGCCTAATACACTCCACGCTATGGATAGTGTTCCTTACTTGGACCGTATTGAGTGTGTCCTGGGATCTTTCTCCTGCTACCACCGGAGCCGTCGTGACAGTGATCTGGTTTCAGTTCTATATAGCGATAGCAGGATATTTGTTCCCACCGCCCACGCTTAATGGCATGGCACATGATGATGATGATGATTATGATGATGATGATGATGATGATGATGATGATGATGATGATGATGATGATGATGATGATGATGATACTAAGAGGTAAAGAATTGGGGAACCCTTTGAGGCCACAAAGACAGTTCACAAATAAACACACGAAGTATTGTTTAGGTGTTTGCTCATAGAACGAGAATAAGGAAGTAGAGATTCTTCTATGAGCGTCACAACAATACTATGTATGTTTATTTGTGAAGTGTTTATTAAGAGGTAATGGTATGTTCAACCATACGTTAAAAGCATGCTGACACCAGGGATATCGAGAGCGCCGTTAATTCTTCTTGACATTGTTTTCAATCTTTTTATAATCTTCTTTGCTTTCCCGAGACGTGTTGTTTGACATAACCATAATATGTTATCACAGGTGCATTGTTTATTTTCACGTTTTCCTGTGCTACCTGTTGTCTTCATTTGTTTAAAAAAATAAACAGCTTTCGCGAAGGCTTGACAATCGTGTTATATCGCCTCTGGATTGCGTTTCCAACATTCTCTTCCCAGCGTCTTTAGAGTGTGTTCAAACAGGTCTCTACCAGTGCTTTTCATGCTGATGTCCTCTTCTTCTTCTTTCGTCACTAATTCCTCCATGGGGCGTTCAATAAACTCGTTTCAAGCTGTCCTAAGTCACGCAACTCCGTCTATGTTGTTCCCATATCATAACTGCTGTTTCTACTTCTCTTCTCTGTGTGTTTTTGGGTCTTCCTTTATTTCATTTGTATTGTGGGTTCCTGACAAAGGCCTTTCTAGATATGTTATTTTCAGATTTCCTCAATGCATGACTTATCCTGCGTCAGCGTCGTTTCTTCGCCGGTTTGTTCACTGGTTTTTGTCTAGTTCTTTCTGTGAGCTCTACAGTTTGGTGTTGGCATATACTTGAAACGTTGTATTTCACTTGCCCACTTGCTCTAACCCAAAGAAGACCGGGTTATCAATTGCTTGGTATATTCTGATTTTTAAGTGTCTTTCTCTTTCAAATATGAACAACTACGCGTGGCGTTAGATGACATTAAGATAGTGTATAAAGTCTTTTCACTCAGAAAGTGTAGGCATACAAAATTTATTCTATTTTGTGGGTTCGATTACGAACCGCGTCCTTCGGTTCTCGAGTGCATTGTTTTTGGAGACTCCTGTGGGTCGTTGCTGGAGCTACGGAGTCCGTGCTTTGTGCAACGCTTTCCGCGCTGTGGAAAGAGACTGAGCCATATGGGATAAAAACCTGGTGCAGTGAAATCGACCCTGTCGACTTATAAGCGACTTGTTTCCATTTTATAGGTCGTTATAACTGCCCTCTCTCTCTCTCTCTCTCTCTCTCTCTCTCTCTCTCTCTCTCTCTCTCTCTGTATCGCTCTCTAGTTTGTGTGTGTGTGCGTGTGTGTGTGTGTGTGTGTGTGTGTGTGTGTGTGTGTGTGTGTGTGTGTGTGTGTGTGTGTGTGTGTGTCCCTTAATTAATAGTTGAATGTTGTCTTATGATCGCAACTTCCGAGTTCTATCTAGAACAATTCTCCAGTAGAACATCCAGAAACATCAACTACCACTCATCAAAGAGGTACTCATCTCCCAGGCATTGATCAAGGCCGACAGAGGTATATTTGTTCTGTCCCCTCTAATCCTGGGAGGGCCCGCCTCTATCTTTGCCATCACAAGTGATTACATTACTTGGATGTAACAAAGAAGTTCTGTCCCGGAGAATAAATGCGTCTTACTCTTTGAAAATAATAATCGTTTATTGTTTACTAGGTCAATCAGAAGAACAAATGGGTTCTTCTTTGTTTCAAATAATCTTTTAAAAGACGTTGCTAAGCAAAGTCGAGTTTCGTAAAGTCTAGTAATTGTGTTTTCGAAATCGATAAGTGGCCTTTGCAGTAAGGCTCGGTGATTGTCGTCTAGGATTTTTATTTCTCACAACAGACATGGTTTTCAATGGCCGCGAAATAAAAGTCTGTCCATTTGTACTTATATGTGTCTTTAAACAATTAGTTAACTGTCATTAGAGTCTCTACTACATTGTGCCTACGCAAAATAGAAGGAATAAATTGGTATAACGGAATCATCAATGTGGAGCTCATGAAGATAATTAAATAAATATCAGTGAACAAGAGGTGGAGAAAAGACGCAGGCGTGGGATAGGATATAATTGAAAACAACCTGCGAGAAGTACACCTAGAAAGTCCTTTGTCTGGAATCCACAGAGAAAGACAAATAGAGGACGATCTAGGAACAAATGGAGAAGAGAACTAGAGACATATATGGATAATATGGGAAGGATTTGGACGATGCTGCGTGCGATAGCTATGGATAGGACAGCTTGAAGTGAGTTAATTGAGAATCAATTCCCCCATGGAAGATAAGAGGTGAAAGAAGAAGAGGATTAAATTCTCTTCCTTGAGAATTCGATCCCTCAATTGTCTTTCTTCCTAGAAAGTGAATGGGGTCATAATATTTTACATTGCAGTCTTTAAAATTAAGTGTCTAGAACCAAGTGCCCAATGCCCTTTAAGCTCTGTACGAGTCCTTATAAATCTTATATATAAAAGGCAATCTCCGTCTGTCCGTATGTCCTTTATGCGCTCGCGAACGGCCCATCCGATTGAGATGAAATTTTCTACACGTCTTCCTTTCATTCCAGCGCAGCCCACTGTCATATTTTTTTAGTGTGAAATCGGCTGCTTACCCAATATTATTTCATTTTCCATTTTTCATTATAATTTCATATATCTCAGGGGACTTAACTCTGTAAAAGTTATTTCAAGGGGCATAACTTTTCTGTATAACTTGTTGTTGTTGTTTGTCCATCAAGAATGAATGATGATGACCATTCATTTCATCCAGTGGGGTTGAAGGTGTGGAGCCGTGGGTTCTAAGATGGCTGATAAGGCCTATTTTGGCTCGAAATGTTCTTTGACAATGTGGGCAAAGAATGCTTGACGTCTCTGGAGGAGGATTTCCTGCAGTGGTTTTTCTGTCCTGCCTTTTCTTCACAGCTCTTGCAGTCCTGGTTGCCTCACATATGACTACACCTTTGCGCAATGATGCACGCCACGAATTTCGGTCTCTGGCTGCAGCCTCCCAGGTGTCATGATGAATTCCAAAAGCATTCAGTGAAATTTTCAGAGTGTCTTTAAAACGTTTCCTCTGGCCACCTTGGGAGCGTTTACCACAACGCAGTTCGCTGTAGAAGATTCGTTTAGGGAGCCTGTGATCTGGCATGCGGGTCAAGTGACCAGCCCAGCGAATCTGATTCTTCATCAGTAGAGTGTGGATACTGGGCATGGATGCTCTTTCTAGGACTTCAGTGTCTGGAATCTTGTCTTGCCATTTAATCTTCAGTAGCTTCCTTAGGCAGACTGTGTGGAAGTGGTTTAATTTCCTAGCGTGTCGCTGATAAACAGTCCAGGTTTCACAAGCATATAGCAGTGTGGATAATACAACTGCTTTGTAGACTTTTAGCTTTGTTTGCAGGCTTATTCCAGTTCTGTCCCATACATTCTTGTACAGTCTGCCAAAGGCTGCACTGGCCTTGGAGATTCTTGCATTCACTTCGTCATCGATTGTAGCAGCTTGTGACACAGTGCTGCCAAGATAGGTGAATTTGTCCACAACACTTAGTCTATGATCATTCACTTTGATATTCGGCACAGTGTGATTATTCCCTGGAGCTGGCTGGTACATAACTACAGTCTTCTCCAAGTTGATATTGAGCCCAAAGTTGGCACAGGCATGTGAGAAAGCTTGAACATTATGTTGCATGTCCGCCTCTGAGTTGGCGTATAGAGCGCAATCATCAGCAAACAGGAGCTCTCTGACGGTGCCGCTGTCAATTTTGGTTTTAGCTTTCAGCCTTCTGAGATTGAATAACTTTCCATCCATACGGTAGTTGATGTCTATTCCAATGTCGTCGTTCTCGAAAGCATTCATCAACATGGCTGAAAACATGAGGCTGAACAGTGATGGTGCCAGGACACATTCTTGCTTCACTCCATTGGTTACAGGAAAGGGTTCAGACAGTTCACCATTTTCCTGTACTCTTGCCTGCATGCCGTCATGAAATAGCCGCACTATTTGGACAAACTTTCGTGGACAGCAAGAAATATAAAAGATAACTTATAGTCATATTGTGGCATCGTTTTCAAAGATTTATAAACTCTTTGTCCATAGTTATGTGCCGGCATATGAGTTATAATAAATAATGATACAATCTGTAAGGCATTTTCAAAGTTTTCATAAAAATAATGCATAATGCATAACATTGTAACTCATCTTTTTTTGCTTAAAGAATGAATAAATAATAGTTACCTTATCTCTATCAAGTTTGAAGATTTTATATTTCTTTACACTGTCGCCAACTCTAAGAAGACATGGAACAACTTTAGCCATTATTAAATCTACAGGCATATGCGTTATATTCCTCCTCCTCTCCCCTCCTCCACCTCCTACCCTCTTCCTCTTCTCCTCCCCCTCCTCCCTCTCCCTCCTCCATCCTCCTCTTCTCTCTTTCTCCTCCTCCTCCCTCCTCCTCCCTCTTCCTCCTCCCAGCTCCTACTCCTCCTTTTTCTTCTTCTTCTGCTGCTGCTGCCGCTGCTCCATTTACCCAAGTTAATTGTTGGGGAAGATGTCAAGATCTTTCAAGTGCTCTTTCTAATGCTTTTTGTAAGTTGGTCTTCGTTTATCTAAGGTTGTTCTAACTGCAACCAATAAATGATTAGACAGACAGACAGACAGACAGACAGACAGACAGACAGACAGACAGACAGACAGACAGACAGACAGACAGACAGACAGACAGACAGACAGACAGACAGACAGACAGACAGACAGACAGACAGACAGATAGACAGACAGACAGTCGGGAACGGGAAATTATATGACTACTCATATGAATTAAATGAGATGCTCCCCATCAGGGGCTGGGCGAAGCCGGGCCGGATCAGACAGATAGACAGACAGATAGACAGACAGACAGACAGATAGATAGTCGGGAACGGGAACGAGAGCTTATATGACTACTTATATGAATTAAATGAGATGCTCCACACCAGGAGCTGGGCGATGCCGGGCCGGGTCAGACAGACAGACAGACAGACAGACAGAGAGACAGACAGACAGACAGATAGTCGGTAACGGGAACGGGAACTTATATGACTACTTATATGAATTAAATGAGATGCTCCCCACCAAGGACTGGGCGAAGCCGGGCCGGGTCAGACAGACAGACAGACAGACAGACAGACAGACAGACAGACAGACAGACAGACAGACAGACAGACAGACAGACAGACAGACAGACAGATAGTCGTTAACGGGAACGGGAACTTAAATGACTACTTATATGAATTAAATGAGATGCTCCCCACCAAGGACTGGGCGATGCCGGGCCGGGTCAGACAGACAGACAGACAGACAGACAGACAGACAGACAGACAGACAGACAGACAGACAGACAGACAGACAGACAGTCGGTAACGGGAACGGGAACTTATATGACTACTTATATGAATTAAATGAGATGCTCCCCACCAAGGACTGGGCGAAGCCGGGCCGGGTCAGCTGGTCTATATCTATAAAACAGAGTGTATGTGGCTTTGTATGTTTGTATTGGATGCGTTCGATAACGGTACATCCGATTGAGATGAAATTTTCTACACGTCTTCCTTTCATTCCTGTGCAACCGACTATAATAGTTTCTTAGTGTAAAATCTTCTACTTATTTAATAACATTTACTTTTTCATTTTCATTATATAATTTCTATATAGCAGGGGGACTTCACTCTAGAAAAGTTATTTCAAGGGGCATAACTTTTAATAACATTTCTATATACTTTATAGTCATATTGTTGGACTTTCTTGCACTATTGTTAAACTCTTTGTCTATAGTTATTTTCAGTCATATGAGTTATAATAAATAATGATATAATCTTTAAGGCATTTTCAAAGTTTTCATAAAAATAATGCATAATGCATAACATTGTAACCCATCTTTTTCTGCTTAAAGAACTTATCAACTGTCATGTCGGTGATTAAAAACAGTTTTCATTAAAAATAATGAATGGTGTGTGGAAGGACATTCTTTTAAGTTACTGTGCGCCAGGAGCTGGGCGAAACCACGCCGGGTCAGATAGATAGACAGACAGACAGATAGTCGGGAACGGAAGCTTATTTGACTACTTATATGAATTAAATGACATGCTCCCCACCAGGGACTGGGTGAAGCCGGGCCGGGTCAGACAGACAGACAGATAGACAGACAGACAGTCGGGAACGGGAGAGCTTATATGACTACGTATATGAATTAAATGAGATGCTCCCCACCAGGGACTGGGTGAAGCCGGGACAGACAGACAGATAGACAGACAAACAGATAGTCGGGAACGGGAGAGCTTATATGACTACGTATATGAATTAAATGAGATGCTCCCCACCAGGGACTGGGTGAAGCCGGGCCTGGGTCAGACAGACAGACAGACAGATAGACAGACAGACAGATAGTCGGGAACGGGAGAGCTTATATGACTACTTATATGAATTAAATGAGATGCTCCCCACCAGGGACTGGGTGAAGCCGGGCCGGGTCAGCCAGACAGACAGACAAACAAGCAGACAGACAGACTGATAGATAGATAGATCCCCTCCAGGGACTGGGCGAAGCCGGGCCGGGTCTGCTAGTTCTTTATAAAAGTGTAAGAGTCCTTATAAATTCATTATAAAAGTATGAGTCGATTGTTTAATGCTGTGGGGTGGCGGTGGTGGTGGCCCTGGTGGCCCTTTACATCCCCCTGTGTTCGGTTCAGAATTTCATTAAATAAAAGGTGCACCGGTGGTGGTTACAAAATTGTTTCATCAAGTAGTTGGCTGTGTAAAGTTGTAAAAATAAACCTTTTTTTTTTTTTTTTACACATATTAAGAAGCAACCAATATCCGGATTCCGCCATTAGGTTAACGAGTTAATTTTTCTTCGGTTACCCCTGGGGGATCGTCGCTGAAGCTACAGATTTTGTGCTTTGTGCGAAGCTTTCAGCGGGCCGCCCTGTGGGAAAACACCGAACCATATTGGAAAAAATGTGGTGCAAGGAAGTTGAACCTCTAGTCTTTAAATCCCTCATCATTTCATGAAATGACTGGTATACGGTTGGTGATATGGTAGCTTCGTGAAATCACAGGGTGCGCGTAGTCCATTACATCAGATGTTGGAGTTAATATTTCGGTAGACAGAAGGTACACGATAGCTTCATAAAGACGTTTCTCAAAGAGCCCACTCATTCCCCCGATGGCAAGAGCCACCCTATGAGGCTCCTGATCCCCGTATGACATTTGGTTTTCGATTTGATTTCACCATTACCCCTACCCCGTTCAACGTCAATGAGAACTTATAGTTGTCAGGGACCCAATACCATGTAGGACAGGGACAAACAGGAGACAGGAGAACAGGGCATATGGCTTGGCGTCCTGCAGCAGATGCGCCGAGTGCGAATCAACTTACAACGAGGCTAAGGCCCGTGGTCACCGCACCACACCACACCGCACGGGTCTCACGAACTGTGAGCAGCCGTGAACTGGCCAAACGTACCTGTGTTGGTCAGACGGGTTCAGGACAGCGAGACGGACAGACATAAGGCAGTGATAGTGTTTCGTGAGCGTTGAGATCTTGTTGTAATATTAATGGCGTGGTTGAGTTGTGAAGCGAGCTGTGTTTGAGCTGAGACAGTGTGAGAGCTATGTTATGCTATTATATCGTATTTCTCATGAATGATTACTATTCTGTGAAAATGATGTTGTGCAAGGTGCGCTTTGCCAAGAGCGCAACTTCTGGGAGTTTGCCCATGGGAAGCGTTTTGTGAATAAACGGGTTTAAACTATCGTTGCCGTGCGTAAAAGTGTAGTTATTGAACGCATGTATCTGTTTCACCTCTGTCTTGCAATGCGAGCCATAAATATGTCCAAGTACGACTCCTATAATAGTTAGGATTCATCACCGGCTCATAATGATAGTCTTGGGTTTACCCTTTAAGCTTATTAATCCGAAGGTGATTGTTGTCCATATGGGATAATGTAATTGTGTAGGTAATTTGTAGCATGATTTTGCCTTTTAACGGCTGAAGGCTCCTGAGGTCCGTATGACTAGATCCATTTGAGTCGAGCTACACTTTGATCTGAGCCAAAAGGCCGAGAAGCGATTGAAGACTTGGATAATGGTAGTGCTGTACGTCTCGTGATGTTGGGAATATCCCGTATTGAAAAGTCACTCTTGCGCTAACTAGCTTTGAACTCAATCGTAGTCCATACTCGTGCTATTACTTCTAGTGAACTACACTGATGTTTGGTTGTGGACTGGCTTTCCCTATTACCAGTGTCCTAGCCATAAAGCGAACCCACTCCGACTTCAGAGGTACTTGTAATTTACGTCTCCACGTCAATTACGAGAAGTCAACATTTTAGTCCAACTGACCGGTGTAGGGGTTGAACCCGTTATATCGGCATCAGCATAGCGGAAGTTTAAGAACGAGATCTCTTATTCATTAGGCCATGATGATCTTTCACGAGACAGTGAACTCAGGTCATCAACAGCGTTTACCTTATGGCATGTGTAAGGACAGGAGAACTATTGTTCCACTGACTCGGACACAAGCTGGCTTGTGATGTGGTGGGGTTGGGCTCTCTCTCTCTCTCTCTCTCTCTCTCTCTCTCTCTCTCTCACACACACACACACACACACACACACTCACTCCGTCCGTCCGTCAGCGTACATGGTGGTAGAAGGTACAATTACCTCAAGTCCGTGATAGTACAAACTAAAGCTGCATAGATACAAGATGATATACGATAAAGCTACATCAGCCTTCGATGGCAGACAGGAAATAAAGGCTATCTGTCCTTCGCAAACAATTCTCAGAACATCCTGGAAATCATCAAGTATCCATGTTATTAGGTTTGATAAACCACGGTGTCGTACTGGTTGAACAATAAATCTATTTCTAGACAACTCACACTATAGGGCTGTATATTTCAGAGATGAGCATCTGGCTAGAACGCTGGGCTCCTTTTCAGGAGATCCGTGTTCGAATCCTCGTTAATGGATGTTGTTGGTTTAATCCTGGGGAAAAAAAAATCCCCTAACCTGCACAGATCGTAGCGATGACACTAACCAGTCGGCCTTAATTCCTCAGTCTCAAGCCCCCCCCCCCTTCCCCCGCCGTGTCCTTTCTGGTAAGGTACTATAGACAGTAACAATGACAGTATCTTATAGCTTGAAGAATTGATCTTATATGTTGTTTAGTGTGAATTCTGCAGGTATGTACCTGACGAGATGCAGCGAATTATAACAGGCAGTACGCCATTGTATGCATCTTCATTATTCCTATTCATTACGGGAAATCTAAGGCAGTCACTGCTGGAGATTGAACCCCAACCGTGGTCTTGGTAAATAACCGTTCTGATCACGATGCCACCGCGGCTCCGATAGTAAATGAAAGAAAGATCACTCACACAATATAATTATCATTCATTCATTGTTGGCTTTTTGCATCTCCTTTCATCGCATATCAATACTTTATCGGAGTTCCAAACTTCATTATTATTATCTTTTAATGCCTTGTCTTGTGCATACCATTTCTCCTATAATTGTCTTTCGATTTCCTTCTCTATCTTATACCAGATGTTCAGCCCCTGTTGCTGTCATGTGTACATTATGTATCGTCATCATCATCATCATGTGTCAGGCAGATAACCGTGGCTGTCATGGCTCGCCATCACACATGATTACTAGAGTAGTTGATCAGCTCTGTGTTATTGTCTCCATAATGCCATGTGGCCAAGTCATCCAGATATTTCTCTCTCTCTCTCTCTCTCTCTCTCTCTCTCTCTCTCTCTCTCTCTCTCTCTCTCTCTCTCTCTCTCTCTCTCTCTCCACACACTCTTTCGTCCATGGGATTTATCACGTCCTGAATCAATTTATGTTGCAGCCTGTCTCTTCTTCTTTGCTTCCCGGTAAATTTCCCACCTCTGGCTATCTTTTCCATAAATTCAAGTCTAGTTCTCGTACTAAATCTTCAAAAATATACACCCGATCGACTATTCCCCAAATTATCTTGTTTTTCTCGTGAGAAATCTTACATTAATTATGGCGTAACACTTCTCTAGAGAATTCTTCCCCATGCCACTTATTTTGAGCTGTCGTCGGCGGTCATGGCGCTCCAATCTTCTCTGTCATCTGCTCTTGTCATACACTTGACGCTGCTTGCATTATTTATCTTGAAAGAAATTAATCCACAGAGAGAACTAATCAGTCTTATCAAAAGGAGACAGTCTACATTTCTGAGAATGACATGAAAAGGAGCAAGCTGAAATGTGTCATCATAACGGGAATGTTGGGAGGGAAGAGAGGCAGGGCAATAACATGAAATATGCTGGACAGTTTGACGTCATGTTATGGCGGAACATGAGTATCAAAAATGATTTGCAGCATACGTAACAGAGAGCTGTGGACAGACGTGATCGCCAATGCCAGAAAGTTTGGACTATAAGAATACATACATTCTTATTTGTTGCCATACCACAGCATTGTTTATTACTGTCCACGATGTTCTTAACATTATTCTAAAACAATCCACAACTCCACTGCGTTTACCATTTTCTTTACCACTCCATTGCTCTTTGTCGCGCATTCCTGGCCTTCCACAAGTCGACACACTACTTTCCAGTTGGCGTATTTTTCCGTTTGTTCGGATATCATCGAGGAATAGTATTCGTTAATAAGTCATGTCACATGACATGTCCCGACCAGACATGTTTGTGACCTGTCACGAGTGACAAGAGCAGCCTCTAGTGGGTATGAATTGTATTTATTTGAACCCTAGTCAAGCCGTGGTGGCGCGGTAACTAACCGTACACCTGCTGGACATATAGTCATGGGTTCGATTCGTGTTGAGCAGCTTCAATTTATTTTCTTAATTGAGCTGGTCTATCAGGCTTACGCAGGCTAATATGGATACATGGAAGCGTCTAGGAAGTAAAGGCGACATGGGGAACCTAGTTCCGGTTGGTATATAAGAATGTGGGTCTAGCACCATATATCCAATACGCTTTAAGGGGTGTAAGCGGGCCCTTCACTTGTTGCTTCACCTCACATAGCCACTTGTTTGATGTTTGACTGATTGAGTGCCATCGGATGATTAATCGTCTTAAGCCAATTCCCGTATTTACCGTGGGCTTATTCATGGTGTATTTGTAATGACTGCAGTTTTTGAAAATATTGCCGTTCCAATGAGAAATTTTGTCATTGCAAAATGTTGTTTCAATTAAAATATCAATACAGTAGTTGTCCATAACCAACCTCCTTTAATTTAACATATAATACAATATGTCTGTTACCATATTAACAACTTTTAGGTACATACCTGTGACACACCCTTACTTTTCATTTTCACCATCCATTTTTGTTCTGTCCAAACCCACTTTTTAATGTGGCACTGAATATGTTCATATAGCACAAAGTAGCATCTAATGGAAGATGGAGCACAGAGATAAGGAAAATAATTGTAATATTTAGATATGTGTGTACAAGAAAGAAAACGTCTTGAAAAATAAAAGTAAATATTGAAAGTACAAAAATGTGCTTACTGAAATGTTTTGTAAGGCCTGTTCTGTGCGAATAGTGAATGCTGGATAAGGACATGGTGGAGAATCCTGTAGGGAGTTGGCACGCATCTTTGTAAAGAATGTTGAAAGGGTAGAACACGCACGCTGGGGTATGAAGAGCAGTCGGTGTTACTAGATCACACTTAGAAAGGAAGTGTTACAAGCTGGCACTTCGACACAATAAAGAAAAATGAACATGATGTATTGGGTTATATTAATATATGTGGTGGAACCGACAAGATAGTCTTGTGTGGGATAAATAATGTTTAAAAGAGTTAAATGATGATAAAGAAATGTGTACATAGAAATGTAAAATAGGCGAGCAATAAATGATATATGCAACAATAATTCATTAACTTAACAGATGACTGATAAAAATGATTTGAAGAACTTGGTGACAACTGGCAAGATCGATGGGAAGAGATCAAAGGGAAGACCAAGAAGTATATACCAGGATGTCATAGAAACACGGAGCTGATCCACGACTCTGGTGATCGAGTGAGATGGCAAAACATGACCGCTCACGCTTATCGGCATGGCACATCATGAATGGATGGAAGAGTCATGATACAAATGTGTGCTCCTGACCAGCTATACCAAGAAGAACAGAAGAAACAGTTGAAGAAGAGAAGAAAACGAAGAAGAAGAAGAAGAAGAAGAAGAAGAAGAAGAAGAAGAAGAAGAAGAAGAAGAAGAAGAAGAAGAAGAAGAAGAGTAGGAGGGGATGGTGGAGGAGGGGGAAAACGAAGAAGAAGGAGCAAGAGCAATAGTATAAGCAGGAAAGGGAACAGAAGAGGAAGACGAAAAGGGTGAAGATGCAGATAACGACGAAGTAGAGGGCCACGAAGTAGAGGACGAAGAAGTAGAGGCAGACGAAGTAGAAGATACAGAAGTAGAAGACAAAGAAGTAGAAGCAGAAGACGCAAAGACAGACGAAGAAGATGATGATGCGGAGAAGGAGCAGGAGGATGAAGAAGAGGAGAAGCAGGAAGTGGATGAGAATGATGAGGAGGAGGATATGCATTGGGGTTTTTAGTGCAATTGTATAAGCGAAAGACTGACCCTTAGCTTCGTGTCTAGAGAAACAAAGACACATGTACAAAATCACGAGATGGGGCCGTTGCATAATGTCATGTTTTTATAGTCTGTTTACTTTTGTCTGCCCCAATATAAAATTCCATATCTCAGTAACCAATTGAGGGAAAATGATGAGATTTAACATATAACCTTATCATTATGTCCACCCAACAAAAACAATTTGTTCTGGAGAATGTACAGCTGATTTCAAAGTTTATATGCGGTAAATAATTTACGGGACAGAGATGAAGTCCATGTTATTAAATGTATTACGACTTCACACGGAAACATTAGCGCTGAATAGTTAATTTTCTCGTGGGACATAGGATGTCATCCGAACTGGCGGAAAATTACTGTAAAACAAGCTTATTCGCGAGAAATCACTAGTTTTTCAACAAAACATCAAAGGAATGTCGCCTCTTTCCATGATTTAAGTTGCTTTTAGACCTATCAACGACATATTCCTTGGGTGGGGGTAAATATAAGACGGCAGGAAAAATTTCATAACTATGCAACAGACAGTTTTCAAAATAATTGATCGTGAATGAAGGCATTCATTTCTAGATAGAATATAACTTAACAGGGAAGTTGGTACCTGTAACATTCAGGTTTACAATCAGTCTCTTCTTAATAAACGACACCTGAATATCACTCTCTGATCTTCTAACTATACACTTTTACATGGGAAATACGGAACCAAAAATGTTCTGTTCTTTAATGAACCAAAACGTTTGATCTGTTTATTCTCTAATGAACCGAAACTGTTGTCCTACAAAGTTCTCTTATCTGGAACCTTGGTCAAGAGTTATTATAATCGTTTATTATTCAACAATTTCAACTTTCTTCAGTTCTCGTGAAGCTTGACTAGTTTGCTTAATTGCCTGTGGTTTTGATGTCCGACTCGAAGCTAGGTCACCACCACCTTTCGACCAACCAAGTCCTTAATATATTCAAGATTTTATTGAATTACGCTGATGCAAGTTCTTGTGGTCAATAGAGTATTTTTGTTTGCTTGTGTGAGCATCATTGGTTTTTAATATTGCCTTCAGCGAAGATCAATGCATCAATGAGTCAGTAAAGTCGTTCCCCACAGTGAAGGTTGTCTGCTGTGGCTCGCCAACACTCTCTGTGTCTCGCTATGGTGGCACACTCTGATAAACCGTGGTTCTTCCACCTCTTGCTGTTTGTTATCTTCTCACTTGTATAGTTGTCTACCTTTTGCTTGCCTGATTTTGATGTGTCAGTCAAGTATCTCATCATCTCATCTCATAATGTTTCTCTTGTACCTTGCGGTGTCGAGGTTAAGTATAAACAGCGGGAGAGTGCCCGCTTATGGGCTTCATGTATCGTTATTTCCATGGGCTCTGTTATTCCCTGTGTCCGTCGTTTACGTGGTCGGCCTCTTCCTCTGCTTCCGTCTGTTCTGAACATCATTGCTTGCTGTGGTATATGCCTACTGTTAGTTGGTAATCTACTTGCATGGCCAAACCATTTGACTTCCTGCCTTCTAATAAAATCTAGTGCAGCTATAACACCCACTTTAGCCCTGATTTCTTTATTTCTGATCTTATCTCTTCTTGATACATTGAGTATTCTTCTCAGGAATCTCATTTCTGTTGTTGTGATTTTTCTTTTCTCTTTTTCTGTCATTGTCCAGGTTTGGTATTGGTAACATAGAGTTGGTAGAAAGATTATGTTGTAAAGAGCTTTTTTAGTAGTTATTGATACATGTTTGTTCTTTAGTATTGGTGCCATTTGTCCAATGAGTTGGTTTGCCTTATTGCATCTATTTTCGATCTCGTCTTTTGATTTGCCATTTGATGATTTTATACTTCCTAGGTATTTGAAAATCTTTACTTGGTTTAAGGGACGTTCATTTAGGTGAATCCTTGTTGCTTTTTCTTCTTTAGTTATAGTCATTGATTCTGTTTTACTTGTGCTAATTTTCCTGCTAAGTTCCCTACACATTTCGTTTAGACTATTCACGTGGTTCTAATAACTCAGCTTCTGATTTTGCTAATAGTACTTGTTCATCCGCAAACAGGAGTTCCCTAATGGTTAGATTTGCAGATGGTTCTTCTTCTGTGTTCTTGTCATGCGGTGTTCTTGTGGTCTCTATTTGGCTGGTTTGTGTACATATGTTGTCTATATATGTTATGAGCAAGAGAGGGGATAGGACACAACCTTGTCGTACTCCAGATCTTATGGTGAAGGGTTCTGAGTGTGCTCCAGTTGCTCTCACTATGCATTCACTGTTGTTGTATAAGATTCTACAGAGGTTTGTTAAATGTGTACTCACTCCATCCGTCAAGTATAATCTTTGTAAAACTGTTATGTCTCTTAATGTACGTAAAATACTTCTTTTTCTTTTATCGTTCCCTTCCTTTGCTTTATTTTAATTTTCAGCCTCTCTATAACCTCTCTGTTGTATCCTTCTTCCACCGTTTATCTCCACTTGGCAACTAAATATTTAGTCCTTATATTTTGCGCAGGCAGCAAATAATTACTATCAGAAGCCACCCATCGGGCGTTGGAGCATCAAGTTTTCCTCCCCACGACGCTTGATGCAACAGTGGAAGATAATGATGATGATGATGATGATGATGATGATGATGATGATGATGATGATGATGATGATGATGATGATGATGATGATGAAGATGATGATCATGATGATGATGATTATGAAGATGAAGATGATTATGAAGATGACGACGATGGTAATTATGATGATGATAAGGATTATTATTATTATTATTATTATTATTATTATTATTATTATTATTATTATTATGAAGATGATGAGGAAGATGATCATGATGATTATGAAGATGATGATGGTGATGATCACGATGACTTTGGAGAAAATAATGATTATGAAGATGATGATGTGTATGATGATGATGATGATGATGATGATGATGATGATGATGATGATGATGATGATGATGATGATGATGATGATGATGATGATGATGATGATGATGATGGCCATGATCATGATCATGATGATCATAATGATCATGATGATCATGATGATTATGAAGTAAGATAATAATGATTACGAAGAATATGATAATAATTACGAAGATTATGATGCTGACCAAAGAATGAATCTTTGTAGTTGATTTGTAATCGTTGTAGTAGTAATCCATTTCTCTGATCCAGTAGCCAGATAATATCTGGATAACATTATTAGCTAAAGCAGTTAGATTGTCGTATTTTCCTGTTTGAAATAATGTTCGTACGTTCCACGCACCAGATTCTAGGCAACTCTTTCTACTTTCATGTTGCTATTTTCAGAGAGCATTTCCTGAGAGGAATGCCTGATGTTCCCCTCATTACCAACTCCCATACTGGAGATCAGCGTGGCCGAATGGGTAAGAGCGCACGATCTTACACTTCTGGTGTGCTGAAGCCGAGCAGATAGCGGGTTCAACCCTTACTCCGTTCAGCTGCACTAAAATATTGACTTCTCGTCCTTGACTTGGGGACGTACATTACAAGTACCTCAGACGTCGAATTGGGTTCGCCTGATAGCGAGGGACTCTGGTAATATGGAAAGCTAATCCAATCAAAAATCAGTCAAGGGCACTAGAAGTAGCACGTGTAGAAACAAAAACACAAAACACAAGCACACACACACACACACACAAACACACACACACGCACGCACGCACGCACACAAACCTCCCTTATTCAATACAGAAGTTTTCTTTTTCTGATTATATTGAAAATAGACATATTTTTCTCCCAGCTGGCCAAGAATTACCCCTATCTCTGTTTCACTTTCCTTGTGCTGTTTCCATTATTGTTATCAGTGTATGATATCGTTAAGCCCCATTCTCTCCCACGGTGGCAAACTGTGTGCCCTTTCAAAGACAATTTAGATAGCAGGCAGAAATCCAATGATCTATGCACAATGTAAGTGTAATCCCACGGTCTTTGATACAGAAGAATTCACATGTACTAGATTTCTGAGACGTGACATGGGTTGACCAGCTTCCTACTTTTGCACAATTTTCCTCCAAGAAAAATTTCTTGTATTCATTTTACACATCCAGGTCGATCCCAAGAGATATGTGCCATCATCATTATTGTCAGTTACAAGTCTGGGGTGGAGTTCTGCTGATAATGTGACTCCTCTGTCTTGCACTTCTATCAATTCCCTTCTGCTCATTACAGTTTAAACACCATTGTCCTTGTATGCTTGAGGTTATTCGATGCGTTCTTTTTTATTTCCCCTCGAACTTCCCCTGCAGTATTCTCAACAATAGAATTATTATTATTATTCTTCTTCTTCTTCTTCTTCTTCTTCTTCTTCTTCTTCTTCTTCTTCTTCTTCTTCTTCTTATTCTTCTTCTTCTTCTTCTTCTTCTTCTTCTTCTTCTTCTTCTTCTTCTTCTTCTTTCTTCTTCTTCTTCTTCTTCTTCTTCTTCTTCTTCTTCTTCTTCTCTTCTTCTTCTTCTTCTTCTTCTCTTCTTTTCTTCTTCTTCTTCTTCTTCTTCGCTTCTTCTTCTTCTTCTTCTTCTTCTTCTTTCTTCTTCTTCTTCTTTCTTCTTCTTCTTCTTCTTCTTCTTCTTCTTCTTTTCTTCTTCTTCTTTCTTCTTCTTCTTCTCTTCTTCTTCTTCTTCTTCTTCTTCTTCTTCTTCTTCTTCTTCTTCTTCTTCTTCTTCTCTTCTTCTTCTTCTTCTTCTTCTTCTTCTTCTTTCTTCTTCTTCTTCTTCTTCTTCTTCTTCTTCTTCTTCTTCTTCTTCTTCTTCTTCTTCTTCTTCTTCTTCTTCTTCTTCTTCTTCTTCTTCTTCTTCTTCTTCTCTTCTTCTTCTTTTCCTGTTTTAATTCTTTCGCAGTGTCGTGTCTTCCTTTAAAGTGTCGTCCCTGGAGTGAGGGGAGTCAACACCCACATTATAATTTTTTTTCCCCTATCAATATCCTGGAGAATCCACCAGCTTCCGTCCAACACACTCCATCAGCCCGTGGACACCTTTTCCTATCACTCTCTCACTGTCGTACTATGCCCCCTCTCATACTTCCCCAACGCAACATATTCAACACCTCTTGCTTCTAAAAATTAATAAAGATTAATTTATTAAAAGAAAAGTGTAATGTACGTGAGACGTGTATGCGAAGAAAATGTGTGATGTGTTCTATAATGTGTGTAGGATCGGACTCTCAGATAATAGCATAGTCAGTTCATCCTTGCAAGGACACACCACAGCACGTTAAGTCAGAACAAGTCCATCTCACCCGGTACTGTATCTCTCCTGCCGGACACCGACTGTCATCTGTAGCTACCTGGTAATCCATCTTCCTGATCATCCGAAATAGATACTGTTTGTAAATTACAGCTGATCATGGACCGGTTGCACACTAGCACATAAGTTCCTATCGGTCCTAAAGAATTGTACGAATCCTTTGTAGTGAGTATTTAGGTATCACTGTTATTGTTAATATACTTGATCCTAACTAGTGTCTATCTAGTTTCAGGTATCATGTCTTTTGAACTATTTCACTAGAATATATCACACCATGTGACTATTATATTTTAATGTTCTTGTTTAGGTACCAATGTTCTTATGCTGTGTGTTGCATCAACAATCATCACCCATCTTAGGTGAACCTTAACACGCAGGAATCGTTATATTGGTTGGCACTTCTGAGCCAGGTTATGGTGAACCCTCCTGATTATGAGTCCAGCGTAAACATAATACCATCTTTCTTCTCGGACGTTATTCCTTTTTAGTAAGAAACATTTTAGTGTCCAACTGGTGTTATGTCTAATTGAAGTTGCACTTCATCCAACCCAGTGTTGAACTTCCTCGTAACTGGTAGGGAACCTTATACTGCACTGCAGTTTTTACTCAATCACATCTAAGTTTGCCATGCCAGGCACGTGTAAAATAAATCTAATTAATCCCGCACACGTTAGAGGTTCTAAACTCCCTAACTGCAGTGCCAAAGCACGTCCTCCCCAATCCACTGTTTGAGTTACACTGTCTCTCCCAATCCTGGTTTTTGGCAAACGCCTAAAATTGGTCACGTGAAGTTATTCTTTAAGTCCACACAGGTGTTATTTTGGGCAGATCATCCCTTGTCAGGAATCTATCTCCCCTGGCTCAATCAATGTCAGAGTTGTCATCACTTGTTTTGACTCCCACAACAAGCTAGCGAGTTCCTGTATGCTCCCAACAACGGGTTTCCACAACAAACCGCCAATCTTCTGTCGAGTGGTGACAACCCCAGCCGCCATTTCGCTTGATGTCCAGAACTCTAAATGATAGACGGACTGTTTTCTCCCGAGCTGGCCACTTCCGCTTTCAATCCGACCTGTTTATGAACTGTCAAAGTGATGTATAGATTCATCTCACTCACTTCCCCTACACATCTGCAGCTGTTATTTTTGCCCGACCCGGGATGGTCTGATATCTGATTGTAACCAGGATCTGACGGGTTCTATCTGTATTTTGTACAACTGTTGTGGCCTAGAAAATATGCTCTAAGCAAACTTTCTGTATTATCATTATCTGGTTAACTCATGGCGATCTCGTGACATATGCCCCCTCTTAAGAGAGTAGTCCATCTCACTCTTCTCCACCATGAGTTCAATCCAGATGATTCATTCCTCTTCTTCAGGAGCTGGGTGTCTTGACAAGAAGTCCGCTCCAACATTTTCCTTCCCAGGAATGTACTCCACTGTGAAATTATAAGGGTGAAGTAGCAACGACCACCGCATCAAACGTGCGTTAAGCTTCTGAGAAGTAGCCAGGAACATCAGGGGCTGATGATCCGACTGGACTCGAAACTTAACTCCATACAAATAGGGCTGGAATTTTTGCACTGCCCATACAGAGGACAGGCACTCCTCTCTCGACGGTTGAATAATTCCTCTCAGCCTGGAGAAGATTCTTACTTGCGTATGCCACAGGTTTCAAAACCGAAGCATCGTCTTTTCCTTCCTGTAACAAGGCTGCCCCAATCCCAATCGCACTCGCATCCGTTCTCAACACAAATGGTTTGGAAAGGTCAGGGAGCTGTAATACAGGTTTGCTGACCAAGGCCTCCTTTAACTGGCTATAGGCAGTCTCACATTCTGGTGTCCAAATGATTTGGTCCGGGAATCCCTTTTTCAAGGTTTCCGTCAATGGAGCTCCCAGTTCAGTGAAATGTGGGATAAATTTGTGGTAGAACCCACACAACGAGAGAAAAGATCGCACATCCTTCTTCGTTTTTGGCCTTGGTGCATTTCTGATTTTCTCCAGGTTCTTCTCCTTCTGGGACAATGTGTCCTGGAGTGATGGTGTGTACCTAGAAATTCCAGAGTCTGGTAACCAATCATGCACTTGGTTGGACGAGCGGTAAGCCCTGCTTCCTTGAGTCTATTAAACACTCTCTCCAAGGATTGCAAGTGGTCATCCAAGCTGTCACTGGAAATCAGAATATCATCCATGAATGAGATGATGGACGGATCCTGTAAAGGATCAAGTAAAGTCCTCATCATGCGTGTAAACACACTAGGTGCATTGCTGAGTCCAAAGGGCATGACCTTGAATTCGTAGTGTCCACTGGGTGTACTGAAAGCCAACAGTGGTCGAATCTCCGGTTTGACTGGTATCTGATAGTACCCCCGACTCAGATCCACCTTTGAAAAGTACCGAGCCTTATGGAGCCTAGCGAACAACTGAGTTGGATTCGGCAAAGGTTCCACCTGAAACTGTGTATGACTGTTCAGAAGTCCGTAATCTATACATAACCGGTGTTCTCCACTTCGTTTGCGTAACAAAACTACCCCCGCGTTGAATGGGGATGTGGATGGCGCAATCACGTCATCCTCCAACAGTTTCTGTATTTCCTCCTCCAGGGCCTTTTCTTTAGAGAATGGCACTGGGTAAACCTTTTGGCGAACAGGCTCCTGTGTGGTCAAAGTCATCTCGAACTCAACCAACCTGGTTCGTCCTGGTTTATCAGTCAGTATCTCCTCGTGAGACTTGAGAACCTGGGTTATCTTTTCCCTCTCCTGGGAGGTCAGATCAGGGTTCACTTGCACTTCCCTATAGGTTTCCTGGTGTACCAAGGGATATTCCCTGCCCTCGTTGGTTCCCACTTCCGTCTCCACTGCAACTGCCATTGCCATGAGGTGCGCTGCCTTGTCTCCCGGTCTCTCTTCGTATTTCCGCAAGAGATTGATATGGAAAATCTTCGACTTTCCCCGGATCCGGATCTGATAGTTGGTTCTGGATATCACCCTTTCCACGGGAAATGGTCCTTGCCAACCTATCTCCAGTTTGTTGTTTCCCGTTGGGAGTAGCAACAAGACTTTGTCTCCCACCTCTAGAGATCTTTCTTTAGACCTACGGTTGTAGTAAGCCGCATGTCTTTTTCTGGCCTTTTTCAAGTTTTGATTCGCCAGAGTCCATGCCTTGTGGAGTTTTTCTTTCAGTTCCTCCACAGTATTTGTAGGATGAGATCACTTCTTCTGACGTCCCCTCTTCAGTCCAACTTCTCAACATGGCTTCCAACGGTCCTTTGATTGGACGACCAAACAGCAACGTAGCGGGTGGTAGTCCTGTTGAGCCATGAGGAACTTCCCGATAGGCAAAGAGGGCTGCTGGGATATATTCATCCCACCTATCAGGTTTTTCCTGCGCTAGTTTCCTGAGCATTGTCATCAACGTGCAGTTGAAACGCTCTACTTGTCCATTGGCTTGAGGGTGGTAAGGGCTGGTATGTATGTGGTTAGAGTGAAACACCCTAAATACCTCCTCCATGAGTTTTCCACAAAACTGAGACCCATTGTCCGTCAGAATTTGATCAGGGAAGCCTAATCTGGTAAAGGCCTCCATCAGTGCGTCCGCCACTCGTTTCGAGTCAATCGTGGTCAACGGTATGGCCTCACCCCACATTGTACAGCAATCCACCATTGTGAGTATATACATGTTCCTCTTCCTAGTCCTGGGAAGTGGACCCACGATATCGATGGCTACCCTCTCGAAAGGAGAGTTCATGATGGGCATTTCACCCAAGACCACCGGTGCTGTCCAGTGTTTCGGTGCCACCCTCTGGCACTCAGGGCATGACTTCACATACCGACGCACATCTTCTGTCATTCCCGGCCAATAGTATTGGCAGGAAATCCGCTGCATGGTGGCGGCAATACCCATATGTCCACTAAAGGAGATGGTATGCCCCATATGAAGAATCTGAGCCCGGTGAGCTTTCGGGACGACCAACTGACCGTATAGGTTGTCTCCCCTTCCTGCTCTCCTGTAGAGTATCCTGTTCTTCATGTAGTACTGTCCCCGACCTGGTGGATCAGCACTTTTCTGCAGCTTTTTGTAGCAAGGACGTAAAGTAGCATCCTCACTCTGGGCAGTTCGTAGCTCCCCCGGCAGTGGGTTAGTCACAATTGATTCTGCCTCTTCCGTTCTCGTCTGAGAGCGAGTCTGTATTGCTCCCATATGGATTGGCTCCCTGGGCATTCCCAGAAAGACATACCGGCAACCAAGGATTACTGGAAAAATGGGATCGGTCAATACAGCGGCCTTGATTGTGCCGATGACATACCTTGACCGAATCTCCACATTAGCAATGGGCAACTTCATGGCCACAGCACTCTTCTGTGCAGGCTGTATCTCCATGGTCTCACCTGTGAATTGTTCTGGATGTACCAGATCCGCAGAAATCACGGCCTCCCCGTCCAGTCCTGTGTCATACAAACACTCCACTTGACGACCGTTAACCTCTACCAATTCCACTACAGGTGGTTTTTCCTGGTCTGGAGTCTCTTCCTCGGCCTCGACCTGTTCGGTGGGCTCCACCTTAGGTTTCCCGGGGCACACGACGAATTGAGTGTCTCCTGACTTTTCCCTGCAGTCAATAGCATTGTGCGTATTCGACCTGCAGTGGTTGCACCATTTCCCTGTCCTAGATTTTCTAGTGCCGGACTTGAGTGAGCTCTCCTGGTGGCGAGCTTCCTTGTTGACCTTGGCATTTTCCGTGACAACCTCCTTGGAAGTCACTTGACATGCTGCGAAGTGAGGGCTCTTAGCCTTCGATTTGCAGTCCCTCGTATTGTGAGAGGGTGACTTACAAATTGAACACCACTTCTCCGACCACGGTCGTTTTGGTGTAGAGCTTGAAGTGCTCTTGCTTCCCTCCTTCTTCTTCTCTGAACTATCCTCTGATTTTTGCACATAAGGTTCCCACTTTTTGGTTCCTGAGTTTTTGGCTTTCTTCTTGTCATGTTTCTCCTGACTTTTGGTGTTAGTGGAAAGGTTTTCCCCTGCCTCCCCATGTACCTCGACGAACCGTTCTGCTAATTTTGTCACGAGGTCAATACGTTCCGCTCCTTGTTCTCCGAGGAACGTCCTGAGAGGTTTAGACATTTGTTTCTTCAGCTGGTCGATCACCATGAGCTCTTCAAGACTCTCATAGTCATGTGCGAACCCAGCCAAATCCATCCACTTATGGAGATAGGATTTTAGACGCAAACTGTAGGCGGCAAACAACTCCCCCGGTTCTCGTTTCGCTGCTCGAAATTTTTTCCGGTAGGTATGTGACGTAACCTCGAATCGTTTCAGCAGAGCCGTCTTCAACTCGTCATAATTGTTCTCATGTCCTGGTGGCAGGCGAGAATAAACCTCGTAGCCGGTCCCGCGTAATCCCTGGGATAGCTTGAGATTCCATTTGTTACGCTCCAGACCCATAGCCACGGACATGGCCTCGAAGCGTTGAAGGTACTGGTCAATCTTCTCTTTGTCCTCCTCGTAGACCGCTAGAGGAAACTTCATAGCATGGTAACCATGTCCACCTACTGGGGTTGAGCCTGGGATGGAGGAACCTCCAACTGCTCCCTCAGTTTCTCCATTAGATTGCCTCTTCAACTCGAGTTCCCTCATCCGGTACTCGTGCTCCCTTTTCTGAGCCTCCTGCTCCGCTTCCAGTTTCCTAGTAGCTTCCTCAACTTCAAGTTTCCTAGCTGCCTGCTCAGCTTCCAATTCCATCCTTCTAGTTGCTTGTTCAGCTTCTATCCTTCTCAATTCCAGCTCGGCCTTTCGATCTTCCCTCTCCGCTTGACGATACTCCTCCATTTCCTGTATGTAATCCGTTAGAGCAGAACCCGACAGTCCCATTTCTTCCCCCTTTGCCCTTAGTTCTGCAGTGGTTAGTTTCGGAGTGGCAATTTTACAGAGAGGTAAGCTAGCTGGTTGAGTACAATTTAACTGCAAATTAATATACAGATATATGAACAAGTACTATAAATCTAGATATTACCACACACAGCACATTCACTCAGTGACAAGAGTAGAATCAGGACCACAGACCTATGCAGTCGTGTGAAGTGTGAACAGGTAAGATATTTGTCCTAACCCCTATCCACATTCACTCTAGCTGGATTCTCCAATATGATATCTCCGTCTTATAACTAAGGATCCCGTGTCAAAAGACCCCGTTGTCAGAAGATCCCACTGTCCAAAGATCACGTTTACGAGAGATCCCGCTGTCCAAAGATCACGTTTACGAGAGATCCCGCTGTCCAAAGATCCCGGACGAGCCCCCAATAATGTCGTGTCTTCCTTTAAAGTGTCGTCCCTGGAGTGATGGGAGTCAACACCCACATTATAATTTTGTTTCCCTATCAATATCCTGGAGAATCCACCAGCTTCCGTCCAACACACTCCATCAGCCCGTGGACACCTTTTCCTATCACTCTCTCACTGTCGTACTATGCCCCCTCTCATACTTCCCCAACGCAACATATTCAACAACTCTTGCTTCTAAAAATTAATAAAGATTAATTTATTAAAAGAAAAGTGTAATGTACGTGAGACGTGTATGCGAAGAAAATGTGTGATGTGTTCTATAATGCGTGTAGGATCGGACCCTCAGATAATAACATAGTCAGTTCATCCTTGCAAGGACACACTACAGCACGTTAAGTCAGAACAAGTCCATCTCACCCGGTACTGTATCTCTCCTGCCGGACACCGACTGTCATCTGTAGCTACCTGGTAATCCATCTTCCTGATCATCCGAAATAGATACTGTTTGTAAATTACAGCTGATCATGGACCGGTTGCACAATGCACATAAGTTCCTATCGGTCCTAAAAATTGTACGAATCCTTTGTAGTGAGTATTTAGGTATCACTGTTATTGTTAATATACCTGATCCTAACTAGTGTCTATCTAGGTTCAGGTATCATGTCTTTTGAACTATTTCACTAGAATATATCACACCATGTGACTATTATATTTTAATGTTCTTGTTTAGGTACCAATGTTCTTATGCTGTGTGTTGCATCAACAATCATCACCCATCTTAGGTGAACCTTAACACGCAGGAATCGTTATATTGGTTGGCTCTTCTGAGTCATGTTATGGTGAACCCTCCTGATTATGAGTCCAGCGTAAACATAATACCATCTTTCTTCTCGGACGTTATTCCTTTTTAGTAAGAAACATTTTAGTGTCCAACTGGTGTTATGTCTAATTGAAGTTGCACTTCATCCAACCCAGTGTTGAACTTCCTCGTAACTGGTAGGGAACATTAGGCCACACCGCAGTTAGATCAAATCACATCTACTCTTGCCATGACAGGCACGTGTAAAATTAATTAACCCAATTCGCACACGGTAGATATTATTCCACTCCCTGACTGCGGTGCCAAAGCACGTCCGCCTAAATCAACGTTTGAGTTACACTCTCTCTCCCAATCATGGTTTTTGGCAAACGCCTAAATTGGTCACGTGACGTTATTCTTTATGTCCACACAGGTGTTATTTTGGGCAGATCATCCCTTGTCAGGAATCTATCTTCCCTGGCTCAATCAATGTCAGAGTTGTCATCACTTGTTTTGACTCCCACAACAAGCTAGCGAGTTCCTGTATGCTCCCAACAACGGGTTTCCACAACAAACCGCCAATCTTCTGTCGAGTGGTGACAACCCCAGCCGCCATTTCGCTTGATGTCCAGAACTCTAAATGATAGACGGTTCTATCTGTATTTTGTACAACTGTTGTGGCCTACAAAATATGCTCTAAGCAAACTTTCTGTATTATCATTATCTGGTTAACTCATGGCGATCTCGTGACACGCAGATTACCCCCTATTGGGGCATGAATCCTCAATCAGCTCACTTTAAGCTGTCCTACCTATATCTGTCAATTGCATCTCCATCCATCTCCTCATTATATTGTTTATATCTCTCAAGTTTTCAGTTCTCTGTGCGTTGTTAGGTCTTCTCCTCTTGATTTTGCCCTGCGGATTCCAGACACACATGCCTTTCTAGTAAGAATAGCTCTCCGTGCCTGTGTTCAAGCCAAGACAGCCAACAATGTGTATATATTTTCATCATCATCATCAAGTGCCCTGCCAGCTGGCGTAGGCGATCATGTCTCTCCACAGATCTCGGTCATTGGTTTTCTGGATCAACTCTACTGCTGATATTCCCCCATGCCACCGTCTCAATCCATCCAGCATAATTTCTCTTGGTCTGTCTCTGTCTCTCTTCCCTTCGATCTTTCCAGTTGTCACGATGTTCTCCAATGCCTCACTTCTCATCATATGACCGAAGAAAGATGTGTGTCTCTTTCTTATTGTTGCATATAGTGTTCTAGTTTCATTAGCCTGCTTCAGGCAGTCGTTGTAAGTTACTCTGGCAGTCCAAGGAATTCGCAACATTCGTCTCAGGAAGCACATCTCTGTTGCTTCTAATTTCTTCTTAGTTTGTTCATTTACATTCCAAAATTCACTGCCATACAGAAAAACTGGTTCTACATAGCATTTCAGCACTCTCTTTCTTACATTCAGTGATAGTGACTTATTGCATAAGATACTCTTCATTTTCTGAAATGCGGCTTTTGCTTGCCCTGTTCTGCTCTTAATCTCTGTTGTACATCTTCCATCTGATGTTATAAATGCCCCTAGGTATCTAAAATTATCCACTTGGTTAAGGATTTTTCTTCTATTTCTATGTCACATTTTGGTGTCATCATTTTCTTTGATATCACCATTGTTACTATTTCCTTGATATTCAATGAGAGATCTTTCCTTGCACTCTCTGATACTACAATGTCCAACAATTGTTGTAGGTCTGTTGATTTATTCGCCACCAATACTGTGTCATCTGAATAGCGTATATTATTTATATTATAACCTCCAAATAGTACTCCTGGCATCTCTTTTATCTTTCTCATTATTACTTCGCTAAATAGGGAGAAGAGATCTGGTGACAAGACACACCCCTGTCATACTCCTAGCTTTATCTGTTCGTAACTACCATCTTTATTTCCCATTTTAATTGCTGCTACTTGGTTCCAGTAAATATTCTTTACTAGCTGACCCGGCCCCGCTTCGCCCAGGCCCTGGAGGGGATCTATCTATCTATCAGTCAGTCTGTCTGCTTGTTTGTCTGTCTGTCTGGCTGACCCGGCCCGGCTTCACCCAGTCCCTGGTGGGGAGCATCTCATTTAGTTCATATAAGTAGTCATATAAGCTCTCCCGTTCCCGACTATCTGTCTGTCTGTCTATCTGTCTGTCTGTCTGTCTGTCTGACCCGGCCCGGCTTCACCCAGTCACTGGTGGGGAGCATCTCATTTAATTCATATAAGTAGTCATATAAGCTCTCCCGTTCCCGACTATCTGTCTGTCTGTCTATCTGTCTGTCTGTCTGTCTGACCCGGCCCGGCTTCACCAAGTCCCTGGTGGGGAGCATCTCATTTAATACATATACGTAGTCATATAAGCTCTCCCGTTCCCGACTGTCTGTCTGTCTATCTGTCTGTCTGTCTGACCCGGCCCGGCTTCACCCAGTCCCTGGTGGGGAGCATGTCATTTAATTCATATAAGTAGTCAAATAAGTTTCCAGTTCCCGACTATCTGTCTGTCTGTCTATCTATCTGGTTTCGCCCAGCTCCTGGCGCACAGTATTTTTTTTTTTTTTTTTTTTTTTTTTTTTAAATACTAAAAAAGTTATCTTAGGGTCAAATTCAGACTTTTCTGTAATGTTTAAGTTCTGGTAGGCTTTTCGGTGCTCACGAGCATTTGCCAGTTATTGACTGCGTGATTTCTTACGTTGAGCAGATGATTTTATGTTAATCTTCTTAGGAAAAGGCATTTTTCAATTCGCGTGTCGATCGGTTGCCAAGCGAAAACACAACAAAACGGCCATCTTGGAAACCCACGTGATCAGTTTCCACCAACGGGGATTTGCGCATTCGGCGAGGTGTTCCATATATGGGAGTTTCCGGAAGATTATTGATTCGAAAGAAACCGTCGTACACAGAAAAGCTCTCAATTAAACGAACCCGAAGTTTAACGAACAATTAAGGGAGTTCGTGACCTTTACAATGATGTATGAAACACGTGTTACATTGATCCACGACTCTGGTGATCGAGTGAGATGGCAGAACATGACCGCCCACGTTTACCGGCATGGCACATGATGGATGAATGAAACACGTGGATCACGCGTCGGCGAAGTATCTTTGCAGTGGTTTCAAAAAACGTCAATTTCGTTACAATTTTCAATAAGTAGACAATTCTACACCTAGGGTGGGTTCAGTAAAATATGAATATTGCATTAAAATAACAGTTTTTAAAGAAAAACAAGTGCCGAATCTGATAGAAGACATGCTAAGGTGTTTAAAAATGAACTATTCCAAACATAGCCAAACTGACCAAATATCGAATTTTTTTTTTAGGTTAGCATCGCCTTAAGTGCAGTGTTATGTCTAGCTTTTTATTTCATACACACTGAGAAAATGTGTATATTATTCATCTTCCACTATCATCAAGTACAGGTTAAACAGACAGACAATTTGATAGACAGGGGTGATAAAAGCCATTCAATATGAACAGAAGAAAGTAACAAGAAAAGTACACAAATAAATAGTAAACAAGTGAACATCATCCGGACAATTCAAAACTGTTATTGTTATTCAGTATATCTGACCCTGCTGAAGTTATGAATGTGTGGTCTTCTGTGCTGTCTCCGAAGTCAGCGTCATATTTTTAAAACATGCAGCTATTGAGCTGACGATAATTATATCCGTTTGACTAATACTTTCTAGAGATTTGGACATATTTCTCTTTGCCAGCATTTACCAACCTTTCATGACATTTATTTTAGAAAAAGTGAAAACCACTCAGATTGGCACTCCCTCCTCCCACTCCCCACAAATGGATCACCGACATGACAGTTGATAAGTTCTGTAAGCAGAAAAAGATGGGTTACAATGTTATGCATAATGCATTATTTTTATGCAAACTTTGAAAATGCCTTAAAGATTATATCATTATTTATTATAACTCATATGCCTGAAAATAACTATAGACAAAGAGTTTAACAATAGTGCAAGTAAGTCCAACAATATGACTATAAAGTATATAGAAATGTTATTAAAAGTTATGCCCCTTGAAATAACTTTTCTAGAGTGAAGTCCCCCTGCTATATAGTACTTATATAATGAAAAATGGAAAAGTAAATGTTATTAAATAAGTAGAAGATTTTACACTATGAAACTATTATAGTCGGTTGCACAGGAATGAAAGGAAGACGTGTAGAAAATTTCATCTCAATCGGATGTACCGTTATCGAACCCATCCAATACAAACATAACCACAAACAAAGTCAGTCACATACACTCTGTTTTATAGATATAGATTATTCTTAAATCTGTCCCATCAATGTTGATATCTTCCAACATTTTAATCAGTTGATCATGTTTTACTTTATCAAATGCCTCGGTATAATCTATGAAGCACAAATGTATGTCTCTCTGTTTCTCTATTGACTTTTCTATTAGTGTCCGTAATGTGTAAATTGCATTTTTTGTGCCCTTTTCCCTCTACACATCCATACTGTTCTTCACTAATTTCCATTTTTATTCTCATTATTCTTCTCATTATGATTCTGAGTAGAAGCTTAGTGATATGGTTTATAAGGTTAATTGTACGAAAATCTTCATCATTCAATTGCTCCTGGTCTTTTTGGTATAACTATAAATACAGATTTCAGCATATCACTGGGTAAATATCCACTACTGTAAATATCATTCAACATTTTGGTTAATATATCTACTCCAAATTCTCCCAATACTTCAAATTCTTCTATTGTGATTTCATCTGGCCCAGCTGTTTTTCCTTTCTTCATATGTTTCATAGCGTCAGCGACTTCTTCTTTTAGAATAGGTGGACCTTCTAAGTTACTTTCTTCGTATATATTTTACTGTTGTATATTTTTGGGGAATTCATTTACGAATATATCTATTTTATCTCTCTTTTTTTTGGGGGGTCTAGCATATTATGCTGTAGAAGTAATGGAATATGTTCACTGTTTCTGTGTCAGCTACGACCGCATTGACATTAAGCCGATGTACAGGAGATTACCTGGAAATATCATCATCTTGTCCAAGATTTAACGCATGACTTCTTGATTAACGAGAAAAGGCTATGAAGCACTAGGCGAAGCACCACGATACGGTGCATGATTTCTTTAACACACAATATTGCATCGTCACGCAGGATTAAATGTTAGATTCACGGCGCGCGCGGGCGCGTTAGTGTAATCCTTAGGGGGCTAAGCTGATGTGATCGAGTGAGATGGCAAAACATGACCTCCCACGCTTACCGGCATGGCACATGATGATGTCGCTGATAATGCATGAGCTCGGTCTGGTGAGAGGTCAACGCCCGTGTTCTTCGTCGTTAAGACAGGGAACGACGGGCTACCTACTCCTCCATGCATTGAGGTCGACAACATGTGATGGTATAAGCACAGTACAGGCAATGAATGAATCACCCCCCCCCCCCCCCCACCCCCCCCCCCCACCCCAAGAAAAAAAACAAAAAAAAAAACAACAACGAGAAGTTGATTAGAGTTCTAACTTTACTAGAACAGGATTACAAGAAACAAAATGAACGTTACGGCTAAATCCTTCGTCAGCACAGAATAAACAAACACAAACAGACACAACTACATGGAAAAACAGTACATGAAAATATAAAGGCTACTTATCTGTATCCTTGTTTGGCTGGATACGTCTTAAACGATCAACGCGTTTGATGACAATTAGTTGATGAATGAACCATAGCACAGTACATACCCATCGCAGATTCTTGCTTCTGGATCTATTGTTTGTTGTTGTTGTTGTTGTTGTTGTTGTTTTTGCACAGATTATGATCACATAAGTGCAACAGCTCAAATGCTTCCAGTGACGGGCTCTCTAGAACGTTCGCCAGCCAGACATGTGCGGATTCGAGTCTATCTACAGACACCCCACTACAGCTCCATCTTACACTATTCCCAGCCATAATTCATGGTTAAACTATACCTGCATCACTGTCATTTTTTCAGACTCCATCTACAACCCTGTCTTAGTTTGAGACACCATATCTTACACTGTCTTTGTTTGAGACACCACCTGCATCCCTGTCGTTGTTTGAAACTCCATCTACAACCTTGTCTTTGTTTGAGACACCATCTGTTACCCTATCTTTGTTTGGGACACCATCTGATTCTCTGTCTTTGTTTGAGACACCATCTGTTACCCTATCTTTGTTTGGGACACCATCTGCTTCTCTGTCTTTGTTTGAGACACCATCTGCATCTATGATGCCTAAATTCGGACCCCACTTTATCGTCAACAATCATGCAGTAGTATATCCGGAGTCACGCCACTACCACCACCACTGATTACTACATAGCAACCATATAGGCTCTACATAGCACGAACCTAGCACCAGCCTAGCACTCATGCTGACAATCAAGAGAAAGACGGTGCCATTGTGACTAAAGAATTCTAATCAGGTTTTAATTTGCCTCACATACGTGGCAAATAACTGTTCCCGTCAAGCTTTACTTCTTGACGACCCCACGAAGCTCGATTAACTTTCTTGATAAATTTGCTGGAAAGATTGTAACCGAATCATAAATTCTTCCCTTCAGTTAAACAATTGTACAATTTTATAGACAAGAAAAAGACACATACTGAAATTCTACAAGATCTAATCATTGAAGAAAACTGGCTGAAAAATAGTATCTTGTCTCGAAAACTAAATACGTTGGGCATATAAAACATCCCAGTGATTTGGAAAGAAAAGTGATGGAAAGCATAGTTTCTGGTAGAAGAGGAAGAGGTCGAACAGCACGAAAATGGAGACAAGACGTTGCAGACTCCTTTGACATGAAGGTGCACCAGACAGAACAAATGCGAAGAGATGGAGAGAAGTATCGATGCGAGGTGATAAGAGTGACGATCTTCAAAGGACCAGCTGCACGAGAGAGAGAGAGAGAGAGAGAGAGAGAGAGAGAGAGAGAGAGAGAGAGAAAGAGAGAGAGAGAGAGAGAAAGAGAGAGAGAGAGAGAGAGAGAGAGAGAGAGAGAGAGAGAGAGAGAGAGAGAGAGAGAGAGAGAGAGAGAATTTATATTTTCACATTTGATGGCCGAACATTGCAGTCAACAATCACGAAATTGGAAATGCCTCAAACTTTGAATATCACAAACTTTGAATATCACAAACTATGAATATCTGTGCTATGTAATCAGCAACAATAACAGTTCACAAGAAATCATGACGTGCATGGAACACGAGATCTGGCAAAAGATCGTGAAACTTTTCGGCGGGCAGTGATTAGTGCAATGTTTTTCAAACGGATCTGCTGAATGCTGATGTTTCTGTTATTTTCCAAGATTATAAGGGCTCGAATTGGATCTGTGTTAATGTTCGCTAGCTTTCCTTTTTCTATTTTTCTTTTTTTTTAATGTCCTTGAATAATGACTTCTGCCCAGCTAGACGGAAGCCAGGCTATCATCATCAGTATTTGCTAATTCAAGCTATGCTGTAATCATCTTTCTCAATAAACATGTGTCTCCTGCTTTCTTGATACGGTCAACTGCCGACAGTCTTCCTTGTCACTCTCTCAACCGATCCAATATTAAATTCCGAAGCCTTTCGCCATTTCTCCTCGAGTTGGCTGCTGCAAAGGAGTGATCAGTGGTTTTGTCCGACACTCAGAACTCCGAGGAAAGGCCAGACGGAGAAGTAATCAGACTGCTACTCGGACAATTATTATTGGGACACTTCCCTGGCTGTTGCAGATGAGGAAGGAGCACGTATGAGTATGCCCCGAATGCTGTGAAATCGGTTCTTGACTCCACTCAACTTCTCGACTGGGGTTTAAAATGAATTATCTTTCGCGCTTGCTCCCCCCCCCCCCCAGTGTATATAATATCCAAGAAGCCATATTTAATTTCACTGACGCCTACACTTATTAATTAATAAATTAATTATAAAACAATCAATTAATCAATTCCCTTATCCGTAATGAAGTAATGCACATTGGTTGCATTGAATCTCAACTATGTTATGCATCACCCACTGGTCGAAAACTGAAAGGGCCTTCATTTTCCATCCGACTCTGTAACTAAGAGTTACAAATGCAATTAGTAATCTCGCATACCGCATTCGAAACACAGCTGCGGACGATTTGGAAGCAGGCCGCCTTACGTTGATTTTCATACAATGGTATAAGTGCCAGTCGTTCAGAAAGCAAAGGCAAACGTCATGTAAGGGATATGCAACTAATTTTATTTTTTTTAAATCTCCATCCCTGTATGATATTATCATTTTAGTGTCACTGGTTACGTTTTTGCTCAACTGCCTTCCAATTTACTTTCAAGTATGATCTTTTACTTTGAGCAACACATTTGATTTACCCCCGTTCTAATTCTCCAATAAAATCTGTTCATTCCCACCTTCTCTCCGACCTGTGTACTTGTTTGCTTTATGCCCCCCCCCCCCCCCCAAAAAAAAAAAAGGACCAATTCAGTTTGCCTTTAGCTTTACTATTTTTTTTGCTTTTAGTGTGTTTTGTATTATCTATTTCAGTCTTACCATCTTCTTCCACGTTCCACAGATACCAGCCAACATAAGATAATTTATTTAAATATTAATTTTACAAACCTCGGGCACGTTGTCAAAATTTAGCACAAATAAAAACCAAAAAAAAGCAAACAAAAAGTATGCGTTGATCATACTTCCTAGCAACATGGACAAACTGATTTACTTAACTTTTATCCCAACTGCCAAATGATTTCTATACTACTGTACCATGTCTTTAGGATCTCAGGTCCATTTTGTAATGGGCTGCATATTTTCAGAGTGTGTGCACCTTGCATTAAGGTTCGTATATAATATTTTTTAACGTATTCTTTCTCACTTTGTATGTTGATATAATCTTCGCGATAATGAATGTTCTGTGCTTTAATGCAGAGTGCTTCCCTGTCTAGAAATGCAAATACATAATTATGTGACATGCTGACAAGGCAAGCAATGTAACATGTCCAATGTAATGTCATACGGGCATCTACGCACACAATGTACATCGAGGGGAACAGACCAAGAGGAAGACCGAGAGGAAAATACCTGGATGGCTTGGCCACATGGCATGGACGAGACAGGAACAATGAGCTGATCCACGACACTGGTGATCGAGTGAAATGGCGAGTCATGACCGCCCACGCTTTCCGGCATGGCACATGATTGATTGATTGAACACAGTGAATATTTATGGACACAGTGGACATTTGTGGATAAACTGAACGTGTATGGACACTGTGTACATTTATGGACACGGTGTACAGTCATGGACATACTGTGGAGTTATGTACAATGGTCATTTTTTGACACAAGAAAGGACTTTGGAAACCCTGGACATTATTTGACAACTGTAGAGGTATGCACATACTGAACAGGTAATAGTCACAATAGTGCAATTGGGAGGGTACTAGCCTTATCCTGGTGCGAGGAAATGCAACCCAAAGACAAAATAAGTCATGGCAGGGCAGACCAGGCCCTAAGCCTTGGTTGGCAGCTGGTCTAGGATCGAAGCTCCGACAGGCGGACAGTTAGAGCATTGCTTTGCTGATCCGGCAGCTTCTGCAGCTTGTCTTGTTCCAGATGTATAGGTGTTAACTTTCCTCTGGAGTGTACTAGGCAGGCCGAGAGAGGGATCATGCTGCATGGGCAACACATGGTTTCTTTATTTTAGCCCAGGCTTTGTGCTATAGAGAGGCAATAACTCCATCCCTGGTTTTAACCGGTCTCGGAATCAAAGCGAGAGGCAACTGTTACGGGTTATAAGTCCTTGTCAGTTGGCGTAGACATGGGGCGCCACGCGTTGCCTCTGACGGTGGGAGACACCTACAGGTGTCACTGATCAGCTACCGCCCGCCTCAAGCTGGGCAGCCCCCGGCCAATTGGGTGCTGATCCGCCACAGCCTGCCTGCTTCAATGGGTGCTTGGGGCTAGGACAAAATCTGAATCGCAGGCTGTAAAACCAATGCACCAGGTACTAATAAAAAGAATAATAAAAACCTCAAGCTACGGCTTGCAACCTGGAACGTGAGAACCATGTGTCCAGGATTTTCCACTGACTTGACAAATATTGACGATGTGAGAAAAACGGCTGTGATTGATGCTGAACTCAATCGTCTTAACATTGATATTGCTGGCCTGCAGGAGACTCGCCTCGCTGAGGAAGGGTCACTCAGGGAAAACAATTACACCTTTTTTTGGAAGGGAAGAGGGCAGGCAGAAAAAAGGCAACACGGTGTGGGCTTTGCAGTGAAGAATTCGCTACTGGGAATGATTGATATCCCAGCTGGAGGTAATGAAAGATTATTATCACTGCGCTTGGCAACCTCTTGTGGATTTGCCACCATTCTCACTGCATATGCACCGACACTCACTTCCTCTGATGATGTGAAGGATACGTTCTATGAGCAGCTAGACTCGGCGATCAAGGCAGTTCCAAAATCCGACTACATTTATATGCTCGGTGATTTCAATGCTCGTGTGGACAAGGACTCGAGTTCATGGCCAGTGTGCCTTGGAAAATACAACATCGGTCGCATGAATGATAATGGGAAAAGGCTGCTGGAGCATTGCACTAGAAATGACCTATGTATTACAAACTCCTTTTTTAAAACAAAAGAGATGCATAAGGTCACATGGAAACATCCAAGATCCGGCCATTGGCATCAGCTGGACTTCATTATCACACGGAGACAACATCTGAACCATACATCATTAACTCGAAGTTACCACAGTGCTGACTGTGATACAGATCATTCTTTGGTTGTTGCAAGGGTTAGACTGAGACCAAAGAGAATCTACACAGCTAAACACAAGTCTAGCCCCAGGATTAATATTATTAACACCCACGATCCTGGAAAGTGCTTTGAATTTAAACAGCAACTTGAGGACGCTTTCAATGATACATCAGAAAATTATATAGTAAATGATAAATGGAGTAAACTTAAGGAAACTATTTATAAAACAGCGGTAGGGGTTTACGGCACTGTGGATCATAAGAGGCAGGACTGGTTTGCGGCAAACAGCCAGATACTGCAGCCCTTGATTGATAAAAAGAAGATAGCTCTCTTAAGAAATAAGGAAAGACCAACGCGTAACACTCTGAGTGAGCTGAAGCAAGCGAGGAAGGATGTACAAAAGGCTGCCAGGCAGTGTGCGAATGACTATTGGATCAAGTTATGTGAGTCCATTCAAATCGCAAGTGATAAAGGAAACATCAGAAGCATGTATGAAGGGATAAAGAAAGCCTGTGGTCCAATGATCAAAAGAAGTGCACCGCTGAAAACCTTGACTGGAGAAATCATCACTGATAAGAAACAGCAGATGGATAGATGGGTCGAGCACTATTTAGAGCTTTACTCAAGTGAGACCAAGCTGGCGGATGATGCCCTCAATGCCATAGAGGCCCTGCCAACTCTTGACCACCTGGACACACTTCCCACTATAACAGAAGTTAAGTGTGCTATAAATGAGCTTGCATCTGGCAAGGCTCCAGGTAAGGATGGGATTCCAATAGAGGTGATCAGGAGTGGGCAAGACACCCTCGCTCTACAGATCCACCAGCTAATAGAGCTATGCTGGCGAGAAGGACAAGTCCCACAGGATTTCAAAGATTCAAACATCATAACGCTGTACAAGAACAAGGGAGATCGGAGCGACTGCAACAACTATAGGGGTATCTCACTTCTGTGTATTGTTGGGAAAGTATTTGCCAGAATTGTCCTGCGCAGACTTCAAGTCCTGGGAGATCAAGTCTACCCCGAATCACAGTGCGGCTTCCGTCAGAACCGGTCTACCATTGATATGATATTCTCATTGCGACAGATGCAAGAAAAATGCCGGGAACAAAATCAGCCACTGTTTATTGCCTTCATCGACCTCACAAAGGCATTCGATTTGGTCAGTCGTGAGGGTCTGTTCAAAGCACTAAAGAAGATTGGCTGTCCACCAACTCTTCTGTCCATTGTGGAATCGTTCCACACAGGCATGAAGGGTATAATCAAGTTTGATGGCTCAACTTCAGAAGAGTTTGAAATCAAGAGTGGAGTTAAGCAAGGTTGTGTACTAGCCCCCACCCTCTTTGGGATATACTTTTCACTTCTACTGAAATATGCCTTTCGTGATCAGGATGACGGTATATACATTCACTCACGCTCAGATGGTGGCCTCTATAATGCTCAGAGATTGAAGGCCAAGACCAAAATTAGCAGGGTACTAATCAGAGAGTTGCTTTTTGCGGATGATGCTGCGATTACGACCCACTCTGAGGAAGAATTACAACATCTACTATCTGCATTCTCCAATGCTTGTTCTGAATTTGGTTTAACAATTAACAAAAAGAAGACACAGATTATGTCACAAGGTGCACATGGTGTACCATCAATCTTTATTGACGACGCCGAACTGGAGATAGTAGACCATTTTACATATCTTGGATCAGAGGTAAATAGCAAATTATCCCTCGATCAGGAAATCAACATCAGGATTGGCAAGGCAGCAACAACAATGAACATGTTAGCAAAAAGAGTCTGGGAGAACAGGAAGCTTACTGCCAAAACAAAAGTCCTCGTCTACCAAGCCTGTGTCCTTAGTACTCTTCTTTATGGCAGTGAAACCTGGACAACTTACTCAGGCCAAGAGAAACGTTTAAACGGCTTTCATATGCGGTGTCTGCGAAGAATACTTGGTATTAAGTGGCAAGACAAAATCACAAATACTGAAGTATTGGAAAGATCAGGTTGTGTGACGGTGTATTCCATGCTCAGTCTTCGTAGACTTAGATGGATAGGACACGTTAGGAGGATGGATGATGGTAGAATACCAAAGGACATCTTTTTTGGTGAATTACAGACGGGTAGGAGATCTCAGGGTCGGCCTCTACTACGATACAAAGATGTGTGTAAGCGGGACATGATTGATACAGGCATTGATAATGCACAATGGGAGCATGTCGCCGCTGAACGTGTTGCATGGAGGGCAACTATAAGAAATGGAATAAAGACAAAGGAGAAAATGATTGCAGATAAAGCACACACAGAGCGTGAGAGACGTAAGATGGTGCAAAATGGTGGAAATGACCATGTTTTCACATGCACCTACTGTGGGCAAACATTTGCAGCAAGAATTGGCCTTACCAGCCACACTCGCCACCGCCATGGATCGTAGTTATTGCCATATGACAGTTATTAAGCCTTTTTGAAGCACAATGTACCAAACTATCGTCTGTCAAGACGGAAAGGTGCCAATGATAAATAGTCACAATGGATAGTTACGGATATCCTGGACACTCATAGACACACTGGACATGTACGGATACCCTGGACACTCATAGACATACACGACATGTACGGATACTCTGGACACTCATAGACACACTGGACACTTATGGACACACTAGACACTCATAGACATACTGGACACTCATAGTCACACTGGACACTCATAGACATACTGGACACTCATAGTCACACTGGACACTCATAGTCACACTGGACACATAGTCACACTGGATACTCATAGTCACACTGGACACTCATAGACACACTGGACACTCATAGACACACTGGACACTCATAGTCACACTGGACACTCATAGTCACACTGGACACTCATAGTCACACTGGACACTCATAGTCACACTGGACACTCATAGACACACTGGACACTCATAGACACACTGGACACTCATAGTCACACTGGACACTCATAGACCCACTGGACACTCATGGTCACATTGGACACTCATAGTCACAATGGACACTCATAGTCACACTGGACACTCATAGACACACTGGACACTCATAGACACACTGGACACTCATAGTCACACTGGACACTCATAGACACACTGGACACTCATAGACACACTGGACACTCGTAGACACACTGGATACTCATAGCCACACTGGACACTCATAGACACACTGGATACTCATAGACACACTGGACACTCATAGCCACACTGGACACATAGTCACACTGGATACTCATAGTCACACTGGACACTCATAGACACACTGGACACTCATAGACACACTGGACACTCATAGTCACACTGGACACTCATAGACACACTGGACACTCATAGTCACACTGGACACTCATAGACACACTGGACACTCATAGACACACTGGACACTCATAGACACACTGGACACTCATAGACCCACTGGACACTCATAGCCACACTGGACACTCATAGACACACTGGACACTCGTAGACACACTGGATACTCATAGCCACACTGGACAAATAGTCACACTGAATACTCATAGACACACTGGACACTCATAGTCACACTGGACACTCATAGACACACTGGACACTCATAGTCACACTGGACACTCATAGACACACTGGACACTCGTAGACACACTGGATACTCATAGCCACACTGGACACTCATAGACACACTGGACACTCATAGACACACTGGACACTCATAGAGACATTGGACATTTATAGACACACTGGACACACTGTACACGATAGTGACCACTACCCTTGTGTCATCCTGATCAAGAAAGACGGGGCCATGAGTCAAAGAAACAAGACCAATGCCTTCCCGTACGACACCACTGGTCAAGACGCCATAAGCAAGATCAGAAGAAGGAAACTAACTTCCTCCCGTAGGAGACAAGAAAGATGGCTGCAGCCACCATGGTGGAATGGAGAGGTCGAGAAGGTGTGGCTGGGAAAGAGGCAGGCTGTCAAAGACTGGCAAAAGGCCAGGAAGGCTAACATGCCACAGGTTGAGTTGGCGAACCTGAAGACTGAGGTCGTTAGGACGACGACTTTATTCAAATCCTGCGCCAAACAGGCCAAGGCCGACAAATGGGACGAGTTCTGCAGGAAGGTGTGCTCCGAGCAATCTCTTACGACATTCTGGCGCCTCCACAAGAGCATGAACGGTGCTGCACAACCAACGTAGGGGTATTCCAGACTTTCAAGGCACAGACCTCGCATGGAAAAAGTCGGACGCGGATAAAGGTAAGGCCCTTCTTGCACGCTACATAGAACAGACTGACCAGAAAGACGAGCCCGCCAGACAGAGGACCACAACAACACTCTCTCAGTTGTGCGAGGGGGTCGGGACAGACGAAGAATGGACAATCACAGTTGAGATATTGCGTGCGATGCTCAAGAAATCACCTAACACCGCCCCAGGCCCAGACGGCATCCGATATGGTGACCTAATGGTGATATCAGATGATGACATGGAAGAACTGGCCAGAGAATTCAACACCAGTATCCAGAGGGGTCAGGTCAAAGAAGAATGGCTACACAGCTACTTGCTGCCGCTGCCAAAACCGAACAAAGACCACTCCAAGATAAGCGGCTACAGAATCATTACGATGCAGAATACTGTTGGCAAGCTACTGGAGAAAATTGTAGCACACAGACTTGCTTGGGACTTGGAACAGCTCGGCTGCTTCCCGCCCACACTTGGAGGATACAGACGCAACAAAGAGTCATGGCTGAATGCGGCGGTCTTTGCTCAAGATGTTTACGAAGGATTTCAGGTCAGAGAAGAGACATGTGCGGCCGCCATAGACTTAGAGGACGCATATAACAGAGTATCTTTCGAGCACTTGATGCAAACCCTCCTCAGACTGAAAGTGCACCCTCACCTTGTACGATGGATAGCTGCAGTTCTACTCCAAAGGAAGGTGGTGCTAAGATGCGGGAGTTGGTCTTCTGAGCCGATAACGATATGTCCAGGATTGCCGCAGGGTTCACCACTGTCACCAGTACTATTCAACGTGTATACGGTGCCGATCACTGAACAACAGTTGGATGGGAGGGGTAGGACTCTATCATTCGTTGACGACATCCTCGTGTATCGACAGGGTCGAGATAGACAGGCGGTTGCCAACTATATGCAGGGCGAACTAGATCGAATTTCCTCATGGTGTGCTGATGCCGATGCCCTTGTCAACCCTGCAAAGGCAACGGTTACATGGTTCTCACTAAACAACCATATTGTGAAAACAGACCTGCCGGCAGTAAGAATGGATGGGAGCATTCTGAGTAGAACCCAGTCAATGACATATCTTGGCGTGAGGCTTGATCGTAGCCTGTCCTTCAGAGATCATGTCGATTATGTCATAACGAAGGCTCGAAAAGGTTTGGCAGCAATGAGAGTCATGGCGACTGCCAATATCGAGCAAAGACTGCTATTAATTCTGTTCCACGGACTTGTGCTTTCACGCATCGAGTATGCCCTGGCCATCCTCACTGTCAGCCCTACACAGATTGGAAGACTTGAAAAGGTACAAAACGAAGCCATGCGCATCATTTTGGGCTGCACGAGAGACACCAGCTGTGTAGCAATGAGATACCTCCTTGACTTCCCGACAATGGAACACAGGATCAAGATCTGGAGAGCTCGTGCATACTTAAAAATAAGTGCAGATGAGCAGCACCCTCTGCATGACGCTGTATTCAGAGAAAAGGGTGACAGGCTAAAGAGGGGCAAATCATGGATGGGTCGGGCGGAAGATGTCGTCGGACAGGTCTGCAGTCTTACCAGTATCAACCCCGGCAAGGAATGGGTGCCGGTGCCTCCAGCTTTTAAGTGTACCTTCTCCTGCATTATCACACTCGACAGACGGTGCAGAGAGCAGAACCCTGCCGCTGTCAATGCAGAGGTTAACGCGCTCATCTATGATCACTCAGATAGCCCCGAAGTGCTCATCTATACAGATGGATCTGTTGTAAAGCAGCAGAGAAGTGCGTGGGCATTTACAGCCCGTTCAGCGGGCCGAACCGTTCAAGAATCCAGTGGTGCCCACTCTATGACCACGAGCAGCATGACGATGGAGGTGATGGCAGTTACACAGGCTTTCATATGGCTGGAATCACAGCATTATACCAACGTGTGTGTACTAAGTGATTCAATGAGCATGATTCAGAAGGTCGAAGCTGGATCTGTACGTAGACAGTGGACTGAGTCGCTGCGGAAGTCTGTTGTCCGCAAAGTCACCTTCATCTTCGTCCCGGGACATGCGGGAGTCGAGGGAAATGAACGAGCTGATAAATTGGCTGGCTCTGCACCCCCTGTAGATGGCCAGCCCATGGATCGTGCCGATGTTATTAACGCCCTTAAAGATATGGCGAGAACAGAGGATTTTGACGCCAGTGATTCCACATCGCTTTCCAGGATGAAAGACCTGGGAGTAAGAATCGGCACAGCCAGACGCGAGAGGTACATCGGGAAAACAAAGCGCCTCGTCAACCAACACAGAACTGTCACTATTAGCCACCGGACGCTGATGCATATGCTGGGGGGGGGGACAAAGCACCTATGGACATGTCCGGAGTGCAACGAAGATACCCCAACTGATAACTAACTAACTAACTAACTGGACACACATAGAAACACTGGGCATTTATGGACACATTGAACATTTATAGACACACTGGCCACTCATAGACAACTGGACACTCATAGAAACACTGGACACTCATAGACACATTAGACATTTATGGACACACTGGACACTCTTACACACACTGGACAGTTTAATATACACTGAACAGATATAAACGGCCTGAACACTTATGGAAGCACTGGACAGTTATTGAAACGCTGGACATTTATGGATGCACTGGGCGGTTATGGACACACTGGACATTTATGGACACACTTGTCATTTATGGACACAGTGAACAATTATGGACACACTGGACATTTATGGACATACTGTTCATTTATGGACACACTGAATATTTATGGACACACTGGACAGTTGATTATATACTGAGCAGATATAAACGCCATGGACACTTATGGACACACTGGACATTTAAGGGCACACTGGACATTTATGGGCACAATGGACAGTTGTGGACATACTGGACAGTTATGTAAACACTAAACGGTTATGGACACACTGGACAGTTATGGAAACAATGGACATTTATGGACACACTGGACAGTTATGGACACACTAGACATTTATGGAAACACTGGGCAATTATGGAAACACTTCACATTTATGGACACACTGGACAGTTATGGAAACACTGGACATTTATGGATACACTAGACATTTATATAAACACTTCACATTTATGGACACACTGGACATTTATGGAAACACTGGACATTTATGGACACACTGGACAGTTATGGAAACACTGGACATTTATGTGCACACTAGACATTTATGGAAACACTTTACATTTATGGACACACTGGACAGTTATGGAAACACTTCACATATATGGACACACTAGACATTTATGGAAACACTTCACATTTATGGACACACTAGATATTTATGGAAACACTTCACATTGATGGACACACTGGACATTTATGGACACACTGGACAGTTATGGAAACACTGGACATTTATGGACACACTAGGCATTTATGGAAACACTTCACATTTATGGACACACTGGACAGTTATGGAAACACTGGACATTTATGGAAACATTGGACATTTATGGACACACTGGACAGTTATGGAAACACTGGACATTTATGTACACACTGGACATTGTATGGACACACTGCACATTTTATGGACGCACTGGACATTTATGGACACTCTAGACATTTATGGACACACTGGACATTTCTGGACACACTGGAAATTTTATGGACACACTGGACATTTATAGACCAACTGGACATTTTATGGACACACTTGCCATTTATAGACCCCTTGATCACTTATGGACCCACTGAGTAAATATAGACACACTGGATAGTTATGGGTTAGTTAGATGCACATCCTTTAAAGGACGTAGCAGTCAACCCTAGAAATTTTTGGTTGTTGATAGTTATGGGATATTTGTTATTAATGGACACATCTAATAGTAATAAACATTCTATAAATTGTCTTGTGTATATTTCTTTAATCGGTAACTCCTTCTTTCTCAACCATTTAGCTCTGACTATACTATATAGCCTTTCTTCAACCCTTTATATCCCAGACTGACTGTTTTATTCGCACTATCCTGATTATTACATTAACTATTTTCTGTTTCATCAGCTATTACTTGTTCTGATTCAGACAGTTATGTTCTCAAGGCAAGAACCTCTTTTTATTTCTTATCCAATCCTCCAGAACGATGAGCACAGAGTCTCTCAAATAGGCCATACCGCGTGACTCAATTGTAAGTCCAGTTAGCAGCACCTAAGCGAGTAAGACGATCCTGACTTGCTTGTCAGACGTAGTAACCTCTAGTGAACTTCAGAAATATGATCACCCAATGTTCAATTTTCCCACGGCAAGAAGGTAATGGGCACGAAATGTGATGTGTGGCTGATGAATATTTCAGAAGCTTGTGTAAAGGGATTGTGAAACGCTTGAGAGATGTCGAATTCGAAGATGGAGATTTGTATTAAAAGGTTGCCAGGTCGAAACGGATGTCTGTGCAATTCAGTTTATACAAACTAGGGGTGTTCATACGTTGCATTACGTTAATGTATCTTATTCGCAATGGCAATAGTGTGTAACATTAGGGATTTATGTTATAAAAATATATCTCGTCCAGTCATACATATCGGGGTCCTTTCCCCTCAAAAATTTCCGGTGTGACGACATTCTCCAGCTTTCCACTTATTTTGACATGCCTCAAGAATGTCTCTTTCTGTCTCTTTCTGATGAGAGTAATCAATTCTCTTTGTGAGGTGACTTCTTTCCATATATATATATATATATATATATATATATATATATATATATATATATATATATATATATATATATATATATATATATATATATATATATATATAATACCGTATTTCCCCCAAAATAAGACCAGGTTTTTATATTAATGTTAGCTTTACAAAAGTAGATACGAACATCTACATTTCATTATGTACAAAATTCTCCATTTATTCAAATACAGTCATGTCATCGTCTTCTGGAACATTGTCGTAACTCTCCAAATCCCGAATTCCGGCCTGAATTTCTTGCAACTCTATTACCTGTAGAACCATTGGCCCCAATCTCTCATGCCCAGCTAAAAAGCTTTCCTTACATGAGCATTTCTTGTCTATGTAGCCTGCTCGCAGTGCATCGGTAACTTTATTTCACACATATTGAATTATGAACTACATCCGTTCCGTATCAAGTGCACACCAGTGGAGTCTGTACTCCGACTGGCCACTCGGCAATAAGTCTCTCAATCTACTGACTATCTTAACTAAGGCTTATTTTATAGGTAGGTCTTATATTAAAAACATCCTGAAAAATCGTGCTACGGCGTATTATGTGTGTAGGTATTTTTTACAGTGAAACACGTCATATAAAGTGGGTAGTATGGAGAATGACAGACATTCCATTAATGCATGGGGAAAAATATAGTACTCTGTCACCCCCTTAAGAGGTATTGTGTATGTGCCACTGACCATATATGTTTACATACCAATCGGCTTTGGATGGATGATGTGTTAAATATCACGCCGATCACCTTTAGGTCTTTTCATGGCACCTAATTTAAATTAGGTCGACCTTTGTAGCCCAGGTCAGTTAATAAATTACATATTCGATGGGCATTCAAACACATTTTCGGATGTATGGAATTGATGGCTCAACCCCAAAGAGAGAAAGGATACTAAGTTCCTCTTTCTCAATGTGATCCTGTCCGTTATAATCAATTAAGCTAGCACTGGCTCAAATGCTTGATTTAATATATAGAGTTTCGGAGAACCAAGGAATTCCTCCAGGGAACAATGTAAAGTTTCCTGAAGGCCAGCACTCTCTTGTTGGGGGTTCCTTGTCTCTCTTCTCTCAGCTAATTGATTAATATCTAGGGTGTGTCTTATTGAACTACTGACACGACAAGAAAACACTCAAAGGAGGAAATGACCTCTTTCATAATTTATTAAAACATAAACATGGATTATGGTCATTCAATACATTAACAACATCAATTTCAATTGGTATTATGCATCAATAGGTGTTAATACAAGTACAAGATATTTCATATCCCTGGATGCCTGAAATATACATTTTTATGACATACTTTTGTTTCATTTGGGATAGACTGTCTGAACCTGTTTATAACCTAGTTGTACTTCCAGGTGACTGGATCCCTAATGCCACCACTTCCTTGAGCTTGTGTTAAGTTCTCCTAATGAGTGATAATTATCTCCCTGGGTATCGGATAGTATTGGTTTCCCTACACTCCAGTTAAGTTACCTCTATTACTGGGCTAGGAAACTGCTTGCAGGTGAGTTCTGTTTGGGATACTGTTCTGCATCACTTTGTCCAGATACTTCACTAACAAAAGAAAAGTCAGGCCTGGATCTAGATTCAGTCAAGCTGCTACCTTCACCAAGTCCTGTATTCAACCTAGTCAGGTCTGGATCTAGCGGTACTAAGCCACTATCTGAAATTTCAGCAATCAACATACATCTAATCACATCCTCAATATGACATTAGAAATGCAATGCTGTAAACTCCTAAGTAACCAACAAGTGAAATCAATCAAATGAATCTTGTTCCTAGAGAAAAATAACCATAGGAGAAAGATAGTCTTGGTGTTCTCAATTAGTTATCACCAACATAATTATTTGCTCTCCATCCAATCTTCAACTATCAGGTGTTCAATGTTTAAACTAGCAGATGTGCAGTTTCATCTTCACCTATGCCTGTCCTCAGGTCTCTAGGTTAAGTAATACCTTGATTTATTAGGAAGTTGACAACATGTTTACCATCTCTTCTGTACCTAGTTATCTCCTCTTCATCTTCTTCCATTAAAGTAAAAGGGTCTCATACATTAAAGGGTTTTACAAATCATTGCCCATTGCAATGAGTAGTTGCTTATATACAATATAAGTACATCTAGTCTCAATTCTTGTATATTATTCAGTTTCTGATCAAAAGGTTCAAGGCGAGTATCTTCCCTCCTGTTCACCATGTCTATAATATGCTTGTAATTCATTCATCATCATCATCATCATCATCATCATCATCATCATCATCATCATCATCATCATCATCATCATCATCATCATCATCATCATCATCATCATCATCATCATCATTGCTATTATTACAATCACTATCATCATTCTCATCATTCTCATTATATCATTATCCTCATAGTTATTGTTATTACAACCATCATCTTCATTACACTCATCATCATCATTATATCATTATTTCATTATCATTACATTCATCAGGACACTAGCCCATATGTTGTAAGAAGAATGATCTATAATACAAAATGGGGTTTTGCTTAAGACACAAAACCAGATGCTTGTAGTATGCGTGATGTAATGTGGGTTGTGTCGTGCTTAGGGCACAAACCGAGATAATGGTACCATAAATGACATATTATACAAAGTGGTGTCATGCGTCGGAGTGCACTAAATGATTAATTAGTGTTTCGGTTATGCCGAAAATATTCTCTTGTGATAGACAGGACATTATACAGCAAAGTTGCCTTCTATCATGAGATTGATAATTAGTTTATACCCTCTCAGCATGTCTCTTCATCTCACTCATACTCATTCATCAGACATAATATTCATATGTACATGGATGATCATTTCACTCATTCATCAGACATGATATTCATACCTGCATGTAGGATAAGTAATTATACTTATTTGATTTCCCAATGCTAACTTTAAATGTTAACACCATTTGCATCACAATGAAATCTCAATCGTTCATCAGACACAATCATATCTGTAAGGATGACAATTCAGCAGATGTATGTGCTGTTTAACCATAATGAAATTACCCATGAATCACCACAAACATGCTTTCATCACTTACATGGAATAATGTGATCTTTAGGCATAATTATAAGTCACAGATAATGCTTCCTCATATCCAATTCACATCATTCATCATAACCATTCTTGCATGGCGGTTGATTAAGTATTATTATGTGTCGCACAAATGAAAAATCCACATGTTTAATACAATGAAAATGCATTTGGCTCACCACATGGGTGCTTTAACCCACCACACAAAATTATGATACCTATAGAAATCTATTTACGTCTCACGTGCTCTTGTATTACACTAATTTCTCTTACCAGTGTTGGTACATGTTAAATAGTTTCTTCTTAGTGAACTAAGTATTATGAGCTTCCTAAATCTTAAGTCACTCACCAACTTCTAAATTACTGCTGATTGAGTTTTAGCTACTTAAGAATAAAATGTACAACTAAGTCTAATGCTTATACATTAAATAAGTTGTTTACTAGAAGGCAAGGAAACTCACTGGGTTGTCCTAATGTACAGTTTATCCATAAACTATGGTAACTGAATATAATATTTAGTTTCACTAAATTAATTTCTTAAGAACTAACCACATGGTTTACACACAATTTGACTTACCAATTCTTCTTGGGAAAAAGACTGACAGACTAAACTAAATTTTTAATAAATATTATGTTTACCTCCATGCGAATAGGATGGCTTCCAACACTTCGGCGACAGGTTTCCGAATCTGAATGCGATGTTGTAGGCTGATGTTTCCTATTTTCATTCATACTACTTATATTTGAATATTTTGTTTAGGAATATTTCATCACTCCGTCCGCTATCTCAGATCTTCTCCGGCCTCGTGCTGGGTTGGTTAACAAACAGCCGGGTTCCGGTCGTTCGACTTTTTATGTACCTTTTTCCGATTCCAGTTTTTGGTATCTCGCCGAACTGGGTCTGTTGTTGTAAAATGTTGGATTTTCCGAAGCGGAACAAGTTCGCGCTGTTGCGGTGTCAATTTTGATTGTCGTACGAGAAATATTTACAGCACCCTTACGCTTGCTAAAATATATTACACACATGGCCACCGGGAGAGTTGCAAGCGGTCTAACTACTGCGCCACCGCGGCTACACGATGAAGGAATGTTGGATACTATTTCCTGTTTAATGGAGAACACCCTAGTTGTGGGTGTGTCGGTTTACCACCATTTGACGAGTGGTGTGGTGATGAGAACAGGAATATAAGACAGCAACATAAATATCCAAGCACAAGACCCGTAGCAAAAAGGTGCTGTGAGAATGTGTAGTGATAGGACAAGCTACATTTTGTTATGTTTTCCGACCTTTCTGTGTCTACTATATGGCTTGTCGCAGGCACTGTGCGGTTAGTTATCCCACATACACGCGTTTGAAACACAGCTGCGGGCGATTTGGCAGCAGACCACCTTGCGATGTTTTTTAACGAAATTGTATGGGTGCCGGTCTTTCAGAAGGCAATGGCAAACTATTGAACGTAAACTTGCCAAGATATTACAGCAGCAAAAAATGCTGGTGTTGACTGCAACGTCTTGTAAAGGATATGCAACTGACTTTCACTTTCTTTAAGTTGCCTCGTGCCTCAGTGAGGGACCCTTTCAACTCCAATTGGGAACGACAACTCTGGTCGTGAGCTTTCTCCGTGTTTGTCACCCACTTGACTGGCTTCCTGGACATGTCGCTCGGGTGTCTTTTGAATTTTTGTGTACTTATCTATAACGCTTTATAACGCATTTTTCAGTCATAATTTATTTTTCTTTTGCGTATCCTTTTTTACAGGACATCGCTGTCAACACTAGCATTTTACTGCAATTGTTGATGTATTGGCAAGTTTACGTTCAGTAGTTTGCCATTGCTTTCTGAACGACCGTCGCTCATACTAGCTCGTTAAAATCGGTCGCAGCAGTGTTACGAACGCGGGTGAGCGGGCTTACGAATCGTGTCCGTAAGCCATTTGCCATTTGAAACATGCTGGATAAACAAGCAGTGATAGAGATAACAAAGAGAATTTAAGAACAAGTGTAGGGGTAACACTGATTACCGACTTTATACAACAGCAAAGAATTAAATTGTCGACACGATGACGAAGTTGAAAGGAAATGCTCTGTGATGTCATGACAATGGTCGGACGCGGGTTCGATGCCTGGGCTCGTCACTTGTCAGTGTGGGGGAAAGACTGACCACCTATTCCTCCTTGCTCTCAGGCTATTAAATGTGACAGCGTTATCACACCACAGACCAATAGCAGACAATAACACTGGGATATGAGGCGAAGGGACTATCCAGGAAACCATGACTAGATGGAGTAAAATAAAATAAGCATAGTAGAAATCACAACTGACACTAGCACAGGCAAAAAGACAAGCGAAAAACATACAATTGTATACATCTCTTCTCTATTATGCTTCAAACAAAAGCAGGAGGACAACAGAAGAAGAGGAACGAATTAATTCAGATAGCCAAACAATGAATGCATATACCGAATTAATTTACTGAGTGAGTACCCCCCCCCCCACCCCCCCTTAAAAGTAGATTGTCACCAAACAAGGTACACAATTAAATGAATATGTATTATAATGCCGATTTCCGTTCACTGAGCATTGAAATTCCGGAAGATACCACGAAGCGAAACAAATAACACGCTAACACTAGTATGGCGATATATCGTCCTTCTGTGCAAATGGCAGGTCACATTTGGCGATATATTATCACCGAATCAGGTTTTAAAAAACATCAACAAAAGAAGGAGAGTCGTGGTGGCCCAGTGGCTAGCACGCTCACCTGCCCGTCCAAGTGATCATGTATGTGAATCTCTATGATTGATTGATTGATTGATTTAGGAACCGACATCACAGCATTCGGGGCATTCCCATAAGCGCTCCGTCCCCATCCTCAGCAGCCACCGAATTTGAATCCCTATTAAGACGCCATATGTTTTAATTTACTTGGGCCCTAAGATCGACCCACCCTAAAATTGGTATCTTAAAATGTTATGGGTGGTAAAAGCTGTCCACGAGATATTAACCACATCACACATCGTATACGGAATGGACGCAAACATGACGCTAGCATGATATACCCAAGAGGCTCCAACGCGTATAAAAGAGTTCTTTACTGTATTCACAAGAATAAGAGGGCTTTACAAAAGATGAGCCGAAACAGCCTGGAGCGAGATTTCACAGAAGTGAATGGTGAAGAGCGGAGTGAAATAATTGCGATAGAGAGAAATTTAAATACATTGTTCCTGATGCAGGTAATTTTACAATTTTGAGAATATCAGAAGTAATATAAGTACTGTTGCAATCCAGGCCAGCTGAGAGGGGATATTAGCAGAAATTGTAACAGTCAGGGGCAGTAAGAAATAATATTAGCAGAAATTGTAACAGTCAGGGGCAGTAAGAAATAATATTAGCAGAAACTGTAACAGTCAGTGGCAGTAAGAAATAATATTATCAGAAACTGTAACAGTCATGGGCAGCAAGAAATAATATTAGCACATATTGTTGCAGTCTAAGGCAGCGCAGAAGGAATGCTGGTTGAATATGTTACAGTCTAGGCAGCTGAGAAGAAATATTAGCAAGCCTAGGGCATTGAGAAGGAACATGTGCTCTGAGTCCCATACACTTTGCCTTTAGCTATAATATTTTCTTAGTTTCCAGTGTATTCTATTATTAATTTCAGTCTTACATTCTTCTTCCACTTTCTACAAATGCCAACCAACATCAGATAATGTACCTATTAATTTTATAAACCTCGGGGGCGAGCTAACATTCATCAAAATGTAGTAACAACAACAACAAAGTATTCTTTGATCATGCTTCGAAGCAGCGCGGACAAACTCATTTCCTAAAGTTCCAGACTAAGTGCCAAATGATTTCTCAGAGTGCCATTTCATTTCTGCATCCGGTCTACGCAAACGGCTGTAATGGAGTATTTAGTACAACCAGACGGAGTATGAAAATCTTTAAAGATGTAATTGATTACAGATAAAACAGAAATCAAAAAGCTGAGTGTCCAGCCTGAAGGACATGTATAAAAAGTCCATCAGCCGGGTAATGGAAGAACGATAAAAATTAAACTAAAAATATTGGCAAGGAAACAAATGGAAACGTGCCGGTTGCGTAACAATTAATGGAAATGTGTTGGGAATGTTACGTTTCTTACCGCTTGCTGTCACATGAAAAGTTAATTTTATTCTGGCTTAGATCATTTAAAATGTAATGATTCGTTTCTAATTACTGTACAACGTCTGTTGTTTGAGGCACACATAAAATATATAGTTTCAGAAATAGGTTAATGAGGTCGCCGTGATGCTTTCATCTTCTCTTGTATGTGGTGTGTTGTGTTACATTTTTATCAGAGAAATGTTAGTCTATTAGTCATAGTGAAATACAATAAATGTTACTTACAACAACCTGATGCATAAGTCGGTTTGTCTGTATGTCTGTCTATTTGTACTGTAACAGCATAGGGTAGTGATAAATAATATTAGTACGAGAGGAAGAGAAGCAGAGGCAGACCAAGAGAAATGATGCTGGATTGACTGAGACGGTGGTATTTAGGAAATATCATCAACAGAGTTGATCCAGAACACCAAAGACTGAGATATGTGGAGAGCAATGATCGCATACGCCAGCCAGGGCACGTGATGATGATGATAGTGATTCAAGCCTTTTTTATTTAAGCCCTCCTTAGTTCCACGTATAATTGGGTTTAATATTTATTCTGGAATATCTCTCTCAGATCGGTATCCGGGGGGACAATACTGCACAACAATGTCAATGGTTTGTTTGCTGGTTTAAGTTCAGTGGTTTACCATTGCTGTCTGTACGACGCTACTCATGCCGTTATTAAAAATGCTTTCAAATCGTCTGCAGCTGATTTGAAACGCAGGTAGCCAGCTGTTCCTCACAGACGTTTCCACAAACATAGTAGTGGAGCGAACATGTGTCTCTCCGCGGCTTGACGCTGAAACATCCACATAATCTACATAATCCACACAATCTGACAATCCCTCTTTTACATTTAGCATGTTTTAGTTTTCTATATAAAATCAGGTTTCTTTTTGTGCTACGCCAAACAGATGTGAAAGGAAATGAGCCAACATAGAGACTTGCGGCTGAGCTACTGTGTGAAGTGGACTAGCAACGGACCGGGCTTCTGTGTGAAGTGGATTAGCAACAAGCCGCGCTCCTGTGTGAAGTGGACAACCAAAGGGCCGGGCTACTGTGTGAAGTGGACTAGCATCGGGCCGGGCTTCTGTGTGAAGTGGATTAGCAACAAGCCGCGCTCCTGTGTGAAGTGGACAACCAAAGGGCCGGGCTACTGTGTGAAGTGGACTAGCAACGGGCCGGGCTACTGTGTGAAGTGGACTAGCAACGGGCTGGACTAATGTGTGAATAGGACTACCAATGGGCTAGGCTACTGTGTGAAGTGGGCTATCAACGGGCCGGGCTACTATGTGAAGTGGACTAGCAACGGGTCAGGCTAATATGTGAAGTGGACTGGCAACGGGCCGGGGTACTGTGTGAAGTGGACTATCAACGGGTCGGGCTACTGTGTGAAGTGGAATATCAACGGGTCGGGCTACTGTGTGAAGTGGACTAACAACGGGCCGGGCTACTGTGTGAAGACGGCTACCAGCGGGCCGGGCAACTGTGTGAAGTGGACTAGCAACGGACCTGTTGATACACTGAATGCCACCAGAGAGGCGGGGCGATTAAACAAATCAAGAGTCGACTGCGAGTCTGCAACATTGATCAGACTTCAAGAAGATCAAGTTAAAAGGGGTGAAGCTGGACAAAAGCGCTATGTAAAGAGTCAAAGAAGAGCAGTCAGGCAATACAGAACTGGTGTCATTGACCGCTGCACGCTGAGGGAGATATTGAGGAGGAGGTGCTAGCACTTATAGACTGAATGGTACGATATGCAGTGAGGATATTGTGACGACGAACTAAATAACTATTTAAATGTCACAAAAATAGCCATTATTGTCACTGTATACCAATGATGAAAAAGTCACAGATCAGCCGTAATTAACCGTGTTTTCTTTATCTCTCCGGGCAATTTAACCGAGAAAACATTGATTTTCACAATGACGTGGGTATCGGCCGTGCAGAAAGCAAATGGCAAATTACTGAACTCCAAAACAATGTATTCCCTTAATGAATGTAAACTGCAGACTCATATATCATATGAAGTGAATAAACGGTCAAAGTATTATTCGTGTATTCACTCCATATGATATATAACTCTGCAGTATACACCTAACGAGATGCAGCGAAGTACGCCAGGCAATAAATCGTGCAATACACTTTTTGTTGCTTCTGTGCTTAATTATTTTATGTGCTTAGAGCTACACAAGCTCTTAATCAGCCCATGATGACAGGGAACAGAAATAGTCTGATTATGATCACTTATGCCTATTTGGCAAGACATTTGATAATGATTATCGTGATAATATGAATTATAAAATTTGATGAAAGTTACAAATTACCACACTAGGATTCTAATATATTTTAACTATCATCATCATCATCATCATCATCATCATCATCATCATCATCATCATCATCATCATCATCATCATCATCATTTTCCACTTTTGCCGTCAAGCGTCGTGGGTAGGAATAACTGGCGCTCTATCGCCCGATGGGTGGCGTCGGATTGTGTCATTCCATGTGATTGTACAATGTCTGTGATCTCGTCAATTCATTTTCTTCTTGGACATCCTCTTGGTCTCGTCGCGGTTGATCTTTGATGTAAGGCCAGTGATGGTAGTTGATGGTGTTGCATTCTAACGACTTGGCCAAACCACTTGATCTTCTGTCTTTCAATAAATGTGGCACAAGGTGTTGATCCCACAGTCTGTCTGATAACAACATTTCTTACTGGGTCTCGGATTTTTAAGTTGGCAGCTCTCCTCAGGCATCTCATCTCACAGGTGTTGATTTTGCGTAAGTGTGATTTTGATAAAGTCCAAGTTTGAAATTTGTAGCATAGGGTTGGTGTGAATATGCTGTTTAATATCTGTTGTTTTGCGGACATGGGTATGTTTTGATGTTTCAGTATGGGTGATAGTTGATATGTAAGTGCAATTGCTGTCTGACATCTGATTTCGATTTGTATGTCCAATCTTGCATCTTCTGTGATCATACTTCCAAGATATTTGAATTCTATAACGTGTTTCATAGATGTGCTATTGATCTGTATGGACTTGGAGATCTATTTGCATTACCTGCATTACTTCGGTTTTAGCTATATTTATACTCATATTGTACCTGCTGCATGTTGAGCTCAGATTATTATGATTTTGCAGTCTGCCTTCTCGCTATAAAACAGACACTGTTCGTCTGCAAATAGAAGTTAATTTATTTCCTGTGGATCAGTTGTTTCATATGAAGTAAATAGTTCTAAAGTGTCTTAATCTTATTTTTAACCAACCGGGATAATTTCCATATTTCCAGACATAACCACCAGCGGTTTGCAAGGGCAAGCGAAACCAAAGATTCATCCACCTTGGCCTAACAACCTATCAGTGTCGCGGTACAACCCTCTGGCGAAACGTTTCTGGGTGAAAAATGCTGAAGACTTGTACAAGGTCGTAAAAGCTCCGATAAAAGGAAATAATTGTAATAATGAGCATTCCTCTTATGGAAGACAATTCATTTCAGAGTAATAATCGAAAAGTGTGTGATAACGTCACAAGATTATTAATTTGAGGATGAGATTGGTCATAATTATAGTTTCCCATAAATATGAGCCCTAATTATAGCTTCTCTTCCTATGTTGAGTTGGTGTGGGTAGTGAAAGAATAATGGCAACATTATGGCTTCGGTTTTGAGACTGTAATATTAATAATTATTATAGCCAATTTTGTGACAAAGCAATATTTCATTTGGTTTTTGACAAATTTAGAGCTGTTTGTACAAAATTACGTAATTCGTTTCTCCGTTAAATAACGGAAAACACGTCATATGAAGATGATTTTTAGAAATAGATAGGAAGAAATATAATTTACAGAAATTATCGCAATTGTTTGATGTAAGATAATTTCTGTCTTGTTACAATTATTACTAATTTAAGATTGTGATTGGGACATTTCACTGGATGTAATTTTGTCACATGTAATTAACTGCCCGAGGTTAGCCTAGTTGAGGTTTATCGCACTCGCGCTTCAACTTTCCGTGCTGCTGATGGCAGGGGTAGTGGGTGTATTCCACACACAGGACAGCTGAACTTAAAAGTCGACTTCTCGTTGCACAGTTGCATGCTTTATCACAAATAGCCATTTGGGGTTGCAGTGGTTGAGTCCCCCTGCAAAGGGCAAGCAACTAATCCAGATACATTGTAAGTTGAAACAACAATATATAAAAAATTATAACGTAAACTATAAGAAAAGCCGGCCGTTTTAAAGTTTTTTAGCTTTGCCTGCCGGACGGAAAATATTAGGCTATATAGGAGAGCATGTCTTCTTTTTGCCGGAAGTCTGGCAACCCTAGGGGGAGGGTGGTGAGGTTAGTATCACGCAGTCTGCTTTTACTTCCCAATATATCTCATGGTATCGCCTTTAGACCGGTCAATATTAACATTCCGCCCCAATGAAGGTTTGAAGCCACGGCCACCGGGCCAAGGGGCGAGAGTTAAGCTAGTACGCTACTGCGGCATCCCATTCGTTATTACACACTTTTATGTCTGCGGCGCCAATCCACATGTGCACATGACTGATTTACCGATCTTGAAATGTGTACATATGTGATTGCATACTCTATTGCGTCCTGTACTGAGGCGCAGAATAATGATTTGTTCTAGTCTGTCCATAAAGTGGTAGTCGCCTTGAGCAGATTTTGGTGGCTTTCTGACGGATGTGATCATTCTTTACTTTTGGTGGTATGCAATGGGCACATCAGGTTGTACTTCTATTGCACTTCCTTAGCCAATCGATCAGCTCTCTCGTTTCCAGGTACTCCACAGTGAGATGATATCTACCGTATGGTGACCTTAGGCTGTCCGCAGTACTGGCAATTTCCCTGACAGGAGTGCCTTAAGTACTGACTTTGCATCTCTCTGTGTACCATGGTTGGTATTTAGTCATTTCTCTGTTGCTATCTTGATTGATCTTGGGTGATATAAGCAAACCTTCTGGTCTGCAGAAACAATAGTGGAAGATACATTATATGGATCACTGATTGAACTAAATGAGACAGTGAAGTTCATACAAGAGACAACATTGCAGTTATAGACAAATTTCAATATGTTCATTTTCTGATTCATCCTATCTTTTTTTGTTTTGCGTCGCTCGCTTTGAAGTCAAGCGTAGTCCATACACACTACTTGCGTGTGGATTAACATTTTCCTATTAACAGTGTCATTCGCCATCAGGCGAACCCACTCCGACTTCAGAGGTGCTTGTAATTTACATCCCCAAGTCAAGGGCGATAGGTCAACATTTTAGTCCAACTGTCCGGTGTAGGGGTTAAACCCTTACCTCGGCATCAGCACACCGGATGTTTAAGAACACGTTCTCCTATCCATTCTGCCATGCTGACCTAGATCCGCCCAGTATAATTCCTTGCGTATAAATGAAGATACACACACGATCATATCAAACGCCCTAAGGCGAATGTGGTTATTGGATGATAGAGTAATATTTGCACAGACTGGTCGGAACTCGGAGGGTGATGTGGTTCTTGCGTACTCATCCAGTGCCTTGCCGGCTGGCGTGTGCGAGCATGCCTCTCCACAAATTACGATCTCCGACATCGTGGATCAGTTCGTGTGTTGACTTACTTCTGTGCTATGAGACACGACTATCAAGGATCTTCTCACTCTGTCTTCCTCTGTCTATCTTTCCGCAAATATTTCTGACTGTCACAACATGTTCCAGTGTTTGTTTTCTCATATCGTGGCTAGAAAACGATGACTGCCTCTTTCTGATGTTTGTGATTAGTTTTCTTTGCGACTCAGCAAAACTTCTAGATTGCTCATTTTGGCCGGCCAATTAATTTTCAGCATTCTTATATAAAACATATGTATTTACTATTCAATGCTATAATATCGTCTTCAAAACAAATGTGAACTACTCGTTTACACGCATCGAGGGGCATTGGACATACGAAGCCAGTCCTAAATGTGCATACTCCGATCGGCACTCCATAGGTACTCCCACTGTATTTACCGCGAAATGTATTGTAGTCCAGTTTAGATGGTGTCGACCTTGGAGTCCGTGTCGTTTCACACTCATATCTAGTGCATTCTGTGTCTCCCCATTGATTACTTGTGGAGAATCTCAGTTAGTGCATGAAAACTATGTAGCACCGCCAGCATCCATATGTGTGTGTAGCAGAATCCCACATTGTATATATCATATGTGGACAGCTGTTCTCATTTAGAGATTCGGGAGTCTCCGTGGCGAAGTACTCAAGCCGTTTGACTCGGGCTGCGAAGGATGTGGGTTCGATTCCGAGCCGTGTCCTTCGGATCACGAGTGAAATTTTTCGGAGACTCCTGTGGGTCGTCGCTAGAGCTACGGAGTTCGTGCTTTGTGCGACGCTTTCCGCTCTGCTGAAAGAGACCGAGCCATATGGGATAAAACCCGGTGCAATGAAGTCGACCCTGTCGACTTTTAAGCGACTTTTTTATTTAGAGATTCGTACTTTTTGTGGAAAGCTTTTCTCATTTAGAGATTTGTGCTTTTGTGGAAAGGTTTTCCCATTTAGAGATTCGTGCTTTTGTGGAAAGCTTCGAAAGTGGCTTAAGCTACTTTTTAAGCTTTTCACAAAAGCACAAATCTCTAAATGAGAAAAGCTTTCCAGAGAGGGATTCGTGCTTTTGTGGAGTGCTTAAAAAGTTGCTTATACGACTTCCACAAAAGCACGAATCTCTTAATTTTAAGCTTTTGTGGAAAGCTGTTCTCATTTAGAGATTCGTGCATTTGTGGAAAGGTTTACTCATTTATAAATTCTTCCTTTTGTTGGAAGCTTTTCTCATTTAGAGATTCGTGCTTATATGGAAAGCTTTTCTCAGTTAGAGATTCGTGCTTTTGTGGAAAGCTTTACACATTTAGAAATTCTTCCCATTGTCGGAAGCTGTCCTCATTTAGAAATTCTTCCTTTTGTGGGGAGCTTTTCACATTTAGAGATTCGTGCTTTTTGGAAAGCTTTTCTCATTTACACAACCGCTCTTTTATGGAAAGCTTTTTTTTCATTTAGAGATTCGTTCTTTTGTGGAAAGCTTTCCTTATTTATAAAATAACACTTTTGTGGAAAACTTTTGCCGTTTAGAGATTGGTAATTTTTGTGAAAAGTTTTTCTCAATTAGAATTTCGTGCTTTTGTGGAAAAGTTTTTCTCAGTTAGAAATTCATGCTTTTGTTGAAAGCTTTTCCCATTTGGAAAACCGGGTACTTGTAAGTAAGATCACGTTGACATCTTGAAAGAAACCATATCTGGCCAGGAATGGGTGATTCTATCAGATGTAGACAATCTAGTGTGTAACAGTCTCAAAACGAGGGGATGCTGAACAATATCGGGAAGACCCTCAAGGACGGGAGACAGAGGAAGACCTACATGTGATGCTCTTTTTTGTTTAATTTCCAACAGTTGTGGGGTGTCTAAGATGCGCTAAGTACACTCGAGTCCTGTGAGTTTGTTGTCTTTGTCCGATATGCCTAGACTTACCATCCACTACCTCAGGATCACAGGTTGTGGGAGGATATAACCTCCTTTTCAGACTAAGTTGACCTTATTGTATTTTTTTTTCGCTCTCTCGCTTTGAACTCAAGCGTATTCCATACACACTACTTCTAGTAGTGCTGGAATAAATTTTGCATGTGGATTAGCTTTACATATTAACAGTGTCTCTCGCCATCATGTGAATCCACTTCAACTTCAGAAGTAATTGTGATTAACGTCCCCAAGTCAAGGATAAAAGGTCAATATTTTAGTCCAATTGTCCGGTGTAGCGGTTGAACACCTTAACTCGGCATCAGCACACCGGGTGTTTAAGAGTACGCGTTCTTATCCATTCGGCCCTGCTGAACTACTGAATGGACCTTAGAGCATCTTTGTCTTTACCCCCTCCCTCCCCTTCCCCCATAAAAAACAAAGAAAATCACGTCTTGAGTAAGATCTGGACTCAGGGCCACCATCCCGACGGGCACGGGCACTAGACAGCACCCCATCGCACTCCATGATCTCGGCTTACTTAGACAGGAAACTGAAGGCTCGATATCGATGTAGATAGCACGCTTGCCTATTTACTCGGTGGTCATGCTATCAATTCCCCATTGAAGCGCGGAGTTTTTCCAGTGACCTATTCTCCCAGGTCGACACAACCTAAATGGCGCGAGGACATTTCATGGAATGTAAGGGAGGTAGGCGGGGCGTCGACCACATCACCCATCAAGTGCCGATTGATTTCCAAAAATACACAGCTAGCATCATATTAATGGGGGAAAATTGGAGGTGGTGGAAAATTTTGAATATCTTGGGTCATTGATTACCAATAACGGTGACACAATGAAAGAAATTAAACGGCGACTATCCATTGCTCTTCAAAGACTAAAACAGATGAATAAATTATGGAGTGGGACAGACAGAACTACAAAAATTAGATTTTTAAGAGCATGCATCTTTCCCATTGCAACATACGCCTGTTAGACATGGACACTTACTAAACAAGCTGAACAGCGCATAAACGCCTTTGAATATAAATGTTATAGACGAGTTCTAAGAATATCTTGGGTAAAGAAAAGAACAAATGCATCCATACTTCAAGAGTTGAATATTGAGGAGGGATGGCTATTAAAGACGATAAAACAAAGAAAATTGAAGTATTTTGGTCACTTGAAACGTCACGAAAGTTTGGAGAGAACAATAATGGAAGGGTATATGCCTGGGAAGAGAGGAAGAGGAAGGCCAAAGAGAAGATGGGTGCAGGGTGTGGCGGATGATCTCCAGATGGGTGTATCAGACGCGGGACATCTTGCTTGTGATCGAGAAGCTTTCCGGAAGGTTGTTATGGGAGCGAGGTTCTGCAAAGGACATGCTACTGAATGAATGAGCATCATATACCAAAGACTCCTCACATGGTGGAAGAGGGATCCTTTACTTGTATTACTGTAAACAGAATATTCCGTGGCTTGCTGACACTGAGACTCATCCCCGAGAAAGAACTTCGGACTGCCACAATGTTTATTCTTCTTCTGCGTTATTCCGGAATGTTTTCTCTCTCATTGTTGTGGTGCCCTCCACATCCCAGCTGGTCAATTTAGAACGGAAAAAAAACAACATCACGATCAACCCTCAAGGGAAGGCAGAGGCAGAACATGGGCATTACCTGCCACCCAAGGAGGCTTCTATAATTGCAGAGCAGACACACAGCGCTCTGGTACAGGGCTCACGCAAGGAATCGTCACATCCTGCGCATGGCTGCTTCACTTTCTCACTTCCGCATATTGGGCATTTCGTTCGCTACTGGCCGACCCCCATGCACATCAGGAACGGTCAGTCAGCAGCCGACATCTACTCAGTGAGCTTTCGGTTTGGACTTTTTGCGGCTGTTTATTGACCGGGTAGCGTTCACGGATGCTTCGACGGACATTACACTCCCACTCGGACGTGTTTTTGCGTTGTGCCTGTTTTATTTGCGCCCTTAGACCGACACATTCGAATTTAGCGGGAGTTTTTTTTTTGGTTTTAATAAGGTTAGCTTTCCTGGGGGAACAATGTTTGATAAGTGTTCAGCCACCCAACCACTTAAAATCTTCTATTTATTTGTGTACAAGGAACAGCAATAAAAGACTAGACATGAAGACTGCTTTGAAAGGATACGTATTTACGTACACCTGCTACTATGTCTAGTACACTGGCCTGATTTTTGCGTGGGGATTATCTTTAGCTGTTAACAGTATCCCTCACCATCAGGCGAAACAACTCCGACTTCTGAGGTAGTGGTAATTTACGTCCCTAAGTCAAGGACGAGAACTCAGCATGTTAGTTCACCTTGTGCGTGTAGGGGTTAAACCTGCTACTTCGGTATTAGCACACCGGATGTTAAGAACCAGCTCTCTTGTCCATTCGGTCATGTTGATCTCCTTTACAAACGTTGAAACAAACACAAAAAAATGACTGCAAATGGAACTGATATTTAGACAAAGTTGGTCTCTGACATACTCAGTCCTAATGATAACAAATTGTTACCATCTTATTCGCGAAATGACTTCCGCAGTATGACAGCCCGTCTAGGCCTAAATGACATAAATACGCCTTTACAGTTATGATGGGAGATCGGTTCAGATAATTCCGATTACGGAAAACAGATACCATATAAAGTCAGTCGCTTAATCAGGTCATTGTCATCATGTATCTAATCTTTTTTTCAGAATATCGCTCTGATCACAGACGCTTGTAACGACTCTCGGAACTTTAACAGCTGCTCTGCCTCATACATCCTCTCATCTTATTCTGCCTTTACCTCTCAGTGTAGCATATACACTGACCAACTCACACCAACCACTTCGTTAACTTGTTCATAACTGGTTGTGTCTTGTTTATAAAGTTTGTATGGGAAATCTCCTTAATGGCCTCTTACGACATACACGGTAGGTTACAGTATTACTGTTCTTCCCTTACCTTATGAGCCCAGGTAACACACATGGGAATTCAGGACTGGACCTTGCCGTGTTGACAGACGATAATTTGTAAAATGGAGTTATACAGCTCCAAAGCACAAAGGCCGGGCTGAATGTAAAGACCATGTGTTTGCCCATCAGCATGATCCCTCTCTCGGCCTGCCTAGTTTATTCCGTTTAGAAACGTAACACCAATACACCTGGAACAAGATAAGCTGCAAAACCTGCCAGATCAGCAAAGCAATGTTCTAACCGTCCGCCCGTCGAAGCTTCAATCCTAGACCAGTAGCCGACCAAAGCTTAATGCCGCGTCTGCCCTGCCATGACATTTAGTCTTTAGGATGCATTTCCTCGCCCTAGGGTAAAGTTTGTACCCACCCAGTTGCACTCCTCAGACCGAGGCCGCTGGTACAATGTGGGGTGTCGGGTGTATTGAGCGTCGCCGAACATTCGACACTAAAAGAAAGCAGGTAGCACAGTCTACTATCATGCAGTAGCTCAGTCATATATGACCAAGATTTGACATTGCGCAAATTCAAGACTGAAAACAAAAATAAACAATCCCGAATATACCTATTTTTCTGAAATATAATACTTCGTTACCTTTTGTTCACATCCTCCTCCCCCTCCCCTCTCGAAACTTCATTTTTTCCTGTTTCTTTTTGTGTTTGCAAATTAACTTGCATTTTAATGTCCGTGTACTCCAGAACTAGGTGGTTTACTACTGGATTCTTGTTCCCCTCCTGGCAACTACCTTGTTTTATAACGTGACAGGGATATCTAACTAACAGTAACGATATTGTTAGCTGTCTTACAAATAACAATAACGATTTTCATTAGTGGTCCAGCTTAACAAGCCGAGCTGTCAAGACGCGACTGGACTTACACACTCTCAACCCTTCCTATCGTATTACATGGTCTGTGCGTTCGTGTGCAAATGTTCGGATCGTGCCCAACGCCTCGCTTAGTGCAATTTGCATCCGTGAGGGCTTCAAGCTAAGTTCAGGTTCCTTGATTGATTCACCCCATTTTGCGCACCTTCTGTGATAGAGCAGAATCTGTTAATCCCACCCAGATGAAACATCTCTCTACCTGATGAAACATCTCTCTACCTGATGAATTCGAACTGCCGCTGAAACTACCACAACACTAGCACTAACTTTGATGTTGCTATCAAATTTCACAGCAAGATCGTGTAAAGTCAGCGAAATCTTGAACCTGGAAGAGCTTTATTGACATACATGTGATATATTCCTTAGTCGTTATTCCATTTCATGCTCGCAGGTGGTATTTATAACTATCGCTGGAATAAGTATTACTTCTGACGTAAGGCAAGATCGTGGATCTTCCTTCTTCCCCGTATCCTTAATTATGACCAGCTCTATGGCATACGCCGTATCTGTGGCGAGGGGTTATTAATACAATTCATAATCCCTCATACCGCGTTCGAAACACAATTGATGGCGAGTTGGAAGCATTGCGTTGGTTTCTCATATGGTATAAACGCCGATAGTTCAGAAAGCAATGGCAAATTACTGAACGTAAACTTGCCCAGGAATCATAAACAACCAACAAATATTGAAGTTGACTTCTACGTCCTGTAAAGGGTATGCAACTAAATGTTTGCAGTTTGCTGTAAAAGCCATACACCGATGTAACAAACACATACGGTATAAATTATGGTGTCAACTTCTAAACCGTATTATACAGTCAGATGTGGGCAAGGCCGTTCTAACACCCAGGAACAAGAGAACTTTTAACTCATCATCATCAAGTGCTATGCCACCTGGCGTAGGCGTTCATGTCTATCCACAGATCTTGGTCCTTGGTTGTTTTGTTTTTTTTTTGGATCAACTCTGCTGATGGTGTTCCTCCATGACACAGTCTCAATCCATCCAGTACCATTCTTCCGGATGTTTAAGAACACGGGTTCTTATCCATTCGGCCATGCTGACCTCTTCTTAGTCTGAAACCATCACCATAATCTTACATATTGTTTTAGAAATCTTACAAGCCGATGCAATAGTTGTCTGAACTATTTAGTGTTTCTGCTACATGTCTACTCTATAACTATTTGCCTATACAATACGGACTGATGTGATGATTCTGTTTTATACGGGTGGGGGGGGGGGGGGGTGGAGGGGGGGGGGGGGTTGAAATGAAAACCTTAAAACAGTGACAGAAATCACAATAACCATGCAATTGTCTTGTAACCTGTCAATATTGTTGTTAAGGATGTTAAGAGTGTTAAGCACGTGACACCACAATGCAGACTAATGCGGTAATGTCATAAGGACAGTTTAATTATGGATGCCCCACTTTTGACATGCACCAACAGTTTGTTTGATTGTTTGTTTGTTTAGTTTGTTTTATCAGTGAAGGGCTAAAACCTATAGACATTCATGGGCGAATGAATGTCCAGTATGGTCCAGCACGCCTGCCAGTCAATCAAGTGTATGAGTGGAGTAAGAAGTTTAACAACGGCGTGACTTCTGTGACAGACGTGTTGGTCCGATGAAGAAGTACAGCAGGTTGTGCATGAGTGGTTACCCACGCGATCAACAGAAGAATTTGTTTCTGCATGAATCCAAACACTTTATCTGAGGCTGGGGAACTTAAATTATAAATTTGCCTTTTACTTTTTCAGAATATATTCACCCCCCCCCCCCCCCCCCACTCACACTCCCTCACTAAAAAAAATAATTACGGTTTTCATTTGAAGCCTCCTCGTAATTATCCGATGTTGAGGTAACATCGGGGGCCTGGAAAGGTAATGGCTAGATGCACTCTACCGGTCCAGTTGTCAACCTGCATTGCAACGGTGTTGCATTTGACATAAATGGCCTGGACTCCCAGGCCGATCCGAGCTAAAATATGTTCCTGGACATGTTTTGGGAAGTAAAAGCGGCCGCCTGATACTGACCACATCACCCAGAGAGTGACTATTGGCCTATAGAATATGGTATAACACCATATACCAGTTGTGCCTTTTGGTGCATCAAGGGGTCCTTTATCTACTTACGTACAGGTAATATCCCACCTCCTTAATATGTTGGATTTAGCGATACGATGTTACTAACTTCATTGACCTCCTTGCGTCGTTTTTTTTTTTAACGGAATATTATGGGTGCCAGTCGTTCAGAAAACAATGGAAGACTACTGAACGTAAACTTGCGAAGAGATCAGAAACAGCAAAACAATGCTGGGGTTGACTACGACGTCCTGTAAAATGATATGCAACCAACTTTAACTTTAACTGTCATTACGCGATGTAGGAAAGGGGGTCTTGAGCCTGAGGAATTAAGACCGCCTGGCTATTACAGTCGCAGCGAACTGTAGGTTAGGGTTTTCTTGTTGCCCCCGACAGAAGAAAAAACATCCACACCTTGCCAGGGATTCCAATTTGGCATTCTAGACACTCGGCCAGCCGTTCCTAATTTTTCTTATTCGTTCATTCATTCATCCATTCATTCATTCATTCATTCATTCATCCATTCATTCATTCATTCATTCATTCATTCATTCATTCATTCATTCAGTAGCATGTTCTTTACAGAACCTTTCTCCCATAACAACCTTCCGGAAAACTTCTCGGTCATAAGCAAGATGTCCCGCTTCCGATACACCCATCTGGATATCATCTGCCACATCCTGTACCCATCTTCTCTTTTTTCTTCCTCTCTTCCCGGGCATATACCTCTCCAGTATTGCTTTCTCTAATCTTTCAAGACGTTTCAAGTGACCGAAATATTTCAATTTCTTTGTTTCAGGATCTTTAGTAACCAACCTTCTTCAATATTCAGATCCTTGTCGTATGGATGTATTTGTTCTTTTATGTATCCAAGATATTCGTTGAACCCTTCTATAAAATTTATTTTCAAAGGCATGTATGCGCTGTTCAGCTTGTTTAGTAAGTGTCCAGGTCTCACAGGCTTTTGTTGCAAAGGTAAAGAGGCATGCTCTTAAAAATCTAATTTTTACTTTTCCTTATATCTGTCTCTAAATCTGTCCGTATCACGCTCTCGTCCACATAATCACCCCTTCTGTCCATCACCATTTCTCTCAATCACACCGTTTTCGTCTTCTCGTAATTGTTTCACTGAGATTCCCATTTTTTTTTTTAGATCAACACAACCACACATCATCACACTCACAAACTGCTTCATTTCCTAAAAGTTGTCACCCATACTTCCAGCTCTCACCCCGTCTTCTCATTTCTGCCAAACTACTTAAAAATTTACAACATTTTTGACACTCCACAAACTTCTTAGCAAACCTGGGGGAGTACGGGCAGGGATAGAAGGATTTACCGATGAAGGAAGTGTGCCACGTTGATAATTCCAGTTCTGGCATCTTAAGGAAAATCCAATGCCAGTTAATGTTCTAAAGGAAAAAAAACAAAACAGAAAGTGCATCGTTTAAGAGAATCCAAGATTGGGAGTGTTTAATATTTTTTTTTGGGTCCGCTGTTAAGATTGTAGACCAGATCTGTATCTCTGTAGGGATTGACACGGGTTACAAAAGTAATCTAAAGATATAATTGTTAGCAACGCACAGTGGTAACTAACAAATAACATGAGAGTAAACTGGGAGATACAACAAAACATAACAACTTTATCACATCTTATACATGGAATAACAGTTCATGGCAGAAGAGAAAATGAACACACAATGACAGAAAACAAAAAGGGAAATATATTGTCAAATCGATACAGGGGTTAGGAACCATCTTTATAGATCAAAGATGTATGCTATAACCCCGCTGAGAATATTCAATTCTAATGTTAAATACGTCCTACTGTATGAAGTAGAAACAATGGAGACCAACTAAAAGATTATAAATAAACTACGCATTCATACATTCTTGTCTTGCAAAATAGAAGATCTAAAATCTATGACAAAATCACTAATGTAGAGATTATGGAGAAGAGGAAGAACCTGATGATCAGAACTAAGATCTCTCTCTCTCTTTCTCTCTCTCTTTCTCTCTCTCTCTCTCTCTCTCTCTCTCTCTCTCTCTCTCTCTCTCTCTCTCTCTCTCTCTCTCTCTCTCTCTCTCTCTCTGGAAATTAAAGCCGAGAGGAGGCGAGCTGAGCACTCAATCTCAGTATATAATCACTTTGTTAATTTGAGCTGTTAACAACAAAATTTATATTCAAAGGCATGTATGCGCTGTTCCTTTCTATCGTATATGCCTTGCAGTTACCTTCTCAAACTCCCCTCTGTAAAATCTTAGAATTTCAAATTTTCTAAATTGCGTTACGCACCACGCTTTTACTTTCGCTCATAAATAACAGACTTGGTGAGAAGAAATGCAGCGGAAAACAAGTTAATGGGGCGTAACAAACGGGAACAAGTGTTGCATGTCGACTGCGAGGTTGTGATATATATCTATCTCTCCAAAGGGAGTGCGGCGAGGATAGCATCCATACACGTGGATATCAATTGAAGGAGACACCTCTACCGTTTCTTTATGCCGTGATGTGACTTCTGTTTCTTTCTTTTTTTTTTTTTTTTAATAACGAAAGTATCCCATGCTGGACTGATTTTTACGTGTGAACTAGCTGTTCTTATTACCAGTGTCACTTACCATCAGGCGAACCCATTTCTGACTTCTGAGGTTCTTGTTATTTGCATCCCAAAGTCAAGGATCAGAAGTCAACATTTAGCTCCCAAGGTACAATATTAATGTATGTATCAATCATGTCACGCCTACACACATCTTTGTTCCGTAGGTCGACCCCGAGATCTGTGACCCATCTGTAATTCACCAATAATGATGACCTTTGGTATTTTAGCTTTGTACATCCATCTAATGTGTACTAATGCACCTTAACGTGTGCTCTCTAAAAGCACGCTCAATGTGTTAAAAGCCGCTTGGTTGTTGTTTCTCTTTATTAGCTCTCGTTTGTAATCCAACACTGTTAAAACAATCACTTTTATGATGCTTGACAAGTTGTTTTTCTAATATCATTGCTCACGGCTCTGTAATTCAACGCTACTTCCACAATTATTTTTTGGTCTATTTCAGCTCTGGTCTTTTATCACATAAAATGCAAATGTCATCTGTGAACAAGAGTCTGTTTGTGTTTCTTCTATGGCCAACTATTTCTGTTGCTGATTCCTTGAGTGCTTTCATGTTGATCGTTAATTGAGTTAATGCCGCCCTCTGTGATGCTAGAGACATCGAACATCCCCGTCGCCTTTTTACTACTCCCGAAAGAAGAGCTCCAGGGTTGTTTTAAATATCCTGCACTGTTCTGGGTGTTTCTTGTGTTATTAATGGAATCCTACACCTGTACATTTGGTTGTGAATGTCTGTTCCAACAATGCCTATGGTCCATGATTATGGATTCTGACCGATGGTGAACCTGCTCATTATTTATTAATACTTTCGTTCGTTAGCTTTGACTCATACCTAGTCCATACACATACTACTAGTTTCTAGTGCATTGGACTTACCTTTGCGTGTGGATTAGCTTTCCCTGTTACTAGTGTCCCTCGCCATCAGGGGAACATACTCCTACTTCTGAGGTACTTGTAATTTACGTTCCCAAGTTAAGGACGAGATGTCAACATTTTAGTCCAACTGTCCGGTGTAGGGGTTGAACTCACTACTTCCACATGAGCACACCTGATGTTTAAGAACGAGCTCTCTTAACCATTCAGCCATGCTGACCTCCTGGCTCATTATGGCAATATTTGTATAGGGGGTATGTTGGCGGTGCGGCGAGTGTTCCTTTGACGAGGCGCAGTTGTTACTTGAAGGTGGCGGGTTCGAATTCAGAGTTTACTATACTTTTCTAAAAGATAACATCTAAATGTGATACAAAAGAAGGAAATATACTTAATCAAGTCAATGAATAGTAAAAGATATGCAAGTAACTATGGAAGAGGTGTTGAAGACAGAATCAGTAAGTAAATGACTTTATTTATGCAGGTGTTAGCCACACTAGGTACGTGGAGGTGGGCCCAAATCTCCATAGACCAGTCAGCACCTGGTGGAAGGTTTGACTGCAGCGTTGGACGTCTCAACTTTTCCAGGCATGTCCTGGTACTCATTTAGGAATTGTCGACCTGGGAGATAGACGACTGTCTAGCCGCTAGGCTACCAGGGCTCCCAATGACAGGATAGGCCTAGCGTAAAATTATTTCATTGCTGGGTATTTCCTGTCATAAATAATTTTAATTGAACGCCAGAAAGTAGTCGCCTCTTTCAGTCCTGTATGACTATAGAGTTGTGCCGCTGGGGAGGCACCTGACAGCACCGCTGGTGACTGTATAGTCCAATGCGAGAGTTATAGTCAGCCAGAAAGCGAGTTGTGAAAAGCTATATTGAACTTGTTCTGCCGTCCGAAAACAGACTGCTGATACCTTGTTTATATCCTGATAGTAAGTAAATGTTACTGCAATGTACAAAAAGAAAAAGATGACATGACGATGGTGATGATGATGATGATGATGATGATGATGATGATGATGATGATGATGATGATGATGATGATGATGATGATGATGATGATGATCATGATGATGATGATGATGATGATGATCATGATGATCATGATGATCATGATGATCATGATGATGATGGTTATGATGATGATGATGATGATGATGATGATGATGATGATGATGATGATGATGATGATGATGATGATGAGTAAGAAGATTATGTAAAGGGGCCTTTTACAGGCCTTGTGTGTTTTGTGCGTATTGAGCTACACCCACATTTGGACAATCCAATCGGCAGTCAGTGGGTGGTGTGGTCACTATCACGTGGGCTACATTTACTGCCCAAGATATTTCCTGTTATGATATGGAAGCAACATATTCACTCCCAGCATGATCGTGAGGTCTGAATACAAGACGTGGGTGCTGATCGTCCACCAACATTGTGGTGAATTACAGTGATTCTTTTGTTGTCTGGTAGTGATGTGTTATAGTTCTCAGTAGTCTTAATGACATCGGAGATCAATGCTTTACCCCCCTTACTTTGCTTCAGAAGTGTCTGCCTAGAATACCACACTGAGAGGTCATGAAGGGTCTTTGTTAGTATAAGCCTCGACCCTGACACATGAGTGCCCCGGATGATTAATGAATTAATTAGCCGATTTATTGATTATGAATATCCCCAGTAGTGGATCGTAGTCGGTGCCATCATAGAAGTGCCAGCACCTAGACTGCTCTATGTCCTCCCAGCCCTTGCGGTGCATGGGGTAGCTGGGTACGGTGGCTAGCATGCGAGCTTGTCGGCCCGGTTTTCCTGTATTCGAATCTCCCTTGATGTGTGTGTTTCTTTTGTGTGTGTGTGAAATTCACCATGTCACACTGGTCGATCCATCATGAAATGGGTATCAGGAAATGTTTTGGAAAGACGACGAGATATTGAGCACAACAATTATCAAGTGGCTGTTGGTCTTTACAAATATGGGACACACACTACATAACCATTACACCTCTTGGCGTAGACAAGAGTCCTTGACCTTTCAGTAGCGGTACGTGCCGGAATAAAAAATAATTAAGTTGCATGTCCTTCACAGGATGTAGCAGTCAACCCCAACATTTTCACTGTTCGTGATTCCTGGGCACATTTTAAGTTCAATAGTTTGCCATTGCTTTCTGAACGACCGGCTCCTATACCTTTTTCGAAAAAGCCAGCACCGCTGTGTTTCGAACCCGGGTATACGGGCTCTTAAACCGCGTTCGCAAGCCCTTAGCCACAGAGACCGGTCCTTCGGAATACCGTGTTCTATATATACATCTCTGTGGGGAAGGAGTTACGGACACAATTCATAATCTTGCACACCACGTTCGAAACACAGTGTTGGTGTTTATAAAATGGTACGTGTGCTAGTCGTTCAGAAAGCAATGGCAAACTACTGAACCTAAACTTGCCAAGAAATAACAAACAGCCAAACAATGATGGAGTTGACTGCGACATCCTATAAAGGATATGCATCTAACTTTATATATATATATATATATATATATATATATATATATACGCTCATTGTCTTTACCTTCCTCTTTTCCGTGTGGCTTAAACATTCGGTTAGAGAATGCTTCTCGAAGGTTGTCAACTGTACACATACATAACTGACAGTGGCATTCTCGTGTTACAAGTTCAAATGGGTTTCAATCTCTGTTCTTACTGAACCAGTTCCAGGAAACTTGATAGACGACAACAGGAAGCGGAAGACAATCCCTTGCAGAAATCATGGGAATTATGTGTTCAGAATGAACGTGGAAGTACGCTTACTGATTCCCCCCCCCCCTCACCCCAACCCCCATCCCACGTTTTTCTATGTTTTCATTAAGGATCAATCAATCAATCATGTGCCATGCCGGAAAGCGTGGGCGGTCATGACTCGCCATTTCACTCGATCACCAGTGTCGTGGATCAGCTCAGTGTTCCTGTCTCGTCCATGCCATGTGGCCAAGCCATCCAGGTATTTTCCTCTCGGTCTGCCTCTTGGTCTGTTTCCTTCGATCTTGCCAGTTGTCATTAAGGATAATTATGATATGTTCCAGTTCGTTTTCGTTTTTACCTCAAACGTAGTCCAAATACGTGCTACTATTTCTAGTGCACTGGACTGATTTTTGTTTGTGTATTAGCTTTCCCTATTACCAGCGTCCCTCGTCACAAGGCGAACCCACTCCGACTTCTGAGCTATGTGTAATTTACGTCCCCAAGTCAAAAACGAGGAGTCAACATTTCAGTCCAACTGACCGGTGTTGGGATTAAACTCGTTGTCTCGGTATCAGCGAACCGGATGTTTAAGAACGCACTCTCTTATCCATTCGGCCATGCTGACCTCATACACTCCGGTAATTTGAAAGTTTCGCCGAAACCGAGCAGCACTGTGTGTGTTTGCGGTATACTACGGTAGAACGTGTTATTGTGGAGGCAGAGAGATTCCTCTAGCTTCCGAGCATTCTATCCCGTGGAAGAATAATGACAACAGCCCCACGTGTTAATTGCCGTAGCTGTCTGGGCAGACATTCGCGGGTCTTGAGTGGATTCCACAGAAACTACTCACCTACATGCAAACTGCGACTCACTCTATGCTATAATCAATCACTAAGACAGAATAATACTGTAAAACTCCCAGATTTGTTCGCATTCTGCAGATTACCAGAATATTGGCTGGGACGTGAGCTGTGAAATTATTGGATAGCTGGCATATTTTCTTCACAAACTTGCGTCTCTGTTTCACACTTTGGAAATTCCAAATGCTCTCTTTACACTGCTTTTTTTCTTTTATGAGGTTTGCCAAAAATTGTCACCCAAACTGACGTAACAACACTTGAAATTCATCGATATGTGTTCGGTTTCTCTTGGATGAAAAATATGGCTATTTAACCGATTTAATGTCAGACAAACAGTAGATTTAGACCATATGTGGCGCACATTCAAATGAACAAGCATTTTAATGTAAATTTCCGTTCACTAAGCATTGAAACGCCGTAGGTGCCACGAAACAAAACAAATAACCTTAAGTAAGGCGATATGTCGTCATTCTGTCCTAATGGGAGGTCATATTTGGCGATATATTATCCTTCGACACTGAATCAGTTAAATATACATTGGCCAGTTGGTTACGCGCGTTTCAGCTTTGTCCTCTAACACGGTAGTTTTTAACTAATACGATTTGTACAGATTGTAGATTCCGAAACACCAACAGTCATTGCCACTTGTAGTCAAAGATTTGTCTTTCCTCGTGCAACAGGCACTCGTTTATAGGAAGTACCATGTCTTCCTTTGCGAGACCTGCCCACAAGAGGCCTTGATAGCACAATGGCTAACCCTCATACCTACTAGCATAGAGGATATGAGACCAAAATTGCCTACTCGAGATGCGATGTTACCGGATCACGTAGTTCCAGCGTAGAGTCAATATTGTGAAATGGCTGCAGGCAAATGTTACACATGGCCCCGTGTCAGGCGAGATATTCAACATATCAGCTATTCGGTGTCTTGTGGTCACGACAATATGTTTTCTTTCACTCGCCTCGCTTTGGCCTCAAGCGTGGTCCATAAAACCCATGCTGTTACTTCTGGTTCACTGAATTGATGTTTGCCTGTGATTAACTTTTCCTATTACCAGTGTCCCTTGCCATCAGCCGAACCCACTCTGACTTCCAAAGTACTTGTAATATACGTCCTCAAGTCAAGGATGTGAAGCACACATTTTAATCCCGCTGGCCGTTGTAGTGATGTGAACCCGCTACCTCGGCATCAGCACACCGGAAGTTTAAGAAAATTTCGAATCTTATCCATTCGGCCATGCTGACCTCTATTGAAGAGCTAAGGAACAAACCCTGCCAGCCCAAGCTGTTGCCAGCTATTTAGTCACGTTAAATATGGCCAAAATATTTCATATTTCCAAGAAACGTTAATGGTTTGGGACCATTTTTCTTCCATTTTTAGATCTCCTAGGATGCCAGTGTCGGCTTCCTGGCCTAGAGGTTAGCGATTTTTCTCCGTAAGCTCGTATACTCTCGTAAGTAACGTGACGACGGTGATAATCAGCAGTGGTTCGAATCGCGTCGGTAACTTACGGGGTATGTGAGCCGGCCGCTCAGAAAGCAATGGCAAACTACTGAGCGTAATCTTGCCAAGAAATCAACAATCAGCTGAAAGATGCTGATGTTGACAGCGATGTCATGTACGTAAAGGATATGCAAAACAAGGATGCCAGTACTTGTCTTATTTTTGTCAAGATGTTCTGAAATGTTGTCTGCAATATTTACGCTCAAAATTCTCAACGTTCTTCTTTGGTGATTGCGAATGATCCAGGACATACATCCGATTGTTGCTACAAGAACAATTGATGTTTCCAAAGGCTTTGCTTTAATGTGTTTGCTGTTGTAGAGCCGTAGACTCTTATTACAGTTTAACCTCTACATTGCTGTGACAAGTATACTTTTCCTTGTTTTTAACAGTCTGCATTGCAGCTAACTAGACAGCTTCCCCCTTAATAATAGTAATACTGTAATAATAATAATAATAATAATAATAATAATACCAATAATAAAACCATTGTATAACATTCAGTCGCCTTTTGGTAATACAATATTCTCCCATAGCTAATAATAATTACCACATCAATAATTTTTAATAAAGTCGCTTAAAAGTCGACAGGGTCGACTTCATTGCACCGGGTTTTATTCCATTTGGCTCGGTGTCTTTCCGCAGTACGGAAAGCGTCGCACAAACCACGAACTCCGTAGCTTTTAGCGACGACCCACAGGATCTCCAAAACATTTAACTAGTAAACCGAAGGACGCAGTCCGGAATCGAACCCACAATCTTCGGAGCACGAGGCAAACGGCTTGACCACTTCGCCACAGAGACTCCCGTCAATAATTAATATTAGTGAGTAATGTAGTCATGATATTTGCACATTTCCAATGCCTTTATAATGTATATGTTGATATTGTTGTTGTTGATCTCTGTTAGCCTCATAATTAAAAGTCGCTTAAAAGTCGACAGGGTCGACTTCATTGCACCGGGTTTTTATCCCATATGGCCCGGTCTCTTTCCGCAGCGCGGAAAGCGTCGCACAAAGCACAAACTCCGTAGCTCTAGCAACGACCCACAGGAGAATCCAAATAATTTCACTCGTGAACCGAAGGACGCGGCCCGGAATCGAACCCACAACCTTCGGAGCCCGAGTCAAACGGCTTGACCACTTCTCCACAGAGACTCCCAAAGGAGACTTTCCAGCCTCATAATTGATGTATTGATGAAAAACATTATGAAAAACAGAAATAAGAAGAACAGAATTTTAGAAGGACATGAGTGCCCAATTTTTAACCCTTCGAAAATAAAGTCTTTTCGTTCGTTCGTTAAATATGGAACCACGGTATTCATTTAATGTGTCACCTGTTTCATTATTGACTTAATTTTCAGTTAATGTAAAAACCAAACATATATTAATATACATTAGAGATCTAAAGCCACATATAAAACCATTCCGATATCTACTCCATTTGTAATAGAAACAATACATCCGTACACCAAATCAAACTACAATCCAAAATTCAAGTGTGAGTGCCAAGCAGCTTACATAGGTAGGGTGGACAAACAATTAGCAAATCGAGTAACCGAACATAAACCAGTGTGGGTGGAAAAGAGAGTTAATCAGTCTTCAGGAATCTACGTGCAGTCCAAATGCTGTCATGATACGCCGTCCTTGTCGATTTCTCAACATCACATAAAATATGGACATAGGGTGAACAAAGAAAAAAGAGTTTCGTACAGGGTGTTTGTAAAGTCGCACTACACTTTTAATTTAGTACAGCAAACTATTTGTTGGAGAGTATGTTTTTCGTTTGCAAGACGGAAAAAAATACTCTCCAACAAACAGCCGTTCTACATACAATGTGTAGTGAGACTTTACAAACACAATGTATAATATATATATATATTTGACAAGAGCGGGTTGTCGAGGGGTCATACTGTCACCGTCGGATTCTATGCTCGGTATCGCTCTCATGGGATGAAGGAAACAAATCCCAATATGTACACTGATCAGCACCAGTTTGGGCAATCGCATTTATAGCTCAGCTTGGAAGAACCTTTTCCGGCGCACACTAGCAATGGTGTAGAAGCGGTAATGGGGGAACAAACAAGATATACATATTTGACAGCAACTATATTCTTTTATTGAAAATAAAAATTTCCTAAACAATACATGATTGTCTATACCTATTTTGACCAAATGTTACATTACATTTAAACTATGAAAACACTTATCAGAATATGGCAGTCATGGTTATTATTGGCATTTGAATTTGTTCAAAAGATTTCATCTATCCTTGATTGTCGTTGAATCTTCCCTTTCAGACGCACTAGATTGTCTGGTCCCGCAGATTTTGAAACACAAGAAATAAACTAATATGTATTGACCGGCAATGATAAAAGTCAAAAATGATATAGGTGGAGATGATTGGTTTAAAGAAAATGGATTGTCAATAAAAATCAACGAGTAAAAATTTTCGTTTAACTTGTTTTGCTTAGAGCAAGAAGGAAATATCTTAGCAACAATGGAAGCATGTCACTGTACATTGTTTGCAATATCTTTTTATCATAAGTGAACGTAGCTTCATTTAATGAAAGTGACATTTCATTTTGGTTAGATTGCCGTCAGATTGCTATCACTGCCTGGCTTGATAAATTACCACTAAAGAGAAAACGATTGAAGCAACAGAAATTAAATGAATGCCATGAATTCTCAACGAAAGTGGGATCAGAAATAATGATATCAGGAAACAAGTCTGGACACGAAAATCATTTCTCCGCGTTGACTTATTCACTTTCATACAGCGAGTTACGTTGCATTGTTTTGTCAAGGCTGTGTTCAGTTCATCAGACTTCGAAAGGCATCGTTCATGTCTGTTCCTTAGCATTTGACTAACTACCCTTAGTTTACCTACAAGACATCGGTTTTGTGTGTCATTTCGTCCTGTCATTATCACTTGACCTGTCCGACATGAGAGACCCTGCCAGGAGTTACACTACCGTTGGCATAGCTCTTAAGGTCAGCGGAACACGCTAGCCACTCTATCATTTCAAGCAGTCTCACACCAGGTGATCGTTGACGAGTCTAAGCAAGACGCCATGCGTGTATTGCTAACTTCTAAAATGCTTTTCTTATCTCATAATCTAGCCAGTTGTTGCGTCAGTCTACCATTTGCCAGGAGTTACTTCTGTAGGACATTGTTTTCATGTCACTCCTTCAGACACAAAACATGTTTTCCTTAATGGAGGACTCGTATTTACATATGTTGTCATTTCTTAAGTTAGCGATTTTCAGCGGGATTTCATAATGCGTCATCAATTCCCCCCCAAAAGATGCCCTCTCAACACTATCAAAGGCCTTTTAGAGACTATAATAAATGTTTGCATATCCTTTACAGGACATTGCTGTCAACATCAGTATCTTTCAGCTGATTGTTGATTTCTTGGCAAGATTACGCTCAGTAGTTTGCCAATGCTTTCTGAGCGACCGGCTCACATACCCCGTAAGTTACCGACGCGATTCGAACCACGGCTGATTCTCACCGCCGTCACGTTACCTACGAGAGTATAAGAGATTACGGAGAAAAGTCGCTATCCTCTAGGCCAGGAAGCCGACATTTTTAGAGATTGCAAATACAATATAAAGTGGTGAGTTCCTTTTTATTTTGTTTTAATCTATTATTGTTATTCGCAATGTGGCTATCTTGTTAGCAGGATCTATCTGGCCGATAGCCTGCCCGTTCGTCCTTTAGTTGTTCGTCGATGGCATCTGTTAGTCTTTCAAGGGTGATCTGGCTTAATGGTTTCTTAGCAACTGACAGTAACATTATACCTCTATAAGTTTCACACTCCTGTAGTTACCCTTTCTTTGGCAGCTTCGTCAAATACCATTCCCTCTTTCCTAAATTCTGCAAAATAATGTGTGCAGTAATTCAGTTGATGTGTTAATATTATTTTACACAGTCTGTGCCGGAATACCATCTGGACCAGCAGCTTCCTTATGCTTTAGTTTGATAGCTTTACCAAGCTTTTCTTTAGATGGTTTTTCGCATCCAAATCCACTTCTGATGGTTGGATATTTAGTGTTTCTTCTGTGATCTATTCGGGAGTTCTCTAAAGTAATCAGCCCATCCATTCAATTAATTTTTAATGAAAGCGAGAACTTGTCCATTTACATTTTTTATCGCTCCATTTCGTTGATTATATTTTCATGTCATCTTCTTTGCGGTACATAAAACATTCTCTGATGTTTCCTTGCAATGCTTCTTCTTCTGCCTCTCTTGCCAGGTCATCTAAATATATTATATTTCGTACGTCTTTATTCGCTCGTTAACTTCTAAACTAGCTTCTGCGTATTGTTCATGGCTTTGGTTTTCTTAACTCTCGTTGTGCTGTTATTTAAATATGCTTTTTTGTTTAACTTTTCCGTTTTTCTATTTGTAAGGGGTTCCAGCATTATCCGTGATATATGTTGTCGTTCCCTTTTGCCAAGACTTCTATGCATGATTGGCTTTAAATAGTGTTAACATCTTCCCTACAGTTTCCCGTACTGATTTCTTCGATTAACTGTTGCAGGGCTGACATTTTTCAGAGACTGTGACCATAAACTGTTCTTTAGTTTATCGATGTCTGAGATATTCTACATTGTACTGATTTATGTGTTTATAATATGCTATATATCTCATGAGTTCCAGTTTAATTTCACTTATCAGCACATAATCATCTGCATCTCATCGTGTAGAGATGATCTATCGTTTTTTGTTGATACAGATATTGTTAATTTCATTTTCTGTTTTTGGTCTGGTGAAAACCACATTACTTTATGTATTCTTTCATGTGGAAAAATACTTCCGTCTTTGACGCATTAAACCATTGTATAGAAATTAGCCAATAATTCGTGATGTTTGTTCATTACCCTATTTCTATGTTTCCCCATGAACTCTTTAAAGTCTTGTCAGGACTCTTAATGCAAAACATGACCTGTTACAGGTCAAAGATATGACAAGGCCATCTATCTTTTAGACCCGAATGCAAGGATAAATAGCTGTCCAGCCTTTTCATCTGTTAGCGGATGACGAAGGCAGGCCATGAACCTTCGTCAGACCGCACTGATGACCTTATCAGCTTTACCTTGGCACAGGTTTATATTGCTGAACGGTTATCCTACTCCAGGACAACCATCCAGTGATCAATTATTGATACCAGCATGACATAATCTAGGACAGCGTCGGCTGTCGTCCCCAAATGTCATGAACTATACTAGGTTTCTAGCAGCTCACTAATAATGTGAGTGGTCGCTCATTATTCTGTTTTATACTCACATTATACCTTATAGTCTCCAGTATTTCTCCTGCACTTGACAAAGTCGTGACGAAATAAACTATTGATCTTTGAACTCAAGCGTAATCCATGCATTTCCGTATGTTAGGATTAATATTTCCTGTCACCAGTGTCCCTTGCCATCAGACGTACCGACTCCAACGTCTGAGATACTTGTAATTTATGCCCCTGGGTCAAAAAGAGAAGTCAATATATTAATCTAACATACTGGTGTAATGTATGAACCCGCTACCTCGGCATAAGCACACCGAAGTTTAAGAGCAAGCGCTCTTATACATTCTGGCATGCTGACCACCAGCCATGACCAGACCTCAGTGTATTAATAGTTCCTTGTGGCCAGAGTGTCTTTCTCGTAGATTCTGCATGAACAGCTAGTGTATTAAGACACCATTAGATTTTTTTTTTGTCGTAGCCTTTTTACAGGACATCATTGTCAACACCAGTATTTTACTGCTGTTGTGATGTTTTGGCAAGTTTCCGTTCAATAGTTGGGAATTGCTTTCTGAACGATTGGCTCCCATACCAATTCATTAAAACCCATCGCAACGCTGTTTGCTGCCAAATCGCGCGCAGTTGTGATTTATTATTACAATAACACACACTTGGCCTTTAACGAGTGGAACTTCAATATAGATAACAACACTTGAGTCCAGGCTTCTGCTACATTTATACGAGTATAATAGTAGTAATCACACGGTTCCAGTTTCATTGCAAACAGATCGCCCCATTCCCGTGCCAGCGAACACCACACGAAATGCTCATGGTTGTCCCGTGTGAACTTTGGAAAGAAAACAGTATCTTCGAAAAGACCAAATCGCCAGAACATCGACAGCAAAGTGCCTTTCACTTCAATATGCAGTTCTTTATCGATGATAACAGCCGTCCAGAAAAGAAAACGAATAAAAACACTAGTAGCCGTCTCACGCATCATCGCATAAGGCAGTCATATGTGATAAATTATTTCCTGCCGGTTTCGTGGAAACAGAAAGACTTCTGGCAAATTTGAACTTACCGTACGGATAACAGATGTTCGACATTTGAACAATACCTCTGACCTTTTCTTGTAATTGTTTCAGCTGAAGTATTATTTATTTATTTACTTCATATGTTATATAACTCTGCAGTATACACCTGACGAGATGCATTGAAATATACAAGACAATAAATCATGCAGCATATTGTTTGTGGTTTATGTGTATAGATAAACTATTTATACCAGGATGATCTAATCTTGGTCAATATGAAATGGAAACAAATAGGTATTTTAAATTCCTGCGAGAAAAAACGAACTAAACATTAACAAACGTTGCACATACCTTACAAGGAGATCCACGTGTCGCGAAATACAGGTGAAAAATCCGAAATCAGAAGCACTCAATAAATATAAAAAAATGAATAATAAAATAAGATAAAATACACACGAACGTATACAATACGACACACAGACGTTTCGATTCTAAGAATCTTTGTCAATGACAACACAGATAGCTGACGACAAAAACACAAACACACGACCTATCACCTATATAAGTGATAGGTCGTGTGTTTGTGTTTTTGTCGTCAGCTATCTGTGTTGTCATTGACAAAGATTCTTAGAATCGAAACGTCTGTGTGTCGTATTGTATACGTTCGTGTGTATTTTATCTTATTTTATTATTCATTTTTTTATATTTATTGAGTGCTTCTGATTTCGGATTTTTCACCTGTATTTCGCGACACGTGGATCTCCTTGTAAGGTATGTGCAACGTTTGTTAATGTTTAGTTCGTTTTTTCTCGCAGGAATTTAAAATACCTATTTGTTTCCATTTCATATTGTTATATCCTGCTGCAGCCGCTGCTTTTTCTCTCTAATCTTGGTCAGCGGGTGTCAGATGTGTTTAGTGACAGATCCCGAAATTTTAGTCATGGTCATTTTGTGTAAATCTCTTTGCTATATATTTTTGTGTGTTCTTCCCATGTTGTGTTTTATTTACAAGGGGCAGTCACTAAGTAATGCCTCGTAATTTTTAATTTCATTCTATAGGCAAACGAACGGATAGAATTCACATTGACATGAAGCCCTAAATCTGTACTTCAAAACTGTAATTCTCATTGTAGTCTCCGTTATTCGTTATAATTTTTGTTCATCTTCACACAAGGGTATGTATGCCCGCACGGTAAAAGTTCGTGTCCTTTTTCCTTAACCATTGGCGTACGGCGAGTTTAATGGTCTCGCCGTCATCATTGAGGAATTCTATGACATTATGTTGCTTTAACCGAACTTCTTTGATGGTCATTTTTAAACCGTTACTTTTGCGCAACCTGTGACTGAAACAGAATGGTAGTGATACACAGTGCAGAAGAGTGTTTGAAGAAACCCGGTAAATTAATACATTGCACGCCGATAAAGTATTTACATAGGGAAAAAAAAGGCGGCATTACTTTTTAACCGTCCCTCGTATTACTCCCTTCCTGTTCTTTGTAATATTTCAGTCGTGGTTAAGTAGTTAATGTGTCCCTTTCAGGATTGGGAGGTACCGGGTTCGATTTCAATATAGGACTGGCAATCTCTCCAAGAACCATTGGTAATTAAGCACATTATACGGCCCCCTAATCACTTAGGCAGTGGCATCGGATATCTAGTCTTCTCGAATTACTAGAAGTCCACGTGAAAACAATCCCGGTCCTCACTGGGGCTTGAACCCGGGACCTCTAGCACTCGAGGCGGACACCATACCTCGAGACCACTCAGCGTCCCCCCCCCCCCCCTCCTCCTCTAGACTCTAGAGGTAGCAAACATTAACACAAATGCATGCCGAAGTCGGACATAACGTCTACTGAGGAGCATAAATATGCGTGAAACCCCTTCCCGCCCCTCAAATGTTTTACGAAATAGAAGAATCAGTAATATTTCTGTCATTATTATTTATATCTTAGCATTATTATTTTGTTGTATTTTCATTATGATTAGATCAGCACTAAGTAACAGACAAATTCTCTTGAGCGCAAGGGTGATAAATAAATCTTGGAATTTTCTAGAAAATTATAGACAGCAGACTAACGCACTAATCAAAACTGGCCCCAAGATGTCCCCTGGCGCCGATATTAACCGTTATTGGCATTACACCAGTGGTTCTCAAGCTGTGGGGCGCGCCTCCTTTGGGGAAAGCGAAATACTTAATGGGGAGCTAAGAATCTTCATCAAGGAACAATATTTCAAACCAGTTAACGTACACCGCAGATCGGCTGTGGAACAATCTTCAATCAAGTAATGATTTTTCCGCATTTCTAATGCATTTGTAATGCATATATTGATATTGTTCTTGCCATTTTGCCTCTTAAGTGGTGTATGGATGAAACTCTGTTATAAAGGGAGAGATAAGACGGGTATAATGTTAGACGGGCATGCGTGCCCAAATCTCCACCCTTTACAAGTAAAGTTTGTCGTTATTTCGTTCGCTCTCTCTCTCTCTCTCTCTCTCTCTCTTGTTCTTTCTCTCTCGTTCTTTCTCTGTCGTTCTTTCTCTCTCGTTCTCACTCTCTTCCTCTCCCTCTCTCCCTCCATCTCCCCTTCCTCCCCCTCTCTCGGTCACTCTATCTCCTCTCTCAATCTCCCTCTCTCTTTCTCTCTCTTTCTCTCTTTCTCTCTCTCTCTTTCTCTCTATCTATCTCTCTAATTTCTCATCTCTCTCACCCCTTCTCTCTCTATCTCTTTATCTCTCTCCTTTCCTCCCTCCTCCTCTCTATCTTTCCGTTTCCGCTCACTTCCCCATGTCCGCGTTTCCCAATTATATCTTTCAAAAAGAGAAGATATGACTAGGAAGCTCGAGGACAGGAACAATACACGTAGATACAGGCGAACATTCCCGAAATCTTTATCAGCGAACAATATTTCCCCACAGTTCGTTTTAAAACTTGTTAATAAACAAAACCAAGGTAAACGTAACAAACATGTTAGTTGTTAAACACTATGAGTTCTGGACTCCCAACATCTTAAAAGTTAAAAATATACAAATTGGTTTATTACAGAGCCCACCAGGCTACGGTGGCTTCAAATGTTTGCTTTTATATCTGTCTATGTGCTTTTCTCATTTTTGGTTACCATCACTAGCACCTATTCGCAATTTGTTTATCACTTAACTTCCGCCAAATGTTGCACGAGTCTATTGTGGTATTTATTTATTATGTACCTTTTATGTTTCTCTGGTTCTTAATTGTTTTATTTTAATTTATCGGCTATTAATTCTGTATGTAGTGGTTCTTTTATCTTTCTTTGTTTTCTTTTTTGTATTATTATTATTATTATTATTATTATTATTTTTTTTTTTTGGGGGGGGGGGGGGGGTGTTAATTTCTTCTTTATTTTTCATTAATATAGTTTATGTATTGTCCTATTGCATTCAATCAAAAGAAGAACACAATTTTGCAATAAGTCCTTGTTCTTGGAAGTTAGGAAAAGAGTTCTCCATGTTACATAGAACCAGTTCACGAACCCAATGGCCACCAGGGTCGGTCAATTGTGGCGATGTGCAGGCCGCTTGTAGCGAAAGAGTTAACACACGGCTGCGAATTCTAAACACTTAGTAAACATGCGGACAACAAAATCATAGAAGACTTGGAGATTTGGTTTTATAGAAGATTGCTAAAATTCATTGGGTAGCAAAAATGAGCAATCTGGACATGTTGAGAAAGCATAAGCTGCAAAGTGAACTTATCGCAAACATGTGAAAGAGACATTCGTTATTTTTTTTTTTTTTTACCACTTTATGAGAAGACAGATTCTGACAACTGGAAATATTTGCAGAAAAAGAGATAGAGGAAGACAGCATGAGAAAAGAATTGACAGGCTTGTGTCATGGCAAGGAAGTGAGTCTACACATTAATTGATCCATGACGTTGGAGGTCACGATTTGTGGAGAAGCGTCACCTCCTGCGCCAACTGGCAAGATATCTGATGATGATATGTATATGTTTCTTCACCCCCTGTCTATCTCATTGACTCGGTTTGCTAATGCCCTCTGTTGGCTTTGAGGAGAACGATGAGACACGACCGTAGGAAGTCTAGAACAGCATGGTGTGATAGATTACTTTCAACCAGTATATGAGACACGACCGTAGAGAGTCTAGAACAGCATGGTGTGATAGATTACTTTCAACCAGTATGATCTAAACAGGTTCTAAAGTCAACCAGGCGGCAGCTTGACAGATCTGCACGCTAATATTTCACTGTCAGTTTTTTCATTATCTTAAATAAACATATTGATTGATTATAATGTCCTGCTTGACAAACTAACTGTATATGTTGAGATTATTGTCTCTGTGTCTCCTTGGTATGTGTTTTTAAATATATTTTTGTTCAGTTTCTTATCTATATTTTTATCTCTACTCTCTAGTTTATATTCTTCCCATTTCTTTCTTTTTCCCCCGTTTGCTATATATATATATATATATATATATATATATATATATATATATATATATATATATATATATATATATATATATATATATATATATATATATATATATATATATATATATAATTGTTCCCTTTCTGTATATTTTTTCTGTGTTATTTTTATTGATACAATATTAATGATTCATGTTTTTTTATATTAATCTGTATAATTATCATTGCTTTCTATTGCTGTATTTCTATTACTTTCTATTATTCTATTCGACAAAGTCTCGGATATCTGCAAGTACCATTCTGGGAAATACAGAATATCTTATACGCATGTATGCGTGAATGTATGTTTGTGTTTTTGAAATTGTGAGTGGGTATGTGTGTGTTAGTGTGCTTACAGTTGAGTGGGTGTATGACTGAGTGATTATGTAAACGATGTATGTATGAATATATGCAGTAAATGTGTTTATACATGTGTGAGTGTCTGTGTCTATATGTGTGTCTGTGTGTACTCCTGCCTGGCTCATAACATGGTAATATGCATTGTTTATGTTCGCTTTAATCATTTTACAATGTTTTGCTTTCTATGTGAGTGTAATACACACAAAAGACAATTGAGATGCGAAAGATCAATAACCGAAGAGGCTGAAGGTAAGACGGGCCTGCGTGCCCAATTTATGAACCTTTCCCAATAAAGTTCGTTCGTTCACTGCAATAACTACACACAGCTCGTTAAACTAATCGCTGGATGTCAGCATAGCCGGATGGTTTGACGCGCTCGAACTTAAACTTCCGATGTGCTCATGCTGAGGTAGAAGTTCAACCCCTACACAGGTCGGTTAGACTAGCATGTTGATTGTTCTTCCTTGACTTGAGGACGTAAATTACAAGTACCTCAGAAGTAGTAGTGGGTGTGACTGATGGTAAGGGAAACAGGTAATAGAGAAAGCTAATCCACACGCAAATATCAGTCCAGTGCACGTGAATGGACTACGCTTGAATTCAAAGCGAGGGAGCGAAACAAACATAAATAAATCTTTCCGGCAACTCCACCATACTATCTAATAACTCTACCATACTCTCTGACAACTCCACCATACTCTCTGACAACGTCACCATACTCTCTGACAACTGTACTATACTCTCTGACAACTCCACCATACTCTCTGACAACTTCACAATACTCTCTGACAACTCCACCATACCCTCTGGCAACTCCACCATACCCTCTGGCAACTCCACTATACTCTCTGGCAAACCCACTATACTCTCTGACAACTCCTACATACTCTCTGACAACTCCACTATACTCTCTGACAACTCCACCATACTCTCTGACAACTTCACCATACTCTCTGACAACTCCACCATACCCTCTGGCAACTCCACTATACTCTATGGCAACTCCACCATACACTCTGACAACTCCTACATACTCTCTGGCAACTCCATAATACTCTCTGGGCGTATCCCTGAACCAACTACAGCACACAATTCATTCTTCTGACTGTACCAACTACAGCACACAATTCATTCTTCTGACTGTACCAACTATAGCAAACAATTCATTCGTCTGACTGTACCAACTATAGCACACAATTCATTCTTCTGACTGTACCAACTATAGCACACAATTCATTCTTCTGACTGTACCAACTACAGCACACAATTCATTCTTCTGACTGTACCAACTATAGCACACAATTCATTCTTCTGACTGAACCAACTACAGCACACAATTCATTATTCTGACTGTACCAACTATAGCACACAATTCATTCTTCTGACTGTACCAACTACAGCACACAATTCATTCTTCTGACTGTACCAACTACAGCACACAATTCATACCTACAGTACCAACTACATTATACCATGTAACAATACCATTGTAAACAGTACAGCATATCATTCATTCTTCTGGCAGTCCCAACTACAGTACACCACGTAACAGTACCGCACATAATGATGATGGCCGAGGTTGTATTATGCACGAAACAACGAGAGAATGGAACGGAATGAGAGAGCAACGAGTAGGTGTGCCATATGAGAAGCATACGAAAACTGCAAGATAATTTGAGAAAGGAATGACACTTTAGAAGGTATGTCCTAAAGGTCATCATTTGATTGCGACAAAGCTGAATGAAATATGATCTACATGATACATTGTAGATTGATTCATCGAAGGCCTCACCCCCCCCCCCCCTTCTCTCTCTCTCTCTGTCTCTGTGTGTTTGTGTGTGTGTGTGTGAGAGAGAGAGACTAAATTTTGGTGTTTTATGGATGTAAGTATAAGTGTGTGTGTGTGTGTGTGTGTGTGTGTGTGTGTGTGTGTGTGTGTGTGTGTGTGTGTGTGTGTGTGTGTGTGTGATATAAAATGTCCATGATGGCCTGTCACTTTCAGCAGTCAAGCTAAATGTACTATTAAAATTCGGTTGCATGTCCTTTCCAGAACGCGGCAGTCAACCCTAATATTTATGTCCCGATTGTTATGTTTTAGCAACTGTTAGTTCAGTAGTTTATCATTGCTTTCTGCCAGCCTTTAATACAGTATCATCGAAATCAATGCAAAACGGTCTACTTTAAATTGTCCCGCGTGCGATTTCCAGCTCTCGACTCCGTTTGTTCGAATATGAAACATCTGTTATCCAAATGGTAATTTCAAGTTTACAATTAACTCTTTAGAACGAACAATAGCTGTGACTATGTATTTAATTGCTTCAGCTTATGTATTATTCATATATTCACTTTACGCGATATATAACACTGTAGTATGCACCTGACGAGATACAGCGAAATATGTCAGGCAATAAATCGTGCAACATCTTGTTTGTGGCTTCTGTGTTTACATTCATCAAAGGGATACAATGTTTTGAATTTCTTTAATTATATTTTGCTGTATTTCCTGAGGAAATAAACAAGATCAATCGGAGCAAGCAATTACCCCGGTAGCGCAGGCGATTACATTAGAGTTGTTCATGTTTATGTGTGCATTGTATTTCAGCCAAAAGCATTCAGGAGCTTTTTTGATCTGCGCCATGAACGGCATGTTTCACTTGTGATCTTTATGGTTGCTATTACAGAGATAAAAGTGTTGAACGCTGACACTTCATTACTCCCACGCCCTCTATTTAATTCAAATAGAAGTAATTCAATTTCCAAATTAGAAGTAATTCAGTTACCAAATATGCGTTTGACACGTGTCAGTTAACTTTGGTAGTTATAAGATGTGACGGTAAACGTGTCAAAACAATACGTCATTTCCTGTTGAATTTATGCTTTATAGAGCAAGCGGGAAAACTTAACTGCAAACCGGGAAAGAAAGCGACAAATGCTAATTGTAACGGTTCACAAGAGAGGCGTAACGTTGGGCCGTTGACGTCACACGAGAGCAATAAACCCAGAGAAGCATTCTGTTTATTTACCAAAGCTGTTTGGGACGGCGTTGCAGTTTTCCTTGTGGTAAAGTAGCAAGCGCGAGGTCAGCTCAACCTACTTAATAGGAGCGCTGGTTCTTAAACAGTCGGTGTGCTGTTGCCGGTATAGTTGGTTCAACCTCTAAACCGGACTTATCGTCCTTAACTTACGTAAATTACATGTACCTCAGAATTCGGAGAGGGTTCACCAGATGGCGAAGGACACTGATAACAGGGAAAGCTAATCCACACGCAACATATCAGTCCAATGCCTTGAAGGAGTAGCACGCAATTGGACAACGTTTATATTCAAAGCTAGCGTACGCCAAAACAAAACCCCAAAAAAATATGCGGGAGTAATAATGAAGTTGACCAGGAGCTGCGCCGAAATGTAATGAAGCACCTATTATTACCCCGAGCATTCAGACCTCCAAAATGTGACGAGCCATATATCACATGACAGAACCATCTCATCACGGGACTGGCATATGCCTATTGAAACGACGAGTCATAATGTCCTATAAATCAGCCAGGTAAGGTTAACGAAATCTGGTAAAATAATAACGGATAAACACACAGATGTACAATGATGTACAGAGCAAGTGAAAGCAGAAGAGGAGGCCGACCACGAAAAAGATGGACAGAGGGAATAGCAGAGTCCATGAGAATCTCGACATGTGAAACCCATTAACAGGCAATCTCCTACTGTTTATTATTCACCTCGACACCGCAAGATACAAGAGGAACAAGATGAGATGAGACGAGATGATGAGATGAGATGATGAGATGAGATAAGATGTGCTGAGATGATAAGATGTAATGATAAGGTGAGATGAGATGATGAGATGATGAGGTGAGATGAGATGAGATGACATTGAGATGTGATGAGATGAGAGGGGATTAGATGGAATGATTAGATGAGATGAAATGATGAGATGAGATTATGAGATGTGATGAGATGATGAGATAAGAGGAGATTAGATGAAATAAGATCAGATGAGATGATGGGATGATATAAGATGATGAGATGAATTATGAGATGAGATGATGAGACGAGATGGTGATTGTGGTGGGATGAGATGATGAGATGATTTTATGAGAAGAGATGAGATGATGATATGGGATTAGATGACGTGATGAGATGAGAAACAGACAGAAATATACTATGAGATTAGATGAAATTATCAGATACTTAGATATCTGTTACTTCATTGTGTATTGCGTATGTGTGAATAGTGCATCATTATTTTGGGTTTCATGTCCTTTACAGGACGTTGTAATTAACCCCATGTTGATGAACTAAGCAATCTCACATTCAGTAGTTTGCCATTGATTTCTGAACGAGAAGTCAATGTTTATGTCCAACTGACAGTTGTAGGGAATGAACTCACTACTCCGTCATCAGCTTAATTTTATAGGCAAAGCACTGACAGTTGTAGAGAATGAACTCACTACTCCGTCATCAGCTTTATTTTATAGGCAAGCATTAATAACCTATCGGGCCACACTGACACCGCATATATGTGTCAGTGTCCAATATCCATGTAGGAATGTATCCAGTATTCATGTAGGCATATATCCACTATTCACGTATTCACGTATCATCAAGACGAGAAAGTGTTGCGGGTCTTCGTTTTGTTTTATTTTAGTCTGTTACTGTCTACATCATCATCACGTGCCATGCCGATAAGCGTGGGCTGTTACTTTTCGCCATTTTACAGTTGTGTATCAACTCCGTGTTCTTGTCTCCACCATGCCACGCCATCCAGGTATTTACTGTATTCATCTTTCTGTTCACGAGGACGTCCAAGAAGAAAATGGATTGACGACATCAAAGACATTGTACATGGAATGACATTATCCAGTGCCGCCCACCGGGCGCTGGAATGCAAATTATTCCTCCCCACGACGCTTGAAGGCAGAAGTGGATGATGATGATGATGATGATGATGATGATGATGATGATGATGATGATGATGATGATGATGATGATGATGATGATGATGATGATGATGATGATGATGATGATGATGATGATGATGACTTTTCTGTTGTGAACTTGAGATTGTATTCCTTCCCTTCTCTCGAATGTTGCGGTTCTAGTACTGACGTTTACATCTGGGTTTGTTTCTTGGGGTTAGTGAAAGATGTTTCAGAAAGCTATGGCAAACTACTGAAAATAACATTGGCTAGAAAATGACAAACTGCTTTATACATGCTCGGGCTTTTGCGACATGCATCTGACTTTCTGGTGATTCTGGGATCTGTCTGTGTTGTTGCTTTACCAGTAAAGTTGCTTCGATTCAGCTACCAATTTACCAAATCTTTCAATTATTCTGTCAGTTGATGATATATATTTTTATTTATTTTTTATTTATATACTAGCTGACCCTGCCCGGCTTCGCCCAGACCCTGGTGGGGAGCATCTCATTTAATTCATATAAGTAGTCATATAAGTTCTCGTTCCCGTTACCGACTGACTGTCTGTCTGTCTGTCTGTCTGTCTGTCTGTCTGTCTGTCTGTCTGTCTGTCTGTCTGACTCGGCATTGCCCAGCTCCTGGTGTGGAGCATCTCATTTAATTCATATAAGTAGTCATATAAGTTCCCGTTCCCGACTGTCTATCTGTCTGTCTATCTGTCTGTCTATCTGTCTGCCTGACCCTGCCCGGCTTCGCCCAGTCCCTGGTGGGGAGCATCTCATTTAATTCATATAAGTAGTCATATAAGTTCCCGTTCCCGTTACCGACTATCTGTCTGTCTGTCTGTCTGTCTGTCTGACTGACCCGGCCCGGCATCGCCCAGCTCCTGGTGTGAAGCATCTCATTTAATTTATATAAGTAGTCATATAAGTTCCTGTTCCCGACTGTCTATCTGTCTGTCTATCTGTCTGCCTGACCCTGTCCGGCTTCGCCCAGTCCCTGGTGGGGAGCATCTCATTTAATTCATATAAGTAGTCATATAAGTTCTCATTAAATTCATACAACAAAAAAAGTAACTTAAAAGAATGTCCTTCCACACACCATCCATTATTTTTAATGAAAACTCTTTCTAATCACCTGCAAGATTACAGTAACTTCTTAAGCAAAAAAAGATGAGTTACAATGTTATGCATCGTGCATTATTTTTATGAAAACTTTGAAAATGCCTTACATATTGTATCATTATTTATTATAACTCATATGCCGGTACATAACTATGGACAAAGAGTTTATAAATCTTTGAAAACGATGCCACAATATGACTATAAGTTATACAGAAAAGTTATGCCCCTTGAAATAACTTTTACAGAGTTAGGTCCCCTGAGACATATGAAATTATAATGAAAAATGAAATAATACTGAGTAAGCAGGCGATTTCACACTAACAAAATACCACAGTTGGCAGCGCTGGAATGAAAGGAAGGCGTGTAGAACATTTCATCTCAATCGGATGGGCCGTTCGCGAACAAATAAAGGACATGCATACATACATACAGACAGACAGACAGACAGGCAGACGGAGATCCTAATTTATATATAAGATTTTTACTCCTTAAAATATAATTTTATATATCACTTCAGCAGTTTAGTAATGTATACATAATTTCAGAGTTTTGATGTTGATTTTCAAGGTACTTGCTTATTTTTCAGTGCTAGCTTTCAGACCTGCAAGAATCATCATCATCATCATCATCTCCCACTTTTTCACTCAAGCTTCATGGGGAGGAATACGTGACGCTCTGGCTTCCGATGGGTGGCACGGGATTGTACAATTGTGTTAATTTCGTACATTAATTTTCTTCTCGGGTGTCCCCGTGCTCTGTTAGCAGATGTTCTTTGGTGTAACGCCAGTACTGGTAGTTGATGGTGTTGCATTCTAGCGAGATGGCCAAACCATTTGATCTTCTGACATATTGCTTTTGTTTATTCACTTGGTATGCTTAGCTATCTGTTATTTCATTGTGTATTGCATATCTGTGAATAGTGTGGAAGAACAGACAAATCAACTGGTCTGGAGAGATTGATGGGGCAGAAAGTGACCAGAGTATCTGACCGACCCATTGTACTAGAGAAAGGCCACACGGACGTATACTCAGACAGCACATGTTACCACTGGTTTTATGGCTCTTCGCTGGCTATTGATGGTGGGGACGGAGAGCCTATAGGAATGATCAGAGGGCTGTGATGTCGGTTCTTGACTCAATTCAACAAACCCCTTATTATAAATCTCGAATGTGCACTTTTGAAGGTTCAACGGTGCAATGGAAAACAAGACTACAAATAAACCTTATGTAAGATTTAATGGAGAATGATCGCTCAGCGGTGCAACGGAATACACAGACTACAAATACACCTTATGTGAGATTTAATGGAGAATGATGCACTTTTGGATTTATCTGGATCCCACTGAAGATTCTCTCTCTCTCTCTCTCTCTCTCTCTCTCTCTCTCTCTCTCTCTCTCTCTCTCTCTCTCTCTCTCTCTCTCCTAGCGATGGAGAAAGAGAGAAAAGGAGAGAGAGAGAGAGAGAGAGAGAGAGAGAGAGAGAGAGAGAGAGAGAGACGAACGAACGAGCGAACGAACGAGCGAACGAACGAAAATCTTTACTTTCAAAGGGTTAAGAATTGGGCACGCAGGCCCGTCTGACATTCTGCCCTTCTTCTCTATTTCCTCTCATACATTCTTTCATTCAACATCTCTTATGAAGCAATTCTTTGAGAGAGTTAGACGGGGTGGGAGAAGAGAGAGAGAGAGAGAGAGAGAGAGAGAGAGAGAGAGAGAGAGAGAGAGAGAGAGAGAGAGAGAGAGAGAGAGAGAGAGAGAGAGAGACTTTCGCTAGAATAATTAAACAACGACATCTCAAAGAAATCGACCTCACCTATATGTACAATTAACGACAAGAGTATGACATCTCAACAGATAAACCACAACTAAAGGACCAATTTCTATGCCTTGAAACCTATTGAGTCTATGGTACTAGCTGCTCATTATTATAGCTCCGCCACCACCAGACGGGATGAGGTCATTAACATGCCTGTCGCCTTTACTTCCCAGAACACACGCTGGTAGCAATTTTAGGGTGGTTCTATCTGTCACCCAGGTGAATTTAATTAGCAATTCCCGATTAGATGAGAATTTGAACGCATGTCCACCTGGAAGATAACCAAGTATGCTAGCCACTGGTCCACCACAGACACACATTATTTAGCTACATGAATAACATCAGATGGGTCAAGCATCACATAAGAACATCACATAAAAAATTCACGCAATAAGATTTTTAAAAAACCGCATTTTATCAAATGGAAGATTTCTTATTAAATAAATTCCTGTGATAGAAAATTGTGCCGCTTTATGGCCCAGGAGAGGTGAATGCGTTTCATAATTTCTAAACGTACTGAGTTGAGGGATCGAAATAATCAGCGTTGGCAGCAGACCCCCTTGCGTTGATTTTGATGGTATAAGCGTCGGTCGTTCAAAAGCAATGGCAAAATAACGAATGTAAACATTGTCTAGTAACATCACAAACTGCCAAAAAGTACCCGAGTTGATTGCGACGTCCTTTACAGGGCGTGCAACTAACATTGAACGTTAGATAACGACTTCTTGCATGTTCTACTAAACCATATTGAACAAACGACTGTGAATTATGAACAGTTAGATAACGATGTCTTGCATATTCTAAAAAACCAACTTTAACATACACGGCTGTGGATTATGAACAGTTACATAAAATCCTTTTGCATATTCTTCAAAACCAACTTTAACATTCGATGGTGAATTATGAACATTTGGATGAAGACTTATTGCACGTTCTACAAAACCCAGTTTAGCATACAGCTGTGAATTATGAACAGTTAAGGATGACGGTTGGACGACTGCATTCGTCGGCCGTCAGCAAAGGATCAGACTGGACCCTATTTCTCCGTGCATTCAGACCTACACAGTGTGAAGCCACTATCACATCACAGACTAGACACCTATTCCTCCGTGCATTCATGCCTACACATTGTGAAGCCACTATCACAGCACATACTAGACACCTATTCCTCCGTGCATTCATGCCTACACAGTGTGAAGCCACTATCACATCGCAGACTAGACACCTATCCCTCCGTGCATTCAGACCTACGCAGTGTGAAGCCACTATCACACTACAGACTAGACACCTATTCCTCCGTGCATTCATGCCTACACAGTGTGAAGCCACTATCACAGCACATACTAGACACCTATTCCTCCGTGCATTCATGCCTACACAGTGTGAAGCCACTATCACACTAAAGACTAGACACCTATTCCTCCGTGCATTCAAACCTAAACAGTGTGAAGCCACCATCACACTAAAGACTAGACACCTATTCCTCCGTGCATTCATGCCTACACAGTGTGAAGCCACTATTACATCACAGACTAGACACCTATTCCTCCGTGCATTCAGACCTAAACAATGTGAAGCCACTATCACACTAAAGACTACACACCTATTCCTCCGTGCATTCATGCCTACACAGTGTGAAGCCACTATTACATCACAGACTAGACACCTATTCCTCCGTGCATTCAGACCTAAACAGTGGGAAGCCACTATCACACTACAGACTAGACACCTATTCCTCCGTGCATTCAAACCTACACAGTGTGAAGCCACTATCACACTACAGACTAGACACCTATTCCTCCGTCCATTCAGGCCTGTACCATATGATGCCCCTATCACATAAACAGCCCATAGCAGGAAATTACCTAGGGGCACATTATTTATTATCTGCAGTAAACAGGTAAACAATCTGCTGAAGACATAAATGTGGTTGTAGAAAACACGCATGGTAATGAGTATTCTAAATATGTTGACAGAGGCTACCCGATAAAGCAGACTACCAAAAAACTGCCGAAAGTGTCAGTCGATATTGTTGGCAACATTATGGGACGAAGCAAACTGAAACCCAGAGCAACAGCTCGAAAGAGTGCTAGAAAAACAAGATACAGGAAGAGAGCCAGAACATATTCTTGACAGCCTGTCATCATTGCATGGAATTATGCCAGCAGAATCTAGCCATTCTGTTTATGAACGACAGACGTGTAACAGCATCGTCGCCCACCCCTGTACATCAGACACTTGATATATATATATATGGCTACACATGCATACACACACATACACCACACACACACACACACACACGCACATATATATATATATATATATATATATATATATATATATATATATATATATATATATATATATATATATATATATATATATATGCCGGCTCCATGGCCGAGGAGTTAGCAGCTTTCTCCGCTAACCCCGAATACTCTCGTCACGTGACGCGACGAGAATTAGCAGTGGTTCGAATCGCAAAAGTGCTTATGAGAGTATGGAGCCGGTCGCTCAGAAAGTCGTGGCGTGCTGATGAGCGTAATCTAGCCTAGGAATCAACATACAGCTGAAAGATGCTGGTGTTGACCGCAATATCCTGAAACAGGATGGAAACGCGGGGAAAAAAATATATATATATATATATATATATATATATATATATATATATATATATATATATATATATATATATATATATATATATATATATATATATATATCATGTGCCATGCCGGAAAACGTGGGCGGTCATGACTCGCCATTTCACTCGATCACCAGTGTCGTGTATCAGCTCAGTGTTCCTGTCTCGTTCATGCCATGTGGCCAAGCCATCCAGGTATTTTCCTCTAGGTCTTCCCCTTGGTCTGTTCCCTTCGATCTTGCCAGTTGTCACTAAGTTCTCCAATCCATTTCTTCTCATAACATGTCCAAAAAATTTTGACTGTCTACGTCTAATTTCTCCAATCAGTTTACGATGTTCATTTGTCTCCTGTAGTACTTGGTCATTGGTTTTTCTGTCTGTCCATGGTATTCTTTGCATTTTCCTCAGAAACCACATTTCTGCAGCCATCAGATGCTTTTCAGCTTGACTGCTCATTGTCCAAGTTTCACATCCATACAAAAGAACAGGCTCTATGTATCCCCTCAACACTCTTTTTCTCGTTTCATATATATATATATATATATATATATATATATATATATATATATATATATATATATATATATATATATATATAGAGAGAGAGAGAGAGAGAGAGAGAGAGAGAGAGAGAGAGAGAGAGAGAGAGAGAGAGAGAGAGAGAGAGAGAGGGAGAGGGAGAGAGAGAGAGATTTAATTCAGCTGCTTCGTCGTCGTCATCATCCAGTGCCTTGCCGGCTGGCATGGGTGATCATGCCCGTACACGAATTGCGATCTCCGACTGTATAGATCTATTCGTGTGTTGACTTCCTTCCGTGCCTTGACACAAGACTGTCATTAATGTTCTCACACTTCTTTCTTCTGTCTCTCTTTCCACAAATCTTTCCGGTTGTCACAGCATTTTTTAGTTATTGTCTTCTCATAATTTTAACATTCGGCTGCGAATTTCGTACAATTAGTGAAAATGTGAAAACATATTTGGAAGTCTTAGAGATGTGATGCACCTGCTTATGTACATAAAAGTCTCAGTGAGTTATAATAATTTTAAGTTAGTTAGTGTTAGATAGTCGTGGTTCCAACTTCACAACAGGTCGTCCCCATTATGCTCCTTTCCTGTGCCAGTGAATATCACACGAAATGTTCCTCGCTGCCCAATGTGAAAAGTGGAAAAGACAGGAGTCTCGGCAAGACAACAGCCCGCACAGGTACACTGTGAATAATTCCGCCGCCATAATGCCAGCACAAACGTCCTTCACGAAAAATGCTGTTCATCATGGATGGAAACAGCAGTCACCAGAAAGACTTCATTGATCCGGTCTTTATCCCATATGGTTCGGTCTATTTCCGCAGGGTGATCCGCCGAAGGCGCCGCACATAGCACTAATTCTGTAGATCCAGCGACGATTCACAGGAGTCTCCTGAAAATGGTTAACCGAAAAGGTTAACCGTCTATTCAGCAACAGCCGGCCGCCATCGTTCCGAACATGCAGTTCACGCTACAAACAACCGCGGATAGATGTAAAAGCATTCCACACGAAATTCACAGCTCACAGTGTCGCGTCACGCACTCACTCGGTAGCAGGGCGAAAGAACCATTCACTACCAGTCCAACATTAGGTAAATGTGAATGCAAACAATAGCCACAAGCGTAAACACTGCAGAAGCCTTAACGGTTCAAATGCATATCCGCCATGTTGGGGACCGGAAATCAATAATTATAAGTGCAATAGTGCAGTGACTATCTAGCTTGCCTTCCAGCTCCGGTGGTTATTTGTTCGAAACCCCTATAAAACTGATCTTTTTAAAAAATTTCACTTTGGATCCCAGACAGTCCAAGTCAATAACGGATGCCGTGAAATGTTCTTGGAGGTAAAGGTAGCGATGCGATATTGACCCATCGAACGCTAGATTGTCTTATACACATACTGACCTAGCACTATGCATACACCCATTACACCTCAGGACATTATACTGCCCTCGCAATGCCTGATTCTCTAATTAACCGCAAGAGAGATAAGTCTTGAAAAATTAATCTGTTCACAGGCTGATTTGTTTCCCCTATTCAACACCCAACATTTGATGGGAGATGTCATGAAGAGATTATAACAAGAATCGCCATGGCGAAGGTAACCTTTCGCAAGATGCAAAACATACTGACCAATAAAAAGATGTCATTTGCAATGAGAAAAAGAGTGTTGACATGCTACATAGAATCTGTTTTTTTTTTGTGTGTGTTGATGGATGTCACTGGTGGACAATGCGCAGACAAGCTTACAAACATCTGGTGGCTGTGGAAATGTGGTTTTAGAGGAGAATGCAAAGAATACTTTGCACAGAAAATCTAATGACCAAGTCCTACAAGTAAAAAATGAAAATCGTAAACTGATTAGAGAAATTATGCGTAGAAGTCACAATTTGTAACACCTTATGAGAAGAAATAAATAGGAGAAATGTGTGGTAGCTGGCAATATTGAGGGGAAATCAACAAGCGGAAGGTAGAGAAGTAAATACCTGGATGTCTTGGCCATGTAGTATTGTAGAGGCAAGAACACATAACTGATTCACGACTCTGGTAATCGTGTGAGATGGTGAAACATGACCGCCCACTATTATCGGCATGGCACATGAAGATGATGATGATCAAGCCCTCGTTAGTTGCAAATCCATTACAGGACGTCACAGTGAAACCAAGTATTTCTGGCTGTTTGTTATTTCTTGCCAAGTTTACGTTCAGTAGTTTGCCATTGCCAGCAATCATATGATTATTCGAAATACTAGCGCCAGGCAATCTGCTTTCATAATGTGAATTGCCACCATAACTTCTTCGACACAGTGCTACCTGATAGTATCAGAATTAATGGTTTAGATGCGCTAACTCCCGCCCCAACCAACCGATTTAAATTGGTCTCTTGTACTGCAGTATGACTCTGCCACCTCATCATTAACCGTCACTTACAAAATAATCACGCTCAGGTTTCCCTGGCTAGGCAGCCTGCCCAGACGTCACTGATTACGCAAGTTGGCTAAAAGGATGGAAATGAACGTAAAGAACCACAATCCAAACGAGCAATGTTTTGACATGTTCGCTCCCTTATTTAAAAAAAAGAAAAAAGAAACATGAAAACTTGTATAATAGGAATTTTGTTTTGCTTTAGGCAATTTAGTGAAGGCGATGGAGTTTAGGGACAGTGAACGTATTTCGCAATCTCCCGACATAGCGTGGCCATGTTTTGAAATCGGCTGGAGACGATTTGGAAGCAGACTGCCTCGCGTTGATTTCGATGATATGGGTGTCGGTGGTTCAGAAAGTAATTGACTTGTAAACCACAAAGAGCCAAAATAATTGCTAGGGTTGATTGTGATGTCCTGTAAGGGACATGCAATTAACGTTATTATTTAGTGCAGGTTTCTAATCATGTAGCTATTTCAGTGTATGACAGTCAACAACAAACAACAATAAATGCTTAGTCTGCTTTATCTGTTTTTAAGATGTTTATAAAGAGGTCTCGTATCTGGAACTTGCCGGCTCCGTGGCGAAGGAAGTTATGGACGCAGTTCGTAATCCCGCATACCCGCGTTAGAAACACGACTGTGCGCAATTTGGCAGCATTGCGTTGGATTTTTACGTAAATGGTATGAGTGCCGGTCGTTCAGACAGCAATGCAAACTACTGAACTTAAACTTGCCAAGAGATCACAACAGCTAAAATACTGGTGTTGACTGCAACGTCCTGTAAAGGATATGCAACTAACTTTTTTTTTTTCACAAACGGAGGAATAAGTGATCAGTCTTCCCTTCACGCACGGAGAAATAGGTGGTCAATAGTCTCTCCAATGGTGAATGTCAAGGGCTGGCCTTGAGCCCTACGTCAGACCTCACCCATGCCATTAACAACGCTAAGATATTTCGTCGTCATCTATTTAACAGCCCCTGCAAGTTGTCCTAAGAAGAAAACTTATTTATTTTATTCTTGTCCTTGTTTGTTTGACATTTACATTTCTTGAGCTATGACATATTTATTATCGTCAGCCAGCTGTTAATCCTGTGTTGAGCTCTGCCCCAGTGAGTTGTTCTTAATAATGTGCTATACTGCTGTAGTTTTATAGGTGTCTGTAAAGAAGGTAGTTTGCCATAGATCTCCTTCTCGGCAGTGATTATATGTTCTGTGACCTCATCTTTGTTGTGTTCGCTCGCCTTAAACTCAACCGTAGTCCTATAGATGTCCCGCTAATGTCTAGTGCACTGGACTGATTTTTGCGTGTGGATTAGCTCTCCCAGTTATCAAAACCCCTCGCCATCAGTCTAACCCACTCCGACTTCAGATGTACTTGTAATTTACGTCCCCAAGTTAAGAACGAGAAGCCAACACTTTAGTCCAACTGATGGATGTAGGAGTTGAATGCGCTATCTCGGCATCAGCGCACTGGAGGTTTACTAGCGAGCGTTCTTATCCATTCGGCCTTGCTGATCTCCCGTGTTGTGTCATATTTAACATCATCATCCTGCTGCTTGTCCATGATAAACTTTGCCCCAGTAAGTCTTTCTGAATAATTGTATTGACTGCTATGGTTTTCTAGGCATCTTTAAAGACGGTATTTGTCACTGATCGCCTTCTTGTCGGTGACCTAACTGGTCGGTGACGTCATAGTTGTCTCTATAAATAGATCATCTGTACGTAACGATCATACGGACCTCCGAGTTATTATGCCTGTCTCATTATATTGTATGCGGATAAGTTAATAAGTAAGTCACAAATGGCTGTAGAAAAATGACTAACTATGATAACAACTTGAAACCAGTTTATTTTTATACATACATTGCCCCTTTACTTCTCAACATCTTTTCCACCAAAATTGATGCATTTATCCCATAGTTTTATCCCTCCCAAATCGGCTGCATAGAACTGTGTGCTCTGTTTTCTAAACACGTTTTCACTTCACATTCAACTTCGGTGTCACTCGCGAAATGTCTCCCGCCAAGGTAGGTTTTCAGTGAACTTAGCCCCTAGCGATTTCCCGTGAAGCGGTGCATAGCTGGGTAGAAATTCTGTGGATGGCAGCTAAATGAAAACATAGCACGCAGTTCTTTGCAGCCTGTTTGCGAGTACTGATAAAATTATGAGATAAGTGCATCAATGTTGGTGGAAATTATGTTGAGAAATAAAGGGACAATGTATGTACAAAAATAAACTGGTTTCAAGTTGTTATCATAGTTAGTTATTTTTCTACAGCCATTTGTGGCTTACTTATTGACTTACCCTCGTAATATGCATTGCATATGTTCACATCATTCATTTGACAATGTTTGTTCTATGTTACAATATGCCAGTCTCATTCGATGATAACATGCATTGTTTATGCTCACGGCATGCATTTGACAATGTTTGTTCCATGCGATTATAACATGTACATAAATAATTGATGTACGAAAGATGAGTGGTTGGAAGGGTCAAATGTAAGACGAGCCTGCGTGCCCAATTTGTGACTCTTTGAAAATAAAGTTCGTCCTTCCCTTCACCATTCTCTGAGAAGTACAGACATCGTATCCATTACTTTATGATCAGGGGAATATAGCATCCTTATAGTATTTGTAAAAGTCCTCGTAACTGAAAAGAGCCACCTCTACTCTCGTCAGCATCGAACGTCGTCGATACCAGTGGTCTACTCCACCGGCCGCTTTTATTTCCCCCGAGACTCCATCTGCATGAATATAATGAACTTGCAATGATCTATGTTTGTTGTTCGGAGCGCCGTGAAATTATAACCTCTCTGTATGCCGAGCTTTATTTTTTAATCTGATCGTTAACTTTATGAAATTATGTGAAAATCTTGTGAAACGTTCGTTTCTGTTTTTAAATCCGCGATTGTAATTAACTACGGAAAATGTTAACAGTGATAAGAAAATTGGTGTAATCCCGAGTACTTTCTTCCGCATTGGATTTAAGGTCAGGAATATTCAAGACAAGAAGTTCTGATCGATACTGTGGTAGTCATGTGAAGTGTTAAAGTCCTTCATGTGATTAATATCACAAGTACCATGTTATATCTTGCAGGTCACGTGCATCACATTACATCTGCCGCGTTACGTGTATCATGTTATATATTCACTACACAATGTCAAATGGCATCCACTGCGTCACCTGTGTCACGTAACATTACCACGTCACTTACGACGCGACTTAAGATGTCACGTCACAGACATTACGTCACATCTACCACGTTACATGATCACGTCGCCATGTATCACTTCACGTGAATCACTTCACATGTATCACATCATACACATCATGTGACATATACCACTTCACTTACATACCATATCACATTACCGCGTCGCAGGTACCGCATCATATGTACTACTTCAAATGTATCAATTCACATCTACCACGTCATATGTACCACTTCGCATGTATCACGTCACATTTAGCTAGTCACATGTAGAACATTGCCTCTGCCACGTCACATTGTAACACATTACATCTGTCACGTCACATGTAGCACATTACCTCTGTCACGACTCATGTAGCAGGTTACATCTGCCACACCACAAGTACCTCGATCATGTATGAACGTACGAACGAATGAACGAACGAACGAACTTTATAATCCCCCGTGTACACAGTAGAGTACACGTTTATGAGTACACATTAGAGACGCAGAGCAGAAGGGGCTGGAGATCCATTTCAGCCAATCCTCACTTCGGAGATAACACATTGAAATTGAGCCTCATAGCAGAATAGGTGGTTGTAAACTGATAGATCTGCACATATTATAGGTCAAAAGATAATAAGATAGTGTGATCACGTTCCTTCCTCTCCGATTCCCCTTCCCAGGCAATTCCCAGAAGAGTGAAAATAATTTAGTCCTCATTCTATGAACCTTCGCCGACATCGAAGCCGCAGTGGTTGGGAAGACCTCTGTTAGATTTGAAGACTGAACCCTGACCACTGTCTTGGTAAGCTAGCAGGCCATGAAGCCACCTTAGCTCCGACGTCATATACAACGTGACCAATAGCAGGGGGTCTTCGTGGCAAAGAGGTTAAGCTCACTGCCAAGCACCCCGAAGGAAGACAGACATCGTTGTCCAGACAAGTAGAAAAACTTGTCAATGAAGAAATCTGCACTACTCAGGTGACAGCAGAAGATTGACAGCGTTGCCCAGACACACAGAAGCCTTGTCAATGTAGAATTCTGCACTGTTCAGGCGACAGCAGAAGATTGATAGGGTTGGAGTATCATGGAAATCGTAAGACGTGATAAGAATTGATGATGATAACAACAATTGCAAGGGATGATCGTAGTGATGATGATAGACGATGATCGCAATGGATTTATACAAATTGATGATGATTTACGACAATCGTAAGGGATGATCACATTGATGATGATACACGACAATGGTAAGGGATGATCAAATTGATGATGATACACGACAATCGCAAGGGATGATCAAATTGATGATGATACACAACAATCGCAAGAGATGATCAAATTGATGATATTACATAACAGCACTGCATGGTGATGTAACTAGTTATTTGCTTCACCAACCCCCCCCCCCCATCCCCCTCCCTCCCTCCTCCCTTTCACCAAACCTTTCCTCTTCACCGGCTCAAAGAAAAAGCAGCATTCTATTTTACAACTAGATAATTCCAGAAGTTGCCGGACGTTGATTTTGAACGCATCATTTTAGCCACGGAAATTACACCATCTATTACTGAGCTAATATTCTCCAATTTACATTTGTTAATCGAAGCGAGGGAGAGCGTTTTTAAAAGCTATATTGGGCCAATTTTGATGTACGGAAGCGATACATAGACAATTAAAGACATGTGAAGAATTATGTGCAAGAGCCGAGATGTGGTTTTATAGGAGAATGACGAAAACACTGCTGATGGATATAAAGAGCCATGAAGATATTTTGAAAGAAGTTAACTCACAAACAGAACTAATTAATCGCATTATAAGAGGACATTTCATATTCATTGAGCATGTCATGAAACGTCGAGAATCTGGCCGTATGTCGTAACGACGGGAAAGTTGGAGCGGACGAGAAGCAGGGAGAGAAAAATAGAGAAGATACACGGCAGTTTTAATTTATGGCATGGAGGAATATTGGTATCATAAATAAATGGCAGCACAAGAGACAGAAGGATGTGGACAGACATGATCACCAACGCCACACGGCATGGACTATAAGAAGAAGAAGTAGGTTACAGTTCTGGTGTCTACGTAGGTTATTATGTTGAGTCCTATCACAGAGTGAAGACGAGTCTGTTGTGGGGGGAATTACTTCTTTAGCATACCTTCAATCTGTGGCACATGTCTCTCGATAGGTGCATGGCACCATAGTCTCTCGCTCGTGTTGAATATAGAGGAATCACCTCATCTATGTCGTACACGTTATATCTAAAAGTTTCATCTATGCACCACACGTTATAACTAAAAGACTAATCTTTGTGCCACACGTTACTTCTAAAAGGCTCATCTATGTGCCAAACGTTATATCTAAAAGGCTCATTTAAGTGCCATTCAGTATATCGAATAGTCGTCTTATTACTGTATGCAACTATAACCGCCATGGCACATGGCGTGAATCTATATCAGCTCATAAATTGTTACACCATGAGAGATTGGTTTGTTGCTTGGTTGGTTGGTTGATTGGTTGGTTGGTTGGTTAGTTGGTTGGTTGGTTGGTTGGACGATTACTTAGCTGGGTGGTTGCCTTTGGTTGTTTGTTTGTTGTTGACTGGTTGATTGATTCTTAAATTAGCTGGTTTTTATGGGGTTGGTTAATTGCTCGGTTGACCAGTTGGTTGGTTTGTTGATTTCTTTGTTGGTTGGGTGAATTCTTGGTTGGCTGACTGGTTGGTTGGGTAGTTAGTTGGTGGATTAGTTGGTTGGTTTCTTTGGTAGTAGGTCCGTTTATTAGTTGGTTGGTTAGGTAGTTGGTTGGTTGATTAGTTGGTTGGTTGGTTGGGTAGTTGGTTGAGTGATTAGTTGGTTTGTTGATTGGGTAGTTGGTTGGTTGATTTGTTGGATGGGTAGTTGGTTGGTTGATTAGTTGATTTGTTGGTTAGTTGGGTAGTTAGTTGGTTGATTGGTTGGCTGAATAGTTAGTTGAGTAGTTGGTTGGTTGATTAATTGGTTGGTTTGTTGGTTGCTAGGTCTGCAGTTTGTTTGGTTGGGTGATTGGTTGTTTGGTTGGTGGCTCGTTGGGTGGCTGGGTGGTTGGTTGCTAGGTTGGCTGTTTGTTTAGTGGGCTGATGAATACTCTGTAATACAGCATTGTAACTCTCAAATCCGATGTGTTGGCGAACACGCCTGCATCTATCAGTTAGCTTGATATAGTATCTTTTCTCTTGTATCGATCCCAAAGTCCCAACTCCACGGAGTTTGCTGCAGAGCTGCCTTCTCGTCTCTGAAAACAACAACCAGCTGGCCGTGCTAGACCATACCAGGAACATTGCATCTATGAAGATGCTTCTGTGGAATTCACAGCGTCATAATTCAGTAAATTGCATAGATCTGGCTGGGATTAAATCTACATTGGTAATGTCCCTTTCCTGGGGTTAGTTATTTCATTATAAAACTCACTCCAACTTAGCGTGACCAATGTGAGACGTTAAAGGTATGTTGGAATCTGCGGAGTAACGACAAAAACAAACATGTTTGTCTCGTTTTTATATTACCATTTTCTACTGCAGTCCAAAGTTATTTCTTATTTCCATAAATTGATACAAAACAACGATGTTTGTTTCGTATTAACATTTTTATTTCCTGCTACAGTCCAAAAGGTGTTTCTTATTTCCACGAACTGATACAATATGGTTGGAGAACAATTCACCAAGGCCTAATCGCCTACTCCAGCTGGCAAGATATTTAATGTTGACCACAATATATACGCATACGATATATCGTATAAAATGTAATCGCAACTGAGATTGATAGTATCTCGACAACCCGTAATAGTTTACGTCAATCAAAATGTCCAAACAACTATTACACACTTCGATTTCGGTGCACGATGTAGATTGAGATAATAATCGCTGTTCATCTTTTGTCAATGTACAGAAGATTAGAATAAGATTCCTCATCACATAGATCTTATTCCACCAAGATGACCTAATGCATTAACAATGAAACAGTTGTTGTTGTTTTGTTTTTTTGTTTTTTTTTTTGTTGAAAAATTGATTTGCTTATTCCTTGCCACTGACGTGATCCACATGTAAGTGTATCGATCCATCGTACTTATTATTTTATGTTTTATTTTCTTTCTGACTGTTATGATCAGCATTGAAAATACTGTGACTATTATCATCACACCTATCGATCGTCTTCTTAAGTGCGTTTCTTCGTTTCTTCTTCTTCTTCTTCTTCTTCTTCTTCTCCTTCTTCTTCTTCTTCTTCTTCTTCTTCTTCTTCTTCTTCTTCTTCTTCTTCTTCTTCTTCTTCTTCTTCTTCTTCTTCTTCTTCTTCTTCTTCTTCTTCTTCTTCTTCTTCTTCTTCTTCTCTTCTTCTTCTTCTTCTTCTTCTTCTTCTTCTTCTTCTTCTTCTTCTTCTTCTTCTTCTTCTTCTTCTTCTTCTTCTTCTTTTTCTTCTTCTTCTTCTTCTTCTTCTTCTTCTTCTTCTTCTTCTTCTTCTTCTTCTTCTTCTTCTTCTTCTTCTTCTTCTTCTTCTTCTTCTTCTTCTTCTTAATCAGCATAAGCATCATTTTCCTATCCTCCTTCCTTACCTCTTCCCCCTCTTTCTAACGAAATAGACACCAGAGGAATATCAACAATTTATAAAATCCTGAACACCAGTCATCGAGGTTTGTGAAGCGACACCAACGCCTGTGCATTTACAAGACACATGATGATGATGCTGATGCTGATGCTGATGCTGATGATGATGATGATGATGATGATGATGATGATGATGATGATGATGATGATGATGATGATGATGATGATGATGATGATGATGCTGATGATGATGATGATGATGATGATGATGATGATGATGGTGGTGGTGGTGGTGGTGGTGGTGATGATGATGATGATGATGCTGATGATGATGATGATGATGATGATGATGATGGTGGTGGTGGTGGTGATGCTGATGATGATGATGATGATGATGATGATGATGATGATGATGATGATGATGATGATGATGATGATGATGATGATGATGATGATGAAGAGGAGGAGGAGGACGACGACGACGACGCCGACGACGACGACGATGATGATTAATATGAACTTACTGTGATCGCCTGATGCGACACAAGATAGTGATGCGACATAAGATAGTAGTGTCACCATGTCGCTTGTCGTCCCGGGAGGAACGTGGAATGAATAAGCACACCTTATTACTTCTTCTTCTTTGGGATTCTTGACTGACTTCTGTCTACACTCCTTCCTTCTGTCTTCCCTTCCATATATCTATTCCTTTCTCTCTCTCTCTATTATTCCTTCATCACATACTCCGACAACAGTTTCCTTCAACAATTAATAAAATATTTATTAAATAAACTATGTCTGGTGTATGGATGGACTGTGTATATGTAGTTGGTATTGTCTACTAGTGTGAATGCAAGATAGGACTTTTGACTTCGTATGTGCCGTAGATTTTCTCGCCTCTTCTGTCGGCTAAGACACAGGACAGCACACATAGAAATGGAGTGATCTCACCCTGGATGATCTCCTCCTGCTTGAGTCTGGACTTAATCCAATTCTTGAAGAAAACAACTGTTCAATGTCTTATCACCACAAAATAATCCGATTTTGTAAGTCACTGAAATTCATATATTTCCCGTTTTGGAAGGTATTATAGTCCACCTCTGAATACACACCGCCACTATCCAACATTGTCTAGAGTTACTATAAATGTTCTACACAATGTCTCTTGTTAATAAAGTTTAATGTTTCTGCACAGTGCAATTGCATGCAGTTTTAAGTATCCCTGCTTGCCACATGTTAACATCTTTTCCTTTTAAGGGCTTTAGTTGTATATTCGTTTGAGCATACAGTGTTCTGTATTTGACGTTATGTTATCACTTCTTCATATTAAAACATGTCTATGTTCTTGTTGGTTCTAAGTAGGTACTTTATTTGCTCAAGTGAAGTAACCTTCATTTCTTCTCTGATTTCAATAGGGGGATTGGAACCTGTGGAGAAGATAGGTAATCCGGTGATATGAGTCTGCTTCATACTATTTTCTTATGTGAGAGTCCTTCTCTAGCCATACTGAGAAGCCTCCGAAAAACATACGGACATACGATTTATGAGTGCACTAAAGTTTACACGATTAGATAAACGAATGCAATGCCACAAGTCAAGAACAAACACCTATATACCTATGCTACTATTACGCTAAGATTAGTTTACCTTATATCTTCTATTATCATCCCGGAATCGAAATTAATAATTAAGCACATCGGCACTAATATCCCATTGCCTTAAACAATACGGGACTATAATTTCTTTTCCACACCTGGGATTAATAGATATCTCTGTCCAGTTTGGAACACACACTAAAACAGAAAACCCAATTTCTACTATTTATATCGAGTGGCCCATCCTCCGTTATTGTTTGATGTTCATACCTCAACACTCGTCTCTTGACGTATCCTGCACATCAAAAGGCGGTGAAATCACGTAGTGATTAGTTGCTCGTTTCGTTCCGTTCTTACGCTGTTTCCCTGGGTTCCCCTTACGCTAATACTTCAAAGCGTCCGAACCCGTTGATAGCCTTCTCCGTTCATTTTTCCCCAACGCGATCTCCCCGTTTCCCGTGTCCGTCCGATCAGATCGTCAGGCAATGACCTCTGCGAACACCTGTATCCTATTTTTATATCCGTCGGTCAATGATCTTTAATTTATCCTCCTCTCAGACTGAAGTACACGATTGTTAACCCTCCTCCTACATTGTAGTTTTATATGTAAGTTATCAAGGAATCACTAAACTGCAGTTTTCCCGTGACACACCAATGCCGGTCGGTCGTAGGATTTGGAAGTACCTAAGTGCATCGACCAGGATATTTTTTAAACGGTTAGGGAGGTCAGGGCCTCGGGCGACAAACAAACTAGTAAACCCTTCGTTACCGCAACAGTACTTAGAGTAGGGTTTTTCAGCCAAAAGTAACATAAATCTGCTCTGATCTGCCAAATGGTCGTGAGATACTCTAGATGTCGAAGAATTTATAGTTACAAACAGTTCAGGATTAATCTGGAGCTGTCAGGAAACAACAGGTGCCACATAGTTTATAGGTGTAGACGAGATCAGAAATAAACTGAGGCTGTCTAGGAACAATAGCAGATACCAAGGCTGGCAGATATATAATGGTGGGAAAACACACATGAATCCAGGACCGAGCGTTAACCTTAAATTCCGATGTGGAGGACTAGAGGAACTGACAGATGATTGGTATACATGCAGATTAGCCACGCTGCGTGCTGTGAGCTGATTGGAGATTTTCCCCGCGCGGCGTTGGGGGAAGACAAGTCCGCGGGGCAGTGCCAGCACTGGTAGAAGTTATATATACGAAAGGATCCAGTCAGTTGGAAGAGTGTAGAACAAACAAGAGTACGGTTTAGCAGCAGGGCGCTATTGAGCCGAGGGCTGGGCTCTTTCTCAGCCCAGAAAGTATGAGTTCGGAACGTCGGCGATGGTGATGTCCATATCCCAGGCTGTTTAGTGTTCAGGAAGATGAGGAGGTGGTATTGAAGACGGAAAAGATGCACATATCAAAGTTCCGTCTGGATTACCGAAACAAGCAGATGATCAAGGTTTTGTGGACCATTTATTCCAGGCAAATAGGCCTGACGGGATGGAACGCATATTCCGAGGATCACAAAATGGCGTGCAAGCCATTTGAGAGGGACTGTTGGCTAAGGAAACCGCTCATTAGTTGAAGATGATGGCTAACGTCAGATAGGACATACACTAGCCAGAGACACTGCGGTTGGAATCACACAGGAGACTACGGTTAAACATGACTGGAAAACGTCAGGTGGTATCCACGACAAACGGGAGATTGAGAAGAGCAGATATATATCAACTGTGGAACCCAGAAGGACAACGGGACAACAGAAGCTGAACGTAAGTTGCCGTAAGACTAAATAGACCTAATTAGTATAATTGTTAGATTATAATATGGTGCCTTAGTTTAGAAAGCTATAGCAAACTACTGTAGGTGAACTTACCAAGTAATCATGAACAACCGACGAATGCTAGGTTTGACTGTGACGTCCTGCAAATGACCCACATCTAACTAGCTAGCTAATTATAATAGCAGTCTAAACCAGGAAGCATTGGCAAACTACTGAACGTTAACCCGCTAAGAAATCACAATCCGGCAAATGTCAGGACTGAATGCGACGTCATGCAAATGACCCATATCTAACTGACTGAACTATAGTGATGGGAGTCAAATTAATCGATTAGATGAGTAGAGTGTAGATAAGCTAAATATATATACGATGGGCAATTAACCACGCAACAATTATATGCTTTAGCGGGCATAAATTGGCTGGTATCTGATTGAAAATAGTATGACAAAGGCGAGTAGATAGGAAACGAGAGGAATGCATTAAGGCAAACATGGCTACCAAACACAGCAAACGGGCAGAAGAAGGTACAGAGGCACTCGTGGCCACTAGGTCAAACCAAACAATGGGACCAGATGACGACCGCAGGTAAACGGACCGCGCTCCGAAACAGGTTTACAAATGAAGGAATGCGAATCTTTTGTCCGCATAGACAGAGGTGAAGTGGGGTCGGACACCGGGGCTACTAAGTTAGGGCGGAATATAGGTTGGCCTTGCGAGGTACAGGGGAAAAGGCTTAAAAGACCGCTCAGAAGTATTAGGCAGCGCGTCGGGAAATAGGCGATAATAGTTGTAGTTAAATATATGTAGACGATAGATTACTGTGTTTACAATACTGTTGTTAATTTATGTTATGGCTAAGATATGTGTAGTAATAATGGGGATACATAATGAAGATGTTGCTGATAAGGCTTAATACTAGTATAGATAAAGAAGCAATAGATGCTAGGGACTCTGCAGGTAGTGAAAGACTGTGGTTTATTTTGATATAACACTCACGGGTATTGTTTTTATCATGTTTCAGGCATTGCCTGGGTAAACTGGAGATACCTAAACATACAGGGCATATCTGAATAAACAGATATTCATCTGAACAAGATGGATGGGAGCGACTTGCCTCCCTGGGTTATCAATGGGTATTCGGACTAAGTAAATGGACCACTAATAAGCCTACTGAATGACCGCTACGAGATAGACAAATGCCGATGGAATTCCTAGATTAGGTACTTTTCTTCGGGCGGTTAGTAGGTAGTAGTCGCCAACAGAATGCTCTTCTACCAGTCATAGGTAGTATTCCCCTAGTATTCGGTTTCATAGCCTAGTACTCATCTATCTTCGAGATTATTACACATTATTTTTCTGCGATTGATGCACAGATTACCTTATTTGATTATGTTATACTTTGTCACTTTGTTATACTGTAAGAGGAAATAAATATTCTTTTGAGTTGCCTTTCATCTTCACTTGTCAGTCTGAGGTTGTGTAGGTTAGAGTTATTTAGAGACATTGCGGGGCTGTACATCTCTTCTATAACTTGAAATACACTGCAAGACATTGACGGAGCGGTAGAAATATAACTACCGTTCTCACGCGGAAACACGAACCTAAATCTGTCCTATCCCTTTCTCTCCTCCTTTATCTATCACCTTCTCCTCTTTCTTCTCTCTTATTGCTTCATCATTCCTTATTATCAAAGATAGTGCGTTGTAGGCAGCGCTCGACTGAGGAACGACCCCTTAGGCTTTGCTCTATTTCATATCATTTCCTTCATTCTCCCTCTTATCCTTCTCTCTTTTCTCATTCTCCCCTCTCTCCTTCTCTCTCTCTCTCTCTCTCTCTCTCTCTCTCTCTCTCTCTCTCTCTCTCTCTCTCTCTCTCTCCCTCTTTCCTTATTATCAAAATCAGTGCGTTGTAGGCAGAGCTCGACTGAAGAACGACCGCTTAGGCTTCGCTCTATTTCAACCATTTCCCTCATTCCCTCTTCTTTCCCTCCTCTCTCTCTCTCTCTCTCTCTCTCTCTCTCTCTCTCTCTCCTCCCTCCATCTCTCTCCTTCTCTCTCTTTTTCTCTCTATCACATTACACATAACGTCTGTCGGTTCACCCTTGTTGGTGAAGGCCAGATATCAAAACCACTACCCTGTGATCAATTGAATGTAACAAATTTTCTTCATTATTATCAAGTATCTTGCCGACTGTGCTGTATGGCTCTGAAACCTGGAGTACAACGAAAGGAGACGAAGCCTTGTTACAAACCTTTGAGAACAAAATTTTAAGACGCATCTTTGGACCCATTAGGGATACACAAAGTGGAGAGTGGAAAAGAAGAAGTAACAAAGACATTTATGATTTGTTTAAGTCCCCGCTAATCACTGGTATCATGAAGGCTAATAGACTACAATGGCTGGGGCATATAGAAAGAATGGAAGATAATAGGGAAACAAAACTCGCTTACACTCAGGAAATAAATGACCGTAGACCCCGAGGTAGACCAAGAAGGCGGTGGAGAGATAATATACATACAGACCTACAAGCACTTGGAATCAACGACTGGCAAGAGAAGGTCCACCAGAGAGACGAATGGAGACAGATTGTATTTGCAGCAAAGAACCTCAATGGCTCGGAATGCTGAAGAAGAAGAAGAAGAAGAAGATCTTGCCGACTGTCGTGGGCGACCATGCTTCTGCACACGTTACTTTCCCCAACAAACACATTCTTACAGTTTTTATTTGTGAATATTAGACTAAGCGAGATTCGATATCGGAATGTCTGGAATTAGAAGCGAATGCCCTTCTTCTACACAACGCCGACATCAGAAAGTGAGACATTACATGTATGCTGACATCTGCTGGTAAAAGACAAATACAATGATTTTTTTTTTGTAGTTTTTATATTTTAATTTCCTGATGCAGCAAGGTTTTTTTTCTTTTCTTATTTCCATGAACTGATACAAACACAAACATTTGTCTCTTGTTTTTATATTGCCATTTCTGCTGCTGTCCAAAGGTGTTTCTTATTTCCATAAATTGATACATTGTTGTTGCAGAACAAAGTACGCCCAGGTCTAATCGCCCAATCCAGCTGGCAAGATATTTAATGTTGACTACGATACATTGTTGCAAGTACAATGTAAACGCCGCAGAGGTTTCTATTATCTCTACAACCCGTAATAGTTTACGCCAGTTGAAATATCCAAACAACTATAGCATACTTCGATTTCGAATCATGATCTAGACACCAGAACAAAGTATATAAAGTTAATGTAAAAACGTAAAAACAAAATGCTCCATATAAAGCCATGAGACGTAAGGACTATATTTAGACCAGTCGTCATTCTATGTGTGATGTGGTCTGTATTATGCCGACCGACTTTAATTCCAAGGACATTCCCTATAACCATATTAGGTTAGGTCTATCTAGGAGCAAATACCATCTCCGCCTCGATGGAAATTTGAAGACAAGACCACCTTGCCAGGCTGGCACTAATTATCGCGGCTGTCTGGCTACAATTGTAACGCTGACTACCAGCCTAGATCATTAAACGACCCCTTGGCACGCTTAAGGAGCATTGGATATGGGCGCTAGACCCATAATTTTATAGACCATCAGCAGTTGGTTTCTTTTGTGGTCAGTATCTTGACGGTTGCATTACTTCCGGATACATTTCTTCGTGTCTATTTTAGGCTGGACCGACTTTAAGTCCAGGTCATTTTTTTTTAACACTCATGACAATAGAGCCGTCTTGGAAAGGACATGGAGGGAACTGCAGGAAACAGCACGAGATGGGGCAGCTTGGCGAAGGTTGGTTGAGGGCTTATGTTGGGAGGACATGGAGGGAACTGCAGGAAACAGCACGAGATGGGGCAGCTTGGCGAGGGTTGCTTGAGGGCCTGTCTTGAACTTAGGTCTACCACTATACTACCAGGGTGGCACACAAGCCTCGATACCATCGTACATGAAAAGCCTTTGTATTATCTCAGTCACAATGCAGACTCCATGCACTACTTGGCGTTGCTGCCGTCTGTATTTAAAGCACTACATCTCATCGTCATGGAATAGGTTCTTCCCAGAACGTTGATTGCTTTCAACATGGCCCTCCGAGAAGTCTCTCCATCCTTGCCATTTCTCCCGCGCAATGCACGCTCATGCCCAGAGTGTTTCCTGTGCCCATCTCTCCATCGCTCGCCGTTTCTCCCAAGCCTTTTACGCTCATGCCCACGTTTCTTGTGTCCATCTCCGTGCTGCTTGATTCACACCGCTCCTTCTCGGAACAATGCATTCCTTCATTGTTATTTCCACGCCAATGTCCATGTGTAATATGACCAAAGTATTTCAGTTTCTAACATTACATCAGCCGGAATACTGCTTCGACAACAACTCAGCGCACTTTGCCTGTTTACACAATCAATCATATTTCATAATGAGTTCAATCACGATCCTGCTTAATGGATTTTCCTAAAAATAAGGAGATGTAGTTCCTGAGACTACTGTTGTGAATTCCTTGGACTGCCAGGGTAACTAATAACGATTGTCTGAAAGAATTTTCTAAGGAAACATTATATACAACAATAAGATAGAGACAAACGGCTTTCTTTGGTCATGTGATGAGAACAGAGACTTTGAAGAACATCGTGACAACTGCATTCATCAAGGGGAAGAGAGGCAGAGGTAGACCAAGAGAATTAATGCTGGATGGATTGAGATAGTGACATGGATGAATATCATCAGCAGAGTTAATCTAGAACACTAAAGACATCGGTGTCACATAAGAACAAAATGACCCATCAAATACCCGCCTGAAAATGACAAGAGAAGGTCTCAATATGTAAACACATGCATAATGTCATCTTGATGTTTGCATATCAAATTATCACATTCACGTGGCTAGACCTGCTTAACATGTAAATGCTATTCAATTATTATGAAAGCAAATGCCACTTCCGCGTGCTTGCTCATAACAGACGGAATGATATTATCATATGTTCATTATACCAGCTTTCATGCATACATGTTCTGTCATTCTTTCCTGCCGCCAGGATTCCTTCCTTCGTTATCACTTGATTTGCCTTTGTTTGTGTGTCAATGTTGTTCTTGAGATAACTGTATAATAATTAAAGCGCGTTTTTTGCCATTGCTATTCCTATCCAAGTTTGAATAATAAATAAATTCCCCGAACTCATTTGACTTTAAAATTATCGTTCTAAATATTTTCAAATTATTTCTCCATTTTAACACGTATATTGCCTTTCTATGTTGACATCTCAACCTTTGACTTGGGGATGTAAATTACAAGTATCTCTTAAGTTGGAGTGGGTTCTCCTGATGGCAGGGGACACTGTAATATAGAAAGCCCATCCATACAAACAAATCAATTTGTTAAAATTATCGTTCTAAATATTTTCAAATTATTTCTCCATTTTAACACGTATATTGCCTTTCTATGTTGACATCTCAACCTTTGACTTGGGGATGTAAATTACAAGTATCTCTTAAGTTGGAGTGGGTTCTCCTGATGGCAGGGGACACTGTAATATAGAAAGCCCATCCATACAAACAAATCAATTTGTTAAAATTATCGTTCTAAATATTTTCAAATTATTTCTCCATTTTAACACGTATATTGCCTTTCTATGTTGACATCTCAACCTTTGACTTGGAGGTGTAAATTACAAGTATCTCTTAAGTTGGAGTGGGTTCTCCTGATGGCAGGGGACACTGTAATATAGAAAGCCCATCCATACAAACAAATCAGTCCAGTGCTCTAGAAGTAGTAGCACGTGCATTGACTCGGCATGCGTTCAAAGCTTGTGAATACATATACAGACAACTCGCATGATAAGGGGACACTCTTGGAAAGCTCAGGCAGAGGACGCAATCAGAGAAGTGTGCATGCTTGAAAACATTGGGAGATGAGAGAAGTGATTCAGAACTCCAGGGGGAATGTCAGACCTGTTATAATCACAATGAACCGGGTGCAACCACTGAATCGCACCCACATAGTGTACTCATCTACACTGGTAGCTCTTTGATAAGAGGCAAATGGAGTGGCTGGGGCTCATAGTCAATGTTGATGCATGCTGTTTAGTGCAGGAGAACCTGGCATATGATACCACGAAATCTAGTATGGGAGTGGGGGGAAGTCAGAGCAGCGGTCCGCAAGTCGTATGGCAAACAACACACATGTCATAATTATAACGTTCTCATAGACCATGCTGAGATAGGCGCAAACACGCAGGCTTCGTGCAGAGTGCCATGCTACAATTCAAATATCAAAACTAGGGATCATCTGTAGGAATCTTCTCCCCCGGACATGCTGGTATGGTAAGAAACAAGCAGGAGGAAAGATTGGCTGGGTCTGCACTGCTGGGTTGGATATTAATGCACGACAAGGCATTTATCGGGTCCTATGGTATGACGTGTATAATTCGGACAAACAAGTAAACCATCCTAGCCTAGACAGAATGGTGTATCAGGGGTCTGGCAGACAGCCAGCACTCCTAGGAAAGGCAACACGGACACATAATCAGGTTGCAGCTGGTCCCGTTAGTAGACTCTTCGCAAATTGTTGAAGATAAAGCTGGAGTGCGTATGGGAATGTCTTAACTGCTGCGATGTTGGTTCTTGACTCAACTTATTTCCCTTGTAATACTTCAATGTACCTAGCTGAAAACATTGTTGGTTTTAATTTTATCATGTCACTGGAAATGGTGTGTTTCACTTTTGCACGTTTTCTAAACACTTTAACGTGATTGGACTGTACATAAGGGTGCTATGTAGAAGCATGACTGGTATGTTAATTCTACCATTTCTGAACAATTGTGGAGCACTTGTCCAAATGCGCAATTAACCATAACGAAAACAGACATCAGTTTTTAAGAGGCAACATATACACCGCGGGTAAATCACACTATGTTCTATGTTTATAATATATAGTCCGAACATGGTGAAAACATATGACTATATATTTTAACATAGAACATAGTGTGCTTTAGTTAGTTTTTTTGACTAATTAACTAAATCACACCATCTTCGATGTTAAAATATATAGTCAGATGTGTTCACCATGTTCGGACCTAACATTCAGTAAATTCCATTGCGTTGTTCAGAACAAAATTAAGTACGGTTCGTAGGTTCAATTCTGGAAAAATGTGCATTTTCAGTATGGAGTAAAACATGACTGTATGTTATACAGACAGCATTAAACTGTTCTTGGTCCTTGCTCTGTGTTCATCCACTGAAATGATTGAACGATGATTGACAATGATGAATAAATATTGTCACTTGTTTCCGATATTCACAATTTGGTTTTCTTAAACTGTCAAATATGTATTATAAAGACCGTGTAAACACATTGCGGTGTACTGGGTATTTGGTGTATACCCCATATTTTATATCCCCATTGGAACTGAAGGGGTAATGTGGCTAATGCCACGCCAACCACCTTTATATCCATGACATTTCCTGGTACCCTCTTCGGTTTTGTAGCCTGGGAGAGCTTGTCAATCTTTAAACAAAATGCTCAACCTCCTTTAGGATTAAAGCCATGATCATTGGACTGGGAGACACGCGTGTTAGCCACTTCGCTACCGTTGCTCTGACTTCTGTCATAGAAAGATTGACATCGACTGGACGCTGTTTTGCTTGTTTCACTGAGGCAATTTATATCATTACTGGTATATGTCGGTGAAGTTTCCCTCGGCCGAGGAATAAAAGGTAGCTTTTCCCTAGAGGTGACCAAGTAGTCTACAGTCACCATCACCATGTGCTACGCTGATGTGGGCTGTCATGTTTCGCCAACTCACACGATCACGAGGGTCGTGGATCAGCTCTATGTTCTTTTCTCGACCATACCACTTGGCCAAACCATATAGGTATTTACTTCTCTGCCTTTAACTTGTTCTTTTCCCCTCAATCTCGCCAATTGTCCATCAAGTTCTCCAATTTATTTTTTCTCATCACGTGTCCAAAATATTATGATTGTTAACATCTATTTTCTCTAATTAGTTTACTGTTTTCATTTGTTTCTTGTATGATTTGGTCTATGGTTTTTCTGTCTGTCCACGATATTCTCTGCATTTTCATCAGAAACCACATTCCCACAGCCAATAGGTATTTTTCAGCTTGTCTACTCATTGTCCACGCTTCACATCCATACAAAAGTACAGGTTCTATATAGCACTTCAACGCTCTTTTTCTCGTCCCAGTTGATATCTTTTTACTGGTCAGTATGTTTTCTATCTTCCAAAGGGCTACCTTTGCCATGACGCATCTTGTTCTAATCTAATCAAGGCACCTCCCATCAGATGGTATGAACTATTCCAAGATAGTTGTTCCACTTTACCTGTAGGTTATGGTCTCTAATTTCATGCCGATAGACAGAGAATCTCCATTTTGTTGTGGGGGCGGGGGGGGGGGGGGGGGGGGGGGGGGAGATTAAGAATGGCTGCGGTCATCGACCATTATGGTCACTGCTAAGAAGGAAAATAATGGCAAACTACCTTCTCTACATTCTCGTAATCCCGCTAACAGAGCTCGAAACACAGCTGCGAGTTATTTGGTAGCAGGCTACCTTGCGTTGGTTTTTATAAAATAATATGAGTGCCGGTCGTTCAGAAAGCAATGGCAAACTACTGAGCATAAACTTGCCTAGAAATCAACAACCTCTTTTTTTAAAACTAGCATCGTGTGCTCGCCGGTCTCCCTGGTCTAGGAGTTATACGACTTACTCCGTAATCCGGTATACTCTTGTGAGTAACGTGACGTGCGCGAGAATTGGTAGAGGTTCTCTCCGCGTCGGTAACTTAGGGGTATGTGAGTTGGTCGCTCAGAAAGCAGTGGCAAACTACTGAGCGTAATCTTGCCAAGAAATCAGCAATCAGCTGAACGATGCTGATTGTGACAGCGATGTCCTGTAAAGGATATGCAAACAAAAAAATCGTATGCTCGATGCCCTTTAAAACACGGTAAAGGTCCTCTACTTTATTGCGTGCGTGTGTGTATTTTTTTTTTCCACAGCCAGCCAACTGACCAAGATGTGTTGTTATATTCCAGAATGTAGCGGTCGTGGTGTCCGTCCTAACGCTGACCAGTATCTCCATAGAGCGATGGTTTGCCATATGTCAACCTTTGACCTTCCAGCAGACCAAGACCAGGGTCATCTTATGTGTTGTTGCTATATGGGTGGTGGCCAACCTGGCTTCTATACCGAGGTTATTCATGATGCAGGTCAGTCTGGATGTGTATGTGTGTACGTGAATGTGTGTGTACATGTACGTTTGTATTGTTGCTATATGGGTGGTGACCAACCTGGCTTTAACACCAATAATAATAATAATAATAATAAGTCTTTATTTTCAAAGGGTTAAGAATTGGGCACGCAGGCCCTTCTGACATTCTGCCCTTCTTCTCTATTTCCTCTCATACATTCTTTCATTCAACATCACTTATGAAGCAACTTTTGACAACAAAAGAACATTTAAAACGCATGAAAAATAATCAATAACAAATGACTCACTGAGGCAGTGTTTAACATGGGCATTATAAATACCTAAGGAGGGTATAACGTGCCATACATAAGGGAATGTTTTTTGGCTAGTTGTCGTTTGAGATAAGTTACCATTATTGTCTTTTTTGTGTTATTTGTTATGGGGGCATGTAGTCTGTACTAAGGTAGTGTTCAAACAGGTTGCGAATGTATGTATCATGATTGGTGGTGTCTTTGATTTCTTGTGGAAGATTGTTCCACAACTGAGCGGCAGAGTATGCTAAGCTTGTTTTATATAAGTCTATCCTAGGTTTAGGGACATGAAGTATATTTAGTCGTTCGCTATGTCTAGCGTTATATTTAAACAATGGCCAAAGGTAGCTTGGAGCATTTTGAAATAGGATTTTGTGAATTAGTTTGGTCTTATTAAAAAGCAGGCGCTTGTGGAGTGGCAGTAACCGGAGACGTTTATATAGGTTAGAATTGTCGGTAAGCTTTTCACCATTAATTAAACGCACTGCCCTTTTCTGGAGTGAATATAGGCGTTTTGTTATTGATTTGGAGCATCCATCCCAGACTGTGGAGCAGTAATCAATATGTGTTTGTATATGAGAAGTATAGAATATCTTTCTTGTGTTTTCGTCAAGGAAATTTTTAATTTTGGCAAGTTGGTATACTTTTTTGGCTATTTGTTTAACTAGAGCATGAACATGTGAGTTAAAAGTTAGATTTTGATCTATGATAACACCCAGTGTCTTGTGCTCGGTGACACTTTCTACAGACGTGCTGCCAATGTGCAGCTGAAGAGTTCTCTGCGAGTTTAGAGTGTGAAGTCTTTGCCTGGTTCCTATTAACATAGACTTTGTTTTAGTAATGTTAATTTGCATGCGGTTTGCATGACTCCAGTTAACTACACTATTTATTTCCTGTTGCAAGGATAATTCTAGCACATTACGATCAACAGCGTTTGTATATACTGTGCAGTCATCAGCAAATAGATCGCAGGACGACGACAGATTTAATGGAAGATCATTTATATAAATGGCAAATAATAGAGGGCCAAGAATAGACCCCTGAGGTACTCCAATATTAATGGTAATGGCTTGAGATAAAACTTTATTGTGTGATACTACTTGCTTTCTGTCTAATAAGAATGATTTTATTAATGTCACTATATTAAAACTTACTTTCATTGTTTCTAGTTTTTTAATTAGAATAGTATGATCTATCATATCGAATGCTTTCCTAAAGTCTATAAACACCGCTCCACATAGAGTATTGTTGTTAATATTTTGATGCCAGTTTTCTATCATGTTTGTTAGTGCCGTATGGCAAGAATATTTTGGCCAAAATCCTGACTGACTGTCAACTATCAGTTTATGGCGAACTAAGTGATCTAGTGTTGTTTTGTGGATGTGCTTTTCTAGCGGTTTGGATAATGAGGATAATATGGAAATTGGTCTATAATTACTCATGAGACGATCGTCTAGAGGACCAGCTTTTAAATGAGGATACACTTTAGCGATTTTAAAGGCTGATGGGAAGTGACCTCTGGTTAGACATTGATTATATATAAAAGTTAGTGACTCGCAGATCGCCGGTGCAGCATGGTGAAGGATCCGACTACTAATTCCATCTAATCCTGATGAGTTATTGTTTTTTAGATTACGGAGATGAGTAAATACTTCAGTAGTCGTCATTAGCGGTATGTTGGAGGAAATGTGTCCATAGCATTTGTTCTCACAGAATGATGATAATAAAGATATGTCATGAGGCGCATCTGGTATTGCAGCCTTCAGTTGGTTTATGTCGGACTGAAAGTATCTACTGAATTGATCACATGTAACCTGATTTGATGGTAATGATTGTGATGATTTGTGTTTGTTTGTCAAGGTATTAATTGCTTTCCATATATCTTTAGTGTTGGTTTTATCTATTACTATGTTCTTAAAATAGTTTTTCTTTTCCTAATTATGATGCAGGTCAGCCTGGATGTGTGTGTACATGTGCGTCTGCATGTATGTTGTCATCTATTGCCTTCACTAGGACCCGTTTCCAGGCCTTACGTCATATTGCAGCCATACCTATTGCTGGTCTTCCTAGAAACATAAAATATTAGTTTATTCAGTCATACCTATCTTTTGTATTCCCAAAGAGACACTATGCTTACTTTTTTATGTTTCCAGGAAATTCACGACAACTTAGTTCCGCCTAACGTGACCATCCTGTTGACAACATGCGCCCCCAGAGACGAGTCTGAGGCTCGCAAATACGAGATATTCCTGGTGGTTGCCTTCTTCGCCGTGCCCATCGCCATCATGGGCTACAACTACACGGCCATCGCTGTGTGCTTGTGGTCAAGCTCCAGTTCTACGAAGCAACTAACAGGTACCCTGGTCATCATGTGTTCATCATCATCATCATCATCATCATCATCATCATCATCATCATCATCATCATCATCATCGTGTGGTATTCTGGTCATTATTTGTTTATCATCATCATCATCATCATCATCATCATCATCATCACCATAATGTGCCCTTTCGCCCTGTTTGGATGTTCATGTCTCGCCACAGATCTTTGTTCTTGGCGCTTTGAATAAACCCTGTTGATGTAATTCCTCCATGCCACTTTCTGTCTATCCAGAACCTTTTTTTTTTCGGTCTGCCGCTGCATCTTCACCCACTGGTCTTTACAGTCCGCACGATGTTATCGAATGCCAGTCTTATTTAAATAAATAAAGTTAGTTGCATATCCTTTACAGGACGTTGCAGTTAATTTCAGCATTTTTGGGCTTTTTGTGATTCCTGAGCAAGATTACATTCAGTAGTTTACCATTGCTTTCTAAACGACCGGCACTCATACCATTGTATAGAAACCAACGCAAGACGGTCTGCTACCACACCATCGGCAGCTGTGTTTCGAACGAGTTGTACGGGATTACGAATTGCATTCGTAACTATTTCGCCACAGAGTCTTCTCATTACACGATCAAATTATACAGCTTTTCTCGTTCTTAACATTGGTTGTTTACACAAGGAAGAAACCCGTGAATATGCTACTCTCCTTTAATCCTCGGATAGTGGGTCGCAATGAAAAGATTTCTTTGATAAGGGCGAAAATGTAGGACCTAAGTTCTCTTACCGCACGTTAAAATGTATCGAAAATCGAAAATGCTGCAAGGAAAAGGCCATCACCCTGTCTAAATTCCATAACTAGAAGACCAACAAACATGACCGAATATTTATGACGTGTGGGATGTGAGTAAAACATGTGGTTTCACGGCGGAGAAACTAATTTCCTGCGCTGTCTTGAGCCCGCTTTGTCAGATCTTCGGAGACTGATGCAGTTATTGATGGTCCCATTGAACTATGCCCTTTTACAAAACCCATAAGGTTGGTTAATGCTGGGACAGACCATATCGTTAAAATGAAAGGTGTGCATTAGCATTGACTAGTTCTCATGGAATAGCAATTGATCCACGGTAGCGAAGTGGATGGCTCGGTTGCTTGCCGACACAGTGGTCGCGTTTTCTAATCCATTTCGAAACAAAGATGTTTGTTTGTTTTTTAATTCAATGACAAATGTTCAGGAAAGTAAAGACTACTGGTGTGATATTAACCACATCACTCATTGAGTGTTGGTTAGTCTAAGGTATGGGGTTAGCACCATAAAGGCACTACTCCTCATGACATGAAAATGAGTTCTTCACTTACTTACATAGAATAGCATAATTCGGTTGTAACAGACGCCACCCCAGAAAACGAGCGCAATGAATGTCCTAGACAACCGTATCATAACTCATAACCCCAGCGACCTTTCCAAGATGGAGAAAGAAATAAAATATGACGCTCTACCAATAAGACATCTGCTATGTAAATTAGCATAATATAAAACATTTCTTTCTTATTTCTTTTTTTTTTTTTGATGGGGGGGGGGGGGGGGGGGGAGGTAGGGGAGGTTTGCTTGTTTTGAACTCAAGCGTAGTCCATACACGTGAAACTAATGTTAGTCACAGGACTGATTTCTGCGTGTGGATTACCTTTCCGGATTACCAGTGTCCCTCACCATCAGGCGAACCCACTCCTACTTCTGAGGTACTTGTTCCCATGTCACGGACAGGAAGTCAACATTTTAGTGCTGCTGAAATGTGTGGGGGTTCACCCCGCTACCCCGACATCTGCACCAGAGAGGTTTGAGAGCGAGCGCTATTATCCATTCAGCCTGTCTGACCTCCTGGTGTCACGTGATAGTGTCAAACACCTGGCTGTAATTATTCTGTTGTATTTATAGGTAAAGTGCGAGATACAAACAAAGAACAAAGAAATTGAGTTCACCATGGCCGAATGGATAAGAACGTGTGTTGTTAAACATTCGGTGTGCTGATGCCGAGGCGAGGAGGGGTTCAACTCCTACATCGGACAGTTGAACTAAAATGTCGACTTCTCGTCCTTGGCTTGGGGATGTAAATTACAAGTACCGCTGAAGTCGGTGTGGGTTCGCCTGATGGCGAAGGACACTGTTAATAGTGAAAGCTAATCCACACGCAAAATGTATTCCAGCACTGCTAGAAGTAGTGTGTATGGATTACGCTTGAGTTAAAAGCGACCGAGCGAGCGAAAACAAAAGGAAACACAAATATAGAAGACTTATTCAAATGGTAAAATTGGAACAAAAACACAGGACGCGCATGAGGGTGTACAAGGGAATGAGCAGGTTGACAGGCTTGCAGATAGGGCTACTGTAGAAGGTGGACGAGCCATGGACCAGCAGATATTCTGAATGCTCTACGAGACGTAAGTCGTTTACGAGAACCAAGCGATGACTGGGAATCTACAACCATGGTCAGGCTGCGAGAACAAGTTAAAAGAGGTGTGGCCAAACAAGAACATTACGCAGGAAGCCAAAGAAGAGTAATGAACCAACACAGAACTGGTGTGGTGAGCCGCTACACGCTGCAGGATTTGCTGAGGAGGGAATCCGAGCACTTATGGACTGAATGGTTTGATGTGCAATGAGGATGATATGTCGACTAACTAACAAACACACTCACACACACACACACACTCACACACACACACACACACACACACACACACACACATATATATATATATATAACTCATGTGTAATCCATACACGTGCTACTACTTCTGGTGCACTGGACTGATCTTTGCGCGTAAATTAACTTTCCCTATTTACCAGTGTCCCACGTCACCAGGCGAACCCACTCCGACTTCAGAGATACGTGTAATTTACTTCCTCAAGTCAAGGACGACAAGTCAACATTTTAGTCCAGTTGGCCGGTATAGGGGTTGAACCCGCTACCTTGGCTTCAACACACCAGCTGTTTAAGAACGAGCGCTCTTTTCCTTCTATTCAACCATACAGATCTCCACAAGCAGTATATATTCTCTCTGTCCTTGACAAGTTAGGAAAGGCTTAGAGCAACGGAGATGTGGTTCCTGAGATAATGTTATGAATACCTTGAACGGCCAGAGTACCTACCAACGATCGCCCGGAAGAGGTAAACAAGTGAGAAACTATAACATTATATACAAAAATAAGAAAGAGGCAAATAACTTTCTTTCGCCATGTGATGAGAAGAGAGGCACTGGAGACCGTCGTGCTAACTGGAATTCTCAGTTGGAAAAGAGGCAGAACCAGGCCAAGAGAAATGATGCTGTATAGACTTAGATGGTGATATGGAGCAATATCGTCAGCAGTGTTGATCCAGAATACCAAGAACTTAGATCTGTGTTAAAGACATAAATGCTTACGTCAGCTTCCAAGGCACAAAATGGGGACGGCCTTGACCACACAATTAGGGCTTGCAAGCTTTCAAATTCTCGAACTTTCCCGTGGCATGGAGATTCAGGTGACATGCAAATAACTCCTTACTTTCAAGAAAAAAGAATTTAAAAAAAGAACATAATAGCTGACATTTTCCCACATTAACGTGAGTGCTTTTGTGTCAACACCCACGATATTGTGTTCTGAAATTGAGGTTAAAAACAGTATCTCAGATGTCACGATGTGGGCGAATAACTGACGAACAAAATGCCTTAGTGTTAACATCTGCTTATCGCCCCGAATGGCAAGTCATCTTTCCGAAGATATGTCGGCGAATTGTAACATTACGCGTTACATTGTCCGCAAAGCCACAGCGAAGTTTGAGTGAATGTAAGAATGCTAAAACAACAAATCTTAAATCTTCGAAACACACAAAAAAAATAAAAAAAACAGACAAATATCACGCAAAGCACAATTATCCCACACAGTCATTTCAGGCTAACAACGACAAGTTACACACAATTGATTTGCACTTATAGAAGGAGATGAAATATGTAGAGATCAGAAAACTCATTAGAAAATCTCTATCTATCTATCTATCTATCTATCTATCTATCTATCTATCTATCTATCTATCTATCTATCTATCTATCTATCTATCTATCTATCTATCTATCTATCTCTATCTGTCTGTCTGCCTGCCTGCCTGCCTGCCTGCCTGCCTGCCAGCCAGCCAGCCAGCCTGCCTGCCTGCCTGCCTGCCTGCCTGCCTGTCTGTCTGTCTGTCTGTCTGACTATTCCTGACTCACATCCAATAGCATTAGCGCCTCGCTTTTCTTGACATACAACAAATAGCGACTATTGCCTTTATTTTTCTTGACTTACAACAAATAGCGACAACTACCTTACTTTTCTTGACTCATAACAATTAACTCAACTCCCTTAATTTTCTTGACTCACAATAAATAGCCGGCTTCCTGGCCTAGAGGTTAGCGACTTTTCTCCGTAATCTCGAATACTCTCGTAAGTAACGTGACGACGGTGAGAATCAGCAGTGGTTCGAATCGCTTCGGTAACTTACGGGGTATGTGAGCCGGCCGCTCAGAAAGCAATGGCAAACTACTGAGCGTAATCTTGCCAAGAAATCAACAATCAGCTGAAAGATGCTGATGTTGACAGCGATGTCCTGTAAAGGATATGCAAAACACAATAAATAGCGACAGTTACTTTACTTTTCTTGACTCACAATAAATAGCGACAATTACCCTACTTTTCTGAACTTAAATCAAATAAACACATCTCCGGCACTATTCTTGACACACAACAAATTAACACATCTCTGACACTATTTTTGACTCACAACAAATAGAGACATTGCTCTCACTTGTCCAGCTTCACAACAAATAGCGGCATCTCTCACACTGTTCCTGAATCACAATAAAAAGAGACATCGCTCTGACTATTCTTGACTCACAAAAAATATTGACATCTCTCTCATTGTTCCTGACTCAAAACAAATAGAGACATCGCTCTCACTGTTCCTGACTCACAAAACAATAGCGACATCTCTCTCACTGTTCCTGACTCACAAAACAATAGAGACAAGGTTCTCACTGTTTCTGACTCACAACACTTAGCGACATCGCTCTCATCGTTCCTGACTTACATCATATAGTGACATCGCTCTCATAGTTCCTGACTCACAACAAATAGCGACATCTCTCCCAATGTTCTGACACACAACAAATAGCGACATCTCTCAATCTTCCTAACTCACAACAAATTGCGACATCTCTCTCACTGTTCCTGACTCACAACAAATAGCGACATCTCTTACTGTTCCTGACTCACAACAAATAGCGACATCTCTCACTGTTCCTGACTCACAACAAGTAGCGACATCTCTCTCAATGTTCTGACTCACAACAAATTGCGAAATCTCTCTCACTGTTCCTGACTCATAACAAATAGCGACATCTCTCTCACTGTTCCTGACTCACAACAAATAGCGACATCTCTTACTGTTCCTGACTCACAACAAATAGCGACATCTCTCACTGTTCCTGACTCACAACAAATAGCGACATCTCTCTCAATGTTCTGACTCACAACAAATTGCGACATCTCTCTCACTGTTCCTGACTCACAACAAATAGCGACATCTCTCTCACTGTTCCTGACTCACAACAAATAGCGACATCTGTCACGGGTTCCTGTCTCACAACAAATAGCGACATCTCTCACTGTTCCTGACTCACAACAAATAGCGACATCTCTCTCACTGTTCCTGACTCACAACACATAGTGACATCTCTCTCACTGTTCTGACTCAAAACAAATAGCGACATCTCTCTCACTGTTCCTGACTCACAACATATAGCGACATATCTCACTGTTCCTGACTCACAACAAATAGCGACATCTCTCTCACTGTTCCTGACTCACAATAAATAGCGACATCTCTCTCACTGTTCCTGACTCACAACACATAGTGACATCTCTCTCACTGTTCTGACTCAAAACAAATAGCGACATCTCTCTCTCTCTCTCTCTCTCTCTCTCTCTCTCTCTCTCTCTCTCTCTCTCTCTCTCCTCTCTCTCTCTCTCTCTCTCTCTCTCTCTCTCTGTTCCTGACTCACAACATATAGCGACATATCTCACTGTTCCTGACTAACAACAAATAGCGACATTTCTCTCATTGTTCCTGACTCACAACAAATTGCGACATCTGTCTCACTGTCCCTGACTCACAATAAATAGCCACATCTCTCTCACTGTTCCTGACTCACAACAAATAGCGACATCTCTCTCATTGTTCCTGACTCACAACAAATAGCGACATCTCTCTCATTGTTCCTGACTAACACCAAATAGCGACATCACTTTCACTGCTCCTGACTCACAATATTAACTCTTACCATACCCAGCACTACTTGAGGAGACTCAAACATCACTCGAACTTTAATAAACCCCACTTGCGAGGGGCACTGGTATCTAGGAAAGTTAATCTACACGCAAAAAAATAACATCAACCCAGAGCACTAGAAGTAGTAGGACGTGTATGGACTACATTTCAGCTCAAAACGAGCGACAGCAAGCATTAAAAAAAAAAAACAACGCGTAGAGTGTCCCTGGTTGTTGAGACAAAAGTGCAAACTGAGTAAAACGCGTAGAAACTCTCTATTCTGTAACCCACAAGACAAGCGAAATAGCGGAATGCCTAACCTTACATGGAGAAGAGAATTACGGACAGAGACAAATAGTACAGGGTGTATTTTTAATGACTGTGCAATGTTTGAAAATACTGCCAGTACAAGTTTTGTATTTACCTGTTATGTTGCATTAACTTTACACAGGGTGAATACAAAACTAGGACCGGCAATATTTTCAAACACTGCACAGTCATTAAAAATACACTCTATGTTTGGATGACATGGAGGGAGCTATAGAAGATAGCAAAAGATACGACGGCTTGGTGTGGGTTGGATGAGGGGGTTGTGCATCAATGGGGGATACTGGACAGAAGAAGAAGATTGGGTAAAATAAGGCCCGTATTCTATCCCACTATTCTACAGGTCGCTGTGTTCACCTTTGATGATATTGTCTGTTATGAACTGGCCTAAAATAATACGTTTCACATTACAGTTAACAACAATTGCCCGAAATTTACGTCCTAAACTTTTTTGTATGGATACATGTGCGACTACTCTAGCATTGGGCTGATTTTTGCGTATGGATTTTTTTTTTCCGCATATCCTATACAGGACATCGCTGTCAACACCAACATTTTACCGCTGTTGCTGATTTCTTGGCAAGATTACGTTCAATAGTTTGGCGTGTGGATTAGCTTTCCCTATTACCAGTTTTCCTCGCCATCAAGCGACTCCACTTCAGAGGTACTTTAAATTTACCTCCCCGAGTTAAGATTTCATTTCAACTGACCGGTATAGGGGTTGAATCCCTTACCTCGGCATCAGCACACCGGAAGTTTAAGAACGAGTTATCTTATCCATTCGGCCATGCTATCCCCAACTCCCTAATCTTATTTTCTAACATCGCCTTTTTTATTTGAGTTGAGTTGAGTTAAGTACCGACATCACGGCACTCGAGATACTCCCATACACGTCCTGTCTTCACTTGTAAAACGAAAGAACACACACAGCCGCCACCGAGATAAAACATTAAAAGTGAATATATCTCGACGTGTGATTGTGATTGTGTCGATAATTATAATGTATCTAGTAATGCAAATGTTAATGAAGTTAGTATCCGGCCTGCCTTTTCTCTGGGGAGTGTGGCTTTCATCATTCTGAACTCACGAGATTAAATGAAGTTTTCAAGCAGGGGTTTGATTATCGTTTCATTAATAACTTAGTGAGATCAAAAGTCAAGAAACACGCTCCCCACGATATGCTTAAGAGACAGCACATGTATATATGGAAAAGTTAGAAAGCACACATGAAATATGCTCAAGTGATAACACTGACATGAACTACGGAAATGTCTCAACACATAAATAAATTCTGAAAAAGGTACAACATATTCATGTAATATGCTAAAGTTATGCCGGCTTCCTAGCCTAGTGGTTAGTGATTATTCTCCATAATCTCGTATACTCTCGTAAGTAACGTGCCGACGGTGAGAATCAGCAGTGGTTCGAATCGCGTCGGTAACTTACGGGGTATGTGAGCCGGCCGCTCAAAAAGCATTGGCAAACTACTGAGCGTAATCTTGCTAAGAAATCAACAATCAGCTGAAAGATGATGATGTTGACAGCGATGTCCTGTAAAGGATATGCAAAACATTTATTTATTTATGCTAAAACGATACCACTGACATGAAATATGGAAATGTCACAAACAATCATGAAATATGGGAAAGTTACAACGCATAAATGAAATATGCTCAATTGTTATCACTAACATAAATTATGAAAAATCTAGAACATATATATGCAATATGCTCAATTGATAACACTACATTGAAATATGGAAAACTTACAATTATAAATTAAGTATGCCGACGTGATAATACTAACATGGAATATTGGCAATTTACTACACATAAATTAAATGTCTCCAAGTGATAAAACTAACATGAAATATGAAAAAGTTATAATACATAAATGAAATATGTTCAAGTATTAGCATTAACATGGAGTATGGAAAAGTTACAACAGTTACATGAAATATGTTCAAGTGTGAACACTAACATAAAATATGTTCATATGATAAAACTAAAAATGAAATATGTTCAAGTGATAACACTAACATAAAATATGCTCAAATGATAACACTAACATGAAATATGTTCAAGTGATAACATTACCATGAAATATTATCAAATAATAGCACTAACATGAAGTATGTTCAAATGATAACATTAACATGAAATATGCTCAGATATTAATACCAACATGAAATATTCTCAAATGTTAACACTAACATGAAATATGCTCAAATGATAATACTAATATGAAATATGTTCAAATGATAACACTAACATGAAATATTCTCAAATGATAAGACTAACATGAAATATGTTCAAATGATAACACTAACATGAAATATGTTCAAATAATAACATTAACATGAAATATGTTCAAATGATAACACTAACATGAAATATGGAAACGTTACATAACATACATAAAATATGTTTAAATGATAACACTAACAAAAATTATTGAAAAGTTACAACACATACATAAAATATGTTCAAGTGATAACACTAACATGAAATATGGAAACGTTACATAACATACATAAAATATGTTTAAACGATAACACTAACAAAAATTATTGAAAAGTTACAACACATACATAAAATATGTTCAAGTGATAATACTAACATGAAATATGGAAACGTTACATAACATACATAAAATATGTTTAAACGATAACACTAACAAAAATTATTGAAAAGTTACAACACATACATAAAATATGTTCAAATGATAACACTAACATGAAATATGGAAACGTTACATAACATACATAAAATATGTTTAAATGATAACACTAACATGAAATACTGAAAAGTTACAACACATACATAAAATATGTTCTAGTGATAACACTAACATGAAATATGGAAACGTTACAACGCAGCTATGAAATATGTTGAAACGATAACACTAACATGGAATATGGAAACGTTACAACACATACATAAAATATGTTCTAGTGATAACACTAACATGAAATATGGAAACGTTACAACACATACATAAAATATCTTTAAATGATAACACTAACATGAAATATTGAAAAGTTACAACACATACATCAAATATGTTCTAGTGATAACACTAACATGAAATATGGAAAAGCTACAACGCAGATATGAAATATGTTGAAGTGATAACACTAACTTGGAATATGGAAAAGTTACAACGCATATATTAAATATGTTGTAGTGATGAAACTAAAGTGGAATATGGAAAGCATATATGAAATATGTTGAAGTGAATATGAAATATGCTAAAATGGTAACATCATCGTCATATATCAGGTCCTTTACAGAACTTGGCTCTCATCACGGCGCGACGACAAACCTCTCGATCTCTGGCAATTTCCTCTGCCCTGTGCATCCTCGTGTTAATGGTGTCTGGAATGTCCTATGTCCATCTTCGTGCTCGTCGACCTCTGCTCGTTTTACCAGGAACCACGTCTTCTATCGATGTTCTTTCTAAACCACTCTGATGTTTAATATGGCCAAATAGTTTTCCGAGGCGGCTTCCAATGACAATCTTAAATGTTTGTGTGTGTGAATATATTTTGAAAAGTAACGAAGAAATGTATCAGTTCTCGATGTAGTCACCACTGCCTTAAATGCAAGTACTCCAGTACCGATAAAATGCTTGGATTCTTGTAGAAACAAATTCTCTTGGTAGCGTATGTAACCATTAATGCACAACCTGTTGTACGTCTTGACAGAAGTCACGCCGTTTTGAAACTTTCCTGCTCCACTCATACACTTGCTGGACTGACAGGCATGCATCACCATACTGGAACCTTCATTCGCTGATGAATTTCTATAGATTTCACCCTTTCACTGATCAAACAACGGATAACGGAACGCTGCACTTCTTAGGTGTATGTCAAAAGTGTGGCGGCCATCTTTAAACTGTCTTTATGATGTTACCGTGTTCGTCTGCACCACGATGTCATATGATTAATATTATTGACATCCCTAACAACAATATTGACAGGTTACAAGACAATGGCGTGGTTATTGCAATTTCTATCACACATTTATAGTTTTTATTTAAAGCCCGCTCTTATCACATTTGAGCTTCAAACCCCCAGTTTTCTTCTTTTGTTTTAAATGTCGCATATCCCTTGCAGGACGTTGCAGTCAACACCAGCATTTTTCAGCTGCTGTTGATGTTCTAGGCAAGTTTTTACGTTCAGTAGTTTGCCATTGCTTTCTGAACGACCGGCTCCTATACCAACACGTGATAACGCAACGCGACACGATCTGCTGTACAAATCGATCGCGGCTGCGTTTCGAACGCCTGGTAAGCGGCTCACAAACCGCATTCGCAAGCCTTTGGCCACGGAGATCCGCAATCCGGTCCAAAATTTCTTCTTTAGTGATTGCGAAATTGTTCATGATTCATAACAATATATTGCGACAGAAAGATAAGTGTCCTCAAAAATGTTATTTTCACTTGTTTGCTGGTGTTGTGCAATGGATTCTTTAGTACTGTTACATCTCTGGAACGCTATCACTGCTAAATTTATAACACTAACATGAAATATGTAAATAAGAATGGGCTTCAAATGAAAAACGTATTTATTTATTTATTATATATGTGTGTGTGTGTGTGTGTGTGTGTGTGTGTGTGTGTGTGTGTGTGTGGTGTGGGTGGGTGGGTGTGTGTGTGTGTGTGTGTGGGTGGGTGGGTGGGTGGGTGGGTGGGTGTGTGTGTGTGCGAATATTTTCTGAAAAAGTAAAGGACAAATGTATAATTTATCGATGTAATCACCAGTGCGTTAAATGCAAGTCTTTCGGCGTCAATAAAGTGTTGGACTCCAGTAGAGAGACAGACATTCTTTTGGTCGCATGTGTAACCATTCATGCACCACCTGCTGTACATCTTCTACCCACCGGAAAGTCTGTCACAGAAGTCACGCCATTATGAAACTTCCCTACTCCCTTCATGCACTCACTGGACTGACAGGCTTTCATCACCACATTGGACCTTCATTCACCGATGAATTTCTATAGGTTTCACCCATTATCTGATTTAAAAAACTGATTGTGCATGACAAAGGTGGGGCGGCCATCTTTGAATTGTCTTTATGACGTCACCGTGCTCATATGCACCGCGATGTCACGTGCTTAAAACTCTTGACATCCATAACAACAATATTGACAGGTTACAAGACAATGGCATGGTGATCGTAATTTCTATCACACTTTTAGAGTTTTTATTTGAAGCCCACTCGTAGGTAGCTCATTGGCAACATATTTCAACTCAACGCCCAGAGAAAAGGTTGTGCAGGAGTAAGGGTAATTTCCCGACAGATGCTACAGTAGAGGTATAAAGTACTAGGTTTTTTTTCTAACATATACTAGATAAATGTATAGTTGAGTTGAAGTTGAGAGGCCTGTTCAACGCCTCGCCTCCTTTTCTTCCCAAGTAATTACCCCCCCCCCCCCCCCCCCAACACAAAAAAACAACTACTCAGTATCCATTTGTAAAGATAGGTAGACAATACTACTACTACTACTACTACTACTACTACTACTACTACTACTACTACTACTACTACTACTACTACTACTACTACTACTACTACTTCTACTGCTGCTGCTGCTGCTGCTACTACTACTACTACTACTACTACTACTATTTCTACTACTACTGCTACTACTATTATTACTACAACAACTACTACTACTACTGCTACTACTGCTACTACTGCTACTACTACTACTGCTGCTGCTGCTACTACTACTACTACTACTACTACTAGTACTACTACTACTACTACTACTATTTCTACTACTACTGCTACTACTATTATTACTACAACAACTACTACTACTACTGCTACTACTGCTACTACTGCTACTACTACTACTGCTGCTGCTGCTACTACTACTACTACTACTACTACTACTACTACTACTACTATTTCTACTACTACTGCTACTACTATTATTACTACAACACCTACTACTACTACTACTGCTGCTTCTACTACTACTACTACTACTACTACTACTACTACTACTACTACTGCTGCTGCTGCTGGTGCTGCTGCTGCTGCTGCTACTACTACTACTACTACTACTACTACTACTACTAATACTACTATTCCTACTACTACTACTACTATTCCTACTACTACTACTACTACTACTAATATTGCTACTACTATTACTGTCACTAGTACTACTACTACTACTACTACTACTACTACTACTACTACTACTACTACTACTACTACTACTACTACTACTACTTCTTCTTCTTCTGCTGCTGCTACTACTACTACTACTACTACTACTACTACTACTACTACTACTACTACTACTACTGTTTAAACTACTACTGCTACTACTATTACTGCTACTGCTTCTGCTACCACTACTACTACTACTGGTGTTAAACTACTACTACTACTACAACTACTACTACTACTACAACTACTACTACTACTACTACTACTACTACTGATGTTAAACTACTACTGCTACTACTATTACTGCTACTGCTGCTGCTACCACTACTACTACTACGGGTGTTAAACTACTACTACTACTACAACTACTACTACTACTACAACTACTACTACTACTACTACTACTACTACTACTACTACGACTACTACTACTACTGTTACTATTACTACTCCTGCTACTACTACTCCTACTACTACTACTACTACTACTACTACTACTACTACTACTGTTACTACTACTACTACTAATACTACTACTACTACTACTACTACTACTACTACTACTACTACTACTACTATTTCTACTTCTACTACTACTACTACTACTACTACTACTACTACTACTACTACTACTACTACTACTATTACTACTATTCCTACTACTATTACTACTATTCCTACTACTAATACTACTACTACTACTACTACTACTTCTACTACTACTACTACTACTACTACTACTACTACTACTACTACTACTACTACTACTACTATTACTACTACTACTACTACTGCTAATACTACTACTGCTACTACTACTACTGCTACTGCTACTAATACTACTAGTAGTACTACTACTACTACTACTACTACTACTACTACTATTACTACTACTACTACTACTAATAATAATAATAATAATAATAATATAATAATAATAATAATAATATAATAATAATAATAATAATAATAATAATAATAATACTTTTAGCAGGACAATATACCCGTTTACTTCTGAGGGATGAACCCAGACCAATGGGTTAGTAAATAAGTTCACTAACTGCTACATGAGTGCAACTCATGTGTATATGTTAGCCTGGTCTACAGGATGGTGGATCTACAGGACTGAAATTCCAAGTGACAAAAAAGAACAGCTTGATCGTGGTTGACTAATCATGACTAATTGTTCCAACAGAAGGAGGTGACCAACAGGCTAAAGTGAGCTTGACCGTGGTTGACTAATCATGACTAATTGTTCCAACAGAAGGAGGTGACCAACAGGCTATAGTGAGCTTGATCGTGGTTGACTAATCATGACTAATTGTTCCAACAGAAGGAGGTGACCAACAGGCTATAGTGAGCTTGATCGTGGTTGACTAATCATGACTAATTGTTCCAACAGAAGGAGGTGACCAACAGGCTATAGTGTCTCAGCTGATGGCCCGCCGTCGCACTGCCAAGATGTTGGTGGTAGTCGTCATTGTGTTCTTCATGTGCTTTCTACCAAACTATATCTGGAACATTCTCAGGTAAGGGATTCGTGTTGAGTACATTGTAATCGTTTATGTAATTTTACCAGAGTGTAGACTAGGAGCTGATCTTTTCCCAGATCCTCGCCGGTGCTGCGGAGTTTCGTGGATCTGCGCTGACATGTTCTTGGGTTTAAAGGGGAGTAAAGGCCAGAGGTCTCCGTGGCCAAAGACTTGTGGACGCGATTAGTGAGCCGCGTGCCAGGCGGTCGAAACTCAGCTGCGACCGATTTGTGTAGCAGACCGTGTCGAGCTGTGCTGTAACGTGCTGGTATGGGAGCCGGTCGTTCAGAAAGCAATGGCAAACCACTGAACGTAACACTTGCCTAGTACATCAACAGCAGCTGAAAAATGCTGGTTTTGACTGCAACGTAACGTAAGGGATACGCAACAATTCTTTTTTAAAGGTCAGAGGATAGACATCAGTGCACTGGGTTTAATCCCATATGACTTGGTTTCTTTCCTGAAGTGTTCTACCGATATATCGTTCAAAGCACGAACTCCGTAGCTCCACCGACGACCCTCTGGAGTCTCCGAGAAACTTGCAATATTGAACCGAAAGACAGAGCTCGGAATCGAACCCACAACCTTCGGAGCGTGAGGCAGACGGCTTAACCACTCAGACACGGAGAACACATTGGGGATTTTCATTAAGGGGCGGCGACGAGATTCGGTGTTCAGTTTTATTCCACCAGCTCAAACTTCGTCTGGTCAGTCTCTACACTCTGACGGAGTTACTGAAGAAAGGATAAGAGTAATTGTGGATTGAAAGTTCGACGTTCAGTGAGAGCGTTCTCTTGACTAACTCAGGTAAGGTAAATACCATTGTTTCCTTGTAGAGCAATATGGTAACATCTTTGTTCACGATGTATCATAGTAGATTCATCCTCTGTTTCCGTGTAGAGAAATATGGTAACATCTTTGTTCACGATGTATCATAGTAGATTCATCCTTTGTTTCCTTGTAGAGCAATATGGTAACATCTTTGTTCACGATGTATCATAGTAGATTCATCCTCTGTTTCCGTGTAGAGCAATATGGTAACATCTTTGTTCACGATGTATCATAGTAGATTCATCCTCTGTTTCCGTGTAGAGCAATATGGTAACATCTTTGTTCACGATGTATCATAGTAGATTCATCCTCTGTTCACGATGTATCATAGTAGATTCATCCTCTGTTCACGATGTATCATAGTAGATTCATCCTCTGTTCACGATGTATCATAGTAGATTCATCCTCTGTTTCCTTGTAGAGCAATATGGTAACATCTTTGTTCACGATGTATCATAGTAGATTCATCCTCTGTTTCCGTGTAGAGAAATATGGTAACATCTTTGTTCACGATGTATCATAGTAGATTCATCCTCTGTTTCCGTGTAGAGCAATATGGTAACATCTTTGTTCACGATGTATCATAGTAGATTCATCCTCTGTTTCCTTGTAGAGCAATATGGTAACATCTTTGTTCACGATGTATCATAGTACTAGTAGATTCATCCTCTGTTTCCTTGTAGAGCAATATGGTAACATCTTTGTTCACGATGTATCATAGTAGATTCATCCTCTGTTTCCGTGTAGAGAAATATGGTAACATCTTTGTTCACGATGTATCATAGTAGATTCATCCTCTGTTTCCTTGTAGAGCAATATGGTAACATCTTTGTTCACGATGTATCATAGTAGATTCATCCTCTGTTTCCTTGTAGAGTAACATCTTTGTTCACGATGTATCATAGTAGATTCATCCTCTGTTTCCTTGTAGAGTAACATCTTTGTTCACGATGTATCATAGTAGATTCATTGTTGTCCCTCTCTCTGAGCTCAAGTTGTCTTCATATGCGTGCTACTATTTCTAGTGCACTGGACTGGTTTGTGCATGTGGATTAGCTCTCCCTATTTCTAGTGTCCCTCCCCATCAGGCGAGGGAACTCTGACTTCAGAGGTAATTTAAGAGTTAGCGCTCTTATCAATTCGATGATGTTGACCTCCTTAGTAGAATAATGAATCGACTGTTGTGCTCGATGAGAATATAATTTCGTAATTTGATTTCTTCATAGTAAAAAATGTTATAAAATGGATGACTAAAGAAATTTTACGACTAATAGAAACAAGAAGTGTCTTCTTAAGAAGCAAACATAATTTCGATAAATATGAAGATATTCACAGAAAAGTCAGAACATTATGTAAAGAGGATTAGGAGGCATGGCTTAGAAGAAAATTGCACAGAATTAGAAAAACAACACAACATTAAAAGTACCAAACTAATGCATAAAAGAATTCAGGAGCTTACTAATAAAAGAAAACCTACACCAATCGGTTGCCTGAAAACAAAAGATGGAAAACATAATAGAAAAAGATCAGATTTTACATGTATGGACAGATTATGTGAAAAATCTTTTTGATTATACAAGAGAAGAACAGCATGACATTCGGAATAAACAGGAAAGATCATCAGTTTTGAAGATGAAAGTTCAGAATGCTCTTAACAGTAAGAAAATTGACAAGACCCAAGTCCTAGACACAATCACAACAGAAATAATCAATGCCTAAGAAGCATATGAATAGACCAAGTCATCAGCTTGCCGAACACAAAATATTATACTGGAGATATACCTCCTGAATTAAGTAATTCTAAATTTATTGCAATCCCGAAGAAATCGGGAGCATTGGGATGTCATCAACATCGAATAATTAGTATAATGAGCCACATCACGATTTTGTTAAGAATCATCATGCAATGAGTTAGGAAGGGAATATAACCCGAAATAGGAGAAGAACAATGTGTGTTCGTAGAAGGCAAGGGTACAGTAGATGATGTGTATATACTGAGAAGTTTTACTGAACGTTCTATATAAGCAGCCAAAGACATACATCATTGTTTTATTGATTGGCTTTTGATAAAGTAAGACATATCAACATGATGAAGATGCTTGCAGATCTACTAATTGATGGGAAATGCCTTTGATTTGTAAACAACATATATTGGAAACAACAAGCTTCCATGAAGATTGATAATGTCAATATCAGCCTATTAAGAGAGGTGTGAGACAGGGATGTGTAATGTCTCCAAACCTTTTTTCCCTATACAGTGAAAATATTTTCAGAAATGTAGAAGATTAGTTAGTCGACAGATCATCCTCGTTGCACATCGGACCATTCAGTCCATAAGTGCTCGGATCCCCTCCTCAGCAAATCCCGCGGCGTGTAGCGGCTAACGACGCCAGTTCTGTGTTGGTTTATCAATCTTCTTTGGCTTCCTGAGTAGTGTTCTTGTTTGGCCACCCCTCTTTTATTTTGCTGCTCTCGCAGTCTGGCCATTGTTGTAGATTCACAGTCATCACTTGGTTCTTGCAAAAGTCTCACTTCTCGTAGAGCATTCAGAATGTCAGCCTGGTCCATGGCGCGTCCGCCCTCCACAGTAGCCTCACCTGCGAGCTTGTCAGCCCGCTCATTTCCTTGTACTCCCGCATGACCTGGCACGAAGATGAAACTAATCTTTGCCAGCCGAGACCGCTCCAGAGGCAGCAACCATTCTCTTCGGATCGACCCCTCCTCTATCCTCTTGATCATGTTCATTGAGTCGCTAAGGAAACAAGCCCTAGTGAATGTCTGTGTCTCGAGCCATGTTATTGCTTTACTTACTGCCATGACTTCCATGGTCAGGCTACTTGTGGTTTCAGTGAAAGCACCAGAGTCCTCCTTCACAATTCTCCCTCCGGCCCGAGCTGTAAAGGCCCATGAGCTTCTCACATGTCGGACGACCGACCCATCTGTGTAGATGACCGCGTCACTGTCTAGCGAATTCTCGAAAATCAACGCTTGTACTTCAGCCTCCACAGCAGCCGGATTTTCTTGTCTGCATTTTCTATCTAGTTGGATGCAAACTGAAAAGGATGTGCAGAAGTCTGTTGGCACTTGCACCCACTCCTCGCCAGGTTCTAAGTCCTCAAGTGAACACACCTGTTGAAGAATGTCTTCGGCTTGACCCATCCACGACCGTCCTCTTTTTAACCTGCTGCCCTTCACCTTCCTAATTTCACTATGCAGTGGATGCTGTGTGTTTGCGTTAATTCTGAGGTAGGCGCGTGCCCTGCAAACTTGCATTCTCTCTTCAATGGTTGGAAAATCAAGAAGGTAGCGCATCGCCCTGCATGCTGTATCTCTTGTACATCCAAGAATAATGCGCATAGCTTCATTCTGTATCCTTTCCATCCTTTCTATCTGCTTATGGCTGAGAGTCAGGATTGCCATTGCATACTCCAAAACAGACATGACCAGCCCCTCGTACAGAAGACATAGATGGCGCTGCTCACAGTTTGCTGCCGCCATCACCCGCATCGCTGCCAAGCCCCGCTTGGCCTTTGTTATCACCTGGTCTATGTGCACATTATAAGCAAGGCTTCGATCAAACCGTATCCCCAGGTAATTCATTGCCTGCGTTCTTTCCACCGTCTCTGAACACAGCATTACAGTTGGTGTTGGATTGTTGACAATATGATTATTCAACGAGAACCAAGTCACTGTTGCCTTTGTTGGGTTGACCATTGCCCCAGCTTCATCACACCAAGTACTTATGCGATTGAGTTCGGTTTGTAGTTCCACAGCAACCTCCTCTCTATCCTTACCCTGACGATACACTAAAACATCATCGGCATATGACAATGTCCTGCCAGGTCCAGTGATCTGCTCACTGGTGATTCTCACTGTGTAGGCGTTGAACAGTACCGGAGATAATGGTGATCCCTGTGGTAGGCCAGGATATATTGTTGTTGGTTCCGAAGTCCAACTGCCACATCTAAAAACTACTTTCCGTTGGAAGAGGGCTGCAGCGATCCAACTAAGGAGGAATGGACTTACGTTTAGTTCAAGAAGCTGAAACATTAAAAAATCCAGTGGTACTCTGTTGTATGCGTCCTCAAGATCAATCGCTGCAGCAACAGTTTCAGTGCCTGAGTGGAAACCTTCATAGACATCATGGGCAAAGACTGCTGCATTGGTCCAGGTTTCTCTTTTTGGACGGTACCCACCCAGGGTAGGTGGGAAAACACCTTGCCTCTCTAGTTGGCTTGATATTTTCCTGGCAATTACCTTCTCCAGCAGCTTGCTTACTGTATTCTGCATGGTTATAATTCGATATCCCTGAATTTTTTTGTGGTCTTTGTCAGGCTTCGGCAAGGGAATCAGATAGCTATGTAACCATTCCTCCTTGATGCTAGCACTCCCTATACTGTTGTTGTACATGTCTGCTAGTTTCTCTAGCTCATTGTCGGTACACCTATTTATGTCGTCGTATCTTATGCCATCAGGACCTGGAGCACTGTTTTTTGATCGTCGAAGCACAGCCTTGATTTCTTTCACTGTCACTGTGTCTTCATCCGAAGTGTTCTGGGCCTTGCATCTGTCTGAGGTGACCTCCTTGGCCAGATTCCGGCCTCCCATGTCTGTCTGGTTGCTCTGCTCAAGGTAGCGTTCAAAGAGGGCTTTGCCCTTGTCCTCATCAGTCCTCTGCCAGATGAGGTCAGCACCTTGGAAGTCAGAAATGCTCTTATTCTTGACTACCCCACTCATGCTTTTATGTAGTCGCCAGAACAATTTCAGTGACTTGTCTGTGCTTACTCTTTGACACACCTCTGCCCATTTTTCGCTTTTAACCACCTTGACCAGTTTTTTGAAATAGCTTACTTTTGTGTGCATCTCTCTTTCTAAGTGCAAGCAGGGACTAGGATGACCAGCTCTGTTCTTCTTGGCATTTTGCCATCTCCTTACAGCACTACGCTTATCCACCCAAGCCTTCTCCACCTCGAAACTCCACCACGGTGGCTGCTCCCAGCTTTTTCTCCTGCCCTGAAACGTTCTGCGCTTGTCACGTCTTATTTTGCTCACCACATCTTGCCCTGTACTGTCATACTGGAACGTCTTTACCTTTAGCTTGTGCTGCCTGGTTCTGCCTTTCTCCACCAATATGCTGCAAGGGTGGTGGTCGCTGCCATGGTGTCCTAGGACACCCCATCTACACACTGTAGTGAGTGAAGGTGAAACTAGCGCCAGATCAATAGCACTGTCCTCATCGCCTGGACGGCTTGCTGTCCTGGTGACACAGCCACTGTTGATACAAACCAGGTCGATGGTTTCCAGTGCAGTCTCGAGCTCCTCCCCTTGTGTATTGGAGGAAGTGTTTCCCCATGATCTGCCTTTAGCGTTGAAGTCACCACAGAAAATAACATTTCTCTCGTGGCCTAATATGCCACTTAAGCACTGCCACTTCTGGGCGTCCACACTCGCATTGCGGGCATAAACATTAACCAACACGAATGGTATACTGGAATGAACTCTCAACGCCTGTATTTGTATATCGTCACTGTCCCAACTGGACATGTCTAGCTCTGACACCACCATGCTGTCGCGAACGAGAATCGCCGTTCCCAGATGTCGTCTGTTGTAGAAACATTTGAAGCCGGCAATTCGGAGTAGCTGATCGCCCAGTCTCGTCTCCTGGAGTGCTACAATGTCGTTCCTGTAAACTAGGGTTTCTAAAATAGAGCCCCGTTGTTTTACACTGGCACAGTTCCAATATAGAATACGGATGTTCCTGAGTCCTAGACGGTGACACTTGAGTCTAAAACGTCTCAAACCCCCGCGCTTACCTTGCTTCTTTGTCCCTGCGCGGCTACCACGCCGCTTCGTTATGTTGACTGTTGATCGCTCGGAAAGAAGACGTTCTTCCGCCATGTTGAAAAAACGTAAACACAGACTGCTGATAACCACACACGCTGCTGAAAATTCACTCAAGGATGGCTTCGTTAGATGCACAAACTCCGTAGCACCCGCGCAGATCTTGAGTAGAAACTCCTGGTTTTACATCCTGGCACACCAATTACACGCAAGAGATGAATAAATCCATCCCTTACGCGAAAAAAGTTAACGAACACAAAACAACACTACCGTCCGTCGCCATCTTGAAAAAAAAATGTAGAAGATATGAAATAAAACATCATTAGGGAATCTAACACCAATACTACTAGATATACACACGATATAGTATTGATTGTAGACATAGAGTAGGATCTGCAACATGTTGTAGATGCGGGTGATGCACACAAAGAATATTAGAATTAAATTGTAAGAAGACACAGAATATGGTTGTCACATGCCTGTGTTCAGTGGCATTAAGGTGAGTGGCCGTACAATATAAACAGTTCACGAGGTGAAAGGGCATTCACCGGAAAGAAAATATAAGGAGATAAACGGTTTTGGGTGTAAGGTAGAGGGGCTGCAAGAAGAGGCAGACAGTTGGAGCAGTGAGGTGGTGTTTGTGTGGATCATTGTGAGGGGGCATAGAATTGTTTAAAAAGACAGGGACAAAGATTGACGGGGCAGTTGATGTTTGGACTCCGAGCTGAGAGGGAGTTGAGTGTAGACCAGACCAGGAGAAGGTCGTGGTCTGATAAAGTGAAGAATTGTGACGGAGTTTGGAAGATAACTCCGCACTGTGGGTTCCAGGGATAGTGAGTGGAATTCGAGACCCATAGTGGGTTACTTTGAGTCGGGCCTAGAGAGAGGCTAGTATACCTGTCGTGTGGGACGATATTTTAGTAGCCTTGAGAGGCAGTGTTATTCGACGTGTTCCATTGGGATGGAGATATATTCTTAGAGAATTATTGTTCCTGGATTTATATGTTACATGTGTCTGTGTTAATTCAGAATTAAAGGAATATTATGTGCGCAAATTAACGCTTGTTCACTGACTGGTGTTTGGTGGTGATGCATCTTGATTAATCTGTTGTTCAACATCACATTGTTACAAGGACATACCCTAGACACAACCATAGCCACTCTATCTGTCACTTAGTCAACATTCACTTTGTGACAGAGAAGATTTCTGGGAGGCTTCGTCGATTAGAGAGAACACTAACATCAGAGACATTAGTCGGATGCCCAATTACAACAACAATAATGAGAGCTCTCCTGTCAAGAATAAACACCATTTTCAGTAGACAACGCATGTCTAAAGTGTCGGAGAATTAATACAGAGTCCACGAGAAACCAGGTAAAAATATCATTTCTCACTCGGAGTGGGGAGAGGAGACGGGGAAAGTGTGTCCACGATATAAACACTGGGGTTTCTCCTGTGCGGGAATTGGCTAGCAGAGAGTTCACGAAAGGCCACCACAGGTAAAACCATTGCCCACCCTGAGAGGGAGAGGGGACAGCGGGGTTTATTCACAGTATACAGACAAGGTTCGCGCTGCTGAGAGAGTCGTCTGGCGGACAGCAAGCGAAAAAGTTGGCGCTGTTTAGAACAGGGTGTTCACGAAAAATAGACAGGCGCCAAAGGTGAAGGTCAGGTGAACTTGTGCACAGCGGGTGTGTGTGTTTACGGCGTCTTCAGAGTTCGGTGCAGATAATAAGATGGAGAGGGGCGCCAGAGGAGTTACGAGGGTAATTCATGGTTAAAAACTCGCCAGGAGGAGGGGAGTTATAGGAGGAAAGTGTGGGGAACACACAAAGGTGACAATCGTTGCTCCACAGAAAAGGAAAAGTTTCTACACGGAGTATTGTGATAAAGAGAAACAGAGATGACCGTGGGTTCATTTCAAGGCCGAGAACCAGGGAATTTGACGGAAAAATTTCCACTGAGAATAACACGTTGGTTTTCTACTGAAACTAGGATTTACGTTTAACGTCTTTGTGTGTGTGTGTCATCATCGGCAAACAAACCACAACAGTCATTCAGGTGCCGTCTTCGCAAATATGAGCGCATTTTTTCACCAAAAAAGACTTGCGAAGCGGATTTAAAGCGCGTGATCATTTTCTGCTATTCGTTGGTTTAACCGGGTCAGCAACAGTGAAACCATACCATCACTTCAAAGCGACAGTGACTACGCAGATAAACATTCATTGATTTTAAAGGTATTTTCGGCTCCCCAAAACGCAACGAAAACCCAATATTTCTGGCAAAACAAGAGCGTTCACATACATTATACAATCACAGGCCAACTCTACAGGGAGGATTACAAAAACAGTTACGGACTGTGTAGAGACAAGGCGTTGGGATAATTATCATCATCTTCAACTTTTACGACAGTCGAAAATCGTGTCACCACGTCAACAAAAAGTGACAACGCATCAGAACTTTAATTCATTGTGGGAAGCTAACGTCGTAATCTTTTCAAAACAGTAACCGACAAACATTTCCAGGAGACTATTGAAAACAAATTAAGGACTTTTGTAAGATTCTACCATCGCATTGGTGTCGGCAACCCTTGTTGGCTTCTGTTGTTCTCATCGTCCTAAGTATTGTTGTTGTTGTGCGTTACGTAAATATTTGTATGTGGTCCAGTGTTCGTTATAAGTAGGATATTTTTGCATTTATTTCTCGAAATGCGGGAGACAGGCGCAAAGGTGAAAGTTGTCTAGGTACATATTGTATGTTGTTGAGAGACAGCTGACGAGTCAGTTTGTTTTGTGCTGTGGCATTGGGTCGTCTCGACATTATACACTGGTGTCCAAGTGTCTACGTCAGATCTATGTACATTATTCATTTTATATTTGTTCTTTTTACTGTTTTCTCTTTACTGTTACATATAATATTTGAGTTCTTTGGATATATGGTACTGGTGTATTTATTATGTTAATATAGCTTCTATCTAGATGGTATTTGTCAGTTTATATTATGCGCACGGTATGGTCTTTCATGGGCATGTTTATGTCAGTGGTTTTTATTTCTATGTAATCATCCGTCTGCGTTTCACCGGCCTATGCGTCTAGCGTTTAATAGTTCGCATTTAGTGTGTATCATCCATTTGTGTATGTATATGTATGTTTACAACTATTTCCAGGAATTGTTCTACAGTTATTTGATATATATATATATATATATATATATATATATATATATATATATATATATATATATATATATATATATATAGGAGGGAGTATAGTTATATTCCCCCTCACTACCTAGTGCTTATAGAGTGACTGGGTGAGTACAGAGTGATATTTTAGCACTACGAAGTGACGTACACAGGGAGGGTGGGTGTACTTAGGGAAGTGACACAAAGACTAACAGCAGAGTCGTCACATTTATAGTTGGCTGACAGACAGCAACGTGTCCACAAGTACAAGATGCCTACTTTAATGGAATATATTGAAGCAGGTGAACGAATAGGCCTGAAGGGTAAAGAGTTACAAGAGTATGCCGAAGCAAAAGAACAACAACAGATTGAAAGAGACCAGAGACAAGCCGAAAGAGAACAGAGACAGGCAGAACTCGAGGCCAACCGCCTACAGGAAGTAAAGTTAGCTGAAATGGAAAACAAGCGTCTACAGGAAGAGAAAGAGACACAAGTAAAACTAGCCGAAATAGAAAACAAGCGTCTACAGGAAGAGAGAGAGACACAAATGGAACTTGAAAAGTTAAAACACACAAATGCGGTGGAAATTGAGAAAGAGAAGATTAAGATGGAAGCTGAAATTGCTCTCAGAAAACTAGAACTGTCTTCGAAGGGTCAAAGTGAGGAAAGCAGAAAACCTTCGCAGTCGTCACAGAGATTAAAACTGCCATACTTTACGGACCGAGACAACCTTGAATCTTATTTGGACAGATTTCAAGCAAGTGCGAAAACTTTAGGCATCCCAGAAAACGAGTATGCGATACGACTTGGCGAATTTCTTACGGGCAAGGCACTAGACACCATGTTCAATTTACCTGTAGAAGAAAGAAACAACTACACTATCTTACGTCAACGTTTGCTGACAAAGTTCCAACTAACTGAACATGGATATAGAACAAAGTTTAGACAGTTAGTGCCAGAGACAAATCAAGATTTCACAGATTTTGTTAACACTGTAAAGAATACATTTAACAAATGGATGGAGCTTGCAGAAGTAGGGAAAGATTTTAATAAATTAGTAGATCTAATGTTAAGAGACAAGGTAGTATCTGCATGCAATTCTAATTTAGTGGCGTTCTTTGAGGAACGGAAGCCAAAGGACATAGACACAATGTCACAGTTAGGGCAAAACTATATGACTGCACATCCTAACAGTTCTATTGGGAAACTAATGAGTGAGGAAATAGTCTGTGCAGCGTACACTAAACAGGACCAGAATCCAGTCATTAGACCAAGGGCGAAAAGTGTGGAGTCAGCACAGAAAGGTGAGCAACAAGAACTTCAAGATAATGGTTTCCGAGGAAACAATGTTGGTAGAGTAGGACGGTACCCATATAGAAGAGGGAACTTCCAGAGACGTCCAAATTATGCCGGATGCTGGAATTGTGGGAGCTGGAGACACAAAATGGCAGATTGTGATGCACAACCATCAGATGGACCAACGAACAACAGTAAAAGGGAGATCACTTGTTTCAAATGTGGAAGGAACGGGCATGTCAGTCATCAATGTAGGATGAGAGAAACAGAGCACTCAAATGCAGCACAAGTAATTGAGACGCTGAACAATGAAGATTGTAGTGGGTGCAAACCTCTTTTTGAAAAAGATGGTCAGCCAGTCTTAATATGTGGTCACACAGTTAAAGCAGGATCAGCAGTGCATGAAGGAGGAAGTCTGAAGATGCATCATGGGTTTGTTAATGATAGGCCAGCGTTAACAATTAGGGATTCCGGATGTACGTCCATCGGGGTGAGAAAGAGTTTAGTGCAACCCTCGGATTATACAGGAAAAAGATTAGATCCATAACATTTAATGGGACAGTAGAATTCTACCCAATAGCCGTGATAACAGTAAAAACACCATACATAACAGGAAGAGTGACAGCATGTGTTTTAGACTCACCAGTGGCAGATCTCATCATAGGAAATGTTATAGGAGTTAAAGAGTGTACAGAAGAGGAAGTAGTTTATTGGGACCAAAAATATAGTGTAAGCAGTAATGAGGTAGTTACCACAAGAGAACCTAAATTAGAGAGTATAGCTGAGGTAGAAGAGGCACTTGAAGTAGACACAGGAACTCAGGACAAGGATAGTACAGCTGAGCAGATGAGAATGGATCCCAAATATAGTGCTAGTGACTCCCAGAGACAAGATACTACTCTGAACAAATGTTCCCAAGGGTGTAGGAGAGTAGAACATAGGCAGTCAAAGAAAGGTAGATGGTGCTTCGAGAGGAAGAACAATGTTCTTACTCGCCGCTTTTCAGATAGTGGAACTGCACGTGGGCAAGTAGAAGTACCTTTAGCACACAGACACCGATATACTAGAACAGCTCAGGATGGTGCATGTGCAGGGCACATAGGCATAAGGCGTATGCAGCAGAAAGAAAGGTGCCAGATATATGGGCCAGGATTGAATAAAGAGTTCAGACTAAACAGAGACTCAAGTGTAACTGGTGCAATATGCAGATAGGAAAGTTGAGTCAGGTCAAAAGAGTGTTCGCGACATTACTGACCCAGGGCTAGGGATAGCAAACAGATGTTGTAATTGTAGAGGTACCATGAGTGATGGGTACATGAAAGGTAGACACAGCATCGACAGGAATCAGAGGTGGGTTAATGCAAGAACAGAACCACCTGATATAGTGTCGGTACACAAATAGTATTGTGTGGTCGTGAAGTAGTAAGAGACCTGTGGGTACATAAGTATAATGCTTTTCTATGATGTATTATTATTATTATGTGATGTATTAGTTCATGCATTGATACAAAAGATAGAAAGTTGTTTGTATTTATGTGTGGGGAATATGGGAGTTTACTATGAGTATTTGATATATTATTAAGTGTGGTAGCTAGAGTAAGTTGGATTTATACTAACGACTACCCAGGCAATGTGTCTGGGTCACATATTTGATAAGTATGAGTCTCCCAACATTTGAAAACGATGTTTTCTTTTGAGGGTGGGGTAGTGTCACATGCCTGTGTTCAGTGGCATTAAGGTGAGTGGCCGTACAATATAAACAGTTCACGAGGTGAAAGGGCATTCACCGGAAAGAAAATATAAGGAGATAAACGGGGTTGGGTGTAAGGTAGAGGGGCTGCAAGAAGAGGCAGACAGTTGGAGCAGTGAGGTGGTGTTTGTGTGGATCATTGTGAGGGGGCATAGAATTGTTTAAAAAGACAGGGACAAAGATTGACGGGGCAGTTGATGTTTGGACTCCGAGCTGAGAGGGAGTTGAGTGTAGACCAGACCAGGAGAAGGTCGTGGTCTGATAAAGTGAAGAATTGTGACGGAGTTTGGAAGATAACTCCGCACTGTGGGTTCCAGGGATAGTGAGTGGAATTCGAGACCCATAGTGGGTTACTTTGAGTCGGGCCTAGAGAGAGGCTAGTATACCTGTCGTGTGGGACGATATTTTAGTAGCCTTGAGAGGCAGTGTTATTCGACGTGTTCCATTGGGATGGAGATATATTCTTAGAGAATTATTGTTCCTGGATTTATATGTTACATGTGTCTGTGTTAATTCAGAATTAAAGGAATATTATGTGCGCAAATTAACGCTTGTTCACTGACTGGTGTTTGGTGGTGATGCATCTTGATTAATCTGTTGTTCAACATCACATTGTTACAAGGACATACCCTAGACACAACCATAGCCACTCTATCTGTCACTTAGTCAACATTCACTTTGTGACAATGGTCGTCACTAGGAAGAAAGAAGTACCACAATGTAATATACAGGTAAATGGGAATATTCTTGAACAAGTGAATCGGTACAATTAACTCGGAAACAGTTATAACATCTGATGGGAGATGACTTGAAGAGATTAGAACAATGATTTTCAAGGCAAATGTAGTTTTTTTTATTTTTACTGGACAATAAAATGATGTTGTTTGCAACGTGAAACAGTGTTGAGGTGCTATATAGAACCTGTGCTTTTGTATGGATTTGAAGCGTGGACAATGAGAAGGCAAGCTGAAAAACGTCTGATTCTTGTGTAAATGTGGTTTCTGAGGAATATGCAAAGAATACCACGGACAGACAGAAAAACACGATGACCAAGTCCTTCAAGAAACAAATGAAAACCGTAAACTGATTAGAGAAAAATACACATAGACAGTCACCGCATTTTGGCGTTTTTGAGAAAAAATAAATTGGAGAACTTGTTGGCAACTGGTAAGATCGAGAGAAACAGAATAAAAGGAAGGCAGAGAAGTAACTTTCTAGATTTCATGGCCACGTGGTATGGTCGAGACAAGAACACTGAGCTGATCCACGACTCTGATGATCGCGTTAGATGACGAAACATGACCGCCCACGCTTATCGGCATGGCACATGATACTGATGATTGTAATACAAGTGAAGTAATGGACACGTTTTACACATCATGAAGCGCTTTTGGCATAAGGTGCTAGCCACATATTTGCATTGACCAAACGGAACTCCAATTATGTTGTGAGCAGTATCATGCCGACCGACTTTATTTCTCAAGACACATGTTACGCTGGGTCAAAATCGGAACGCAAGTGAATTTTAACAAGCCGCCTAGATGTGAAATCGAACCCACGAACACCAGGCCTTAGGGCAAAGGCCATTTATTCCCCCAATGGGTTATAGGTCCTCAACCACCTCAATGCAAACTGTACTATCGATAGCTATCTCAAGCAACTCCATCTGTGTCTTCCTCTCAACCAACTCACTGCAAACCAGTTCTATCCATAGCTATCTCATGCAACTCCATCTTTGTCTTCCCCTTAACCAACTCACTGCAAACCCGTTCTATCCATAGCTATCTCATGCAACTCCATCTTTGTCTTCCCCTCAACCAACTCACTGCAAACCATGTTCTATCCATAGCTATCTCATGCAACTCCATCTTTGTCTTCCCCATATTATTAATTTCTTCCTCAACGTCTCTTTTTCAATTCGTTTTCGTTGTTTGCGTTCTTGGTGAGATTAATTTATTCATTTGAATGTTTGTGTTTTCGTTCAGAATAATTTGTAGTCACCGGAAGTTTGTGCATCGATCAGAAATGAAGTTGTGTTTTAATTTTCCCGTTTCCTTGACTTGCTGCAACAATTTCCCCATCTGAATAAAGAAAGCCAGTAAAGAGATTGAAACAGACTAAAAATACGCATGCCACTTTCAAATAATATTGGGGGGAAATACTGTAAAATAGAGAAAATACTTCATCTCATGATGGAATGTCAGTTTATTTTAGCCGGAGTTTATTTGGGTTACTTAATTTTTGTTTTCACCATTCCCGACATACCGAACTGATGGTTCCAAATCAGTTCCAAACGGTTTGGAAGCAGTCCACCTTGCGTTACTTTCGATGGTTTGGACGTCGGTCGTTCAGAAACCAGTGGCAAGCTACTGAACGTAGAAAGTTCCTATTAATTCATAAACAGCTCCCCCCCCCCCCCCCCCCAAAAAAAGGCTGGTTTTGATTGTGTCGTCCTAGTAGATGACATACAACTAAATTTAACTTGATTGTTATGTGTTGTTTGAGAATATGTGCAATCACTTGATAGTTGTGTGTTGTTTGAGAATATGTGCAATCACTTGATTGTTGTGTGTTGTTTGAGAATAGATGCAAGAATATATGGGACAGAAATGGAATAAGCCTGCAAACAAAGCTGAAAGTCTACAAAGCAGTTGTATTATCCACACTGCTATATGTTTGTGAAACCTAGACTGTTTATCAGTGACACGCTAGGAAATTAAACCACTTACACACAGTCTGCCTTAGGAAGCTACTGAAGATTAAATGGCAAGACAAGATCCCAGACACTGAAGTCCTAGAAAGAGCGTCCATGCTCAGTATCCACACACTACTAATGAAGAATCAGATTCGCTGGGCTGGTCACTTGACTCGCATGCCAGATCACAGGCTCCCTAAACGAATTTTTTTTATGGCGAATTGCGTTGTGGTAAACGCTCCCAGGGCGGCCAGAGGAAACGCTTTAAAGACACTCTGAAAATCTCTCTGAATGCTTTTGGAATTCATCATGACACCTGGAAGACTGCAGCCAGAGACCGAAATTCGTGGCGTGCATCATTACGCAAGTGTGCAGTCACGTGTGAGGCAACCAGGACTGCCAGAGCTGTGAAGAAAGGGCACAACAGAAAAATCACTAAAGGAAATCCTCCAGAAACGTCAAACATTCTTTGTCCACATTGTCAAAGAACATTTCGAGCCAAAATAGGCCTTATCAGCCATCTTAGAACTCACGGCTCCAAACTTTCAACTCCACTGGATGAAATGAATGGTCATCATCTTTCTTGATGGACAAACAATAACAGATGAAATCACTTGATTGTTTTGTGTTGTTTGAGAATAGGTGGAATCACTTGATAGTTGTATGTTGTTTGAGAATATGTGCAATAACTTGATTGATGTGTGTTATTTAATAATAGGTAGAATCACTTGATTTCTTTGCCATAACCAATTACAATATGTATTATTATAATGTCTTCGTTTCCCCAATAACAATGTGGAGTGATGAGGGTCTCATGGTGCCCATCGGGAGTAACATGGGGTTCTTAAATTCAATAGTTCACTGAATGCTTCTACTAATAGCTCATGCTGTGTAGTGTTGGTGATCATGTCTGTCTACACCCTTCTGTCTCGTGTGATTCCAATAATTTCTAATACCAACGTTCCTCCATGCCAAGTTGTCTAACTGCCTAGCATCTTCTCTCTTGGTCTCCAATGTCTAGCTTATCCTCCAACCTTTCCATTCTGCTGACAAATTGCAGCTTTCCTCTTTTCGTGATATGCTCAAAGAATGCGGACTGCTTTTTTTTTTCTAAATTCTAATGCGAGTAACCAGTTCTCTTCGTGAGCTAACTTCTGCTACCATATTGTCGCTGCCCTTTTTGCCTGTCAAGGGTGTTCTCAGAATTATTATATAAAACAAAATCTCCACAACTTTTGTATAATTCCTTGTCTGCTAATTGTCCATAATTTCCTGCGGTACATCAGGAAATGCTCAATATAGCTCTGAAGAACTTGCTTCCTCAAGTCGATTGACAAATATAAATTGCAAAGAATATTATTTCACTGAATAGCAGCAATAATCACTCCAATAAGAAAGAAGAAACTCAAAACAATATAGCGCACAAAATATAGAGCAATATCAGTTCTTATTAATAGTGGGAAAATATTCCTCAAAATATTACATGGTAACAGATAGTCGAAGCACATCCTGTACAGTTCTGTTAGGTTCCAGCAGGAACCAAATCTGTGTCACATTCAAACCACAACAACTATTACAGGAGACAATCGAGTATGATGCCACATCTCTGTGATACGCATTGTGGACAGGGAAAGCTTTGATTGTGTAAAGATGCAACAGCTGTAGCCTTTCGTAATAACAGAATCAACACAAAGCGATCTGCTCCCATACTGCCTGCGGCTGCATTCGAACCCTCGAATGGATATGTCGGGGAACCGTATCACTGCGTTCACTGATCCCTGAAGAAGGTGTATAAATAGGTCTGCATTTCAATGGCCATCTCAGTTAGTGTTCTTTTTGTTTCTTTTTTTTTTCTTAAGCGCTCGCTCGCTTTAAACTCAAGCGTAGTCCATACACACTATTTATAGTAGTGATGGACTGAATTTTGCGTGTGGGTTAGCTTTCCATATTAACAGTGTCCTTCGCCATCAGGCGAACCCACTCCGACTTCAGAAGTACTTATAATTAACGTCCCCAAGTCAAGGACGACTGGTCAACATTTTAGTCCAGCTGTCCGGTGTAGGGGTTGAACCGCTTATCTCTGATCAGCACACCAGATGTTTTAAGAGCACACGTTCTTATCCATTCGACCATGCGGACCTGCAGTTAGTGTTCTAAGTATTATGTAGATTTATTGCTTTCCTGTATCCTCAACTAATCCGCATCATTGCCCTCCTGAAGTAATGATGTGTCCGCCTGCTACCTGAACACTTCAGGGATGCCAAGAATAGCAGCACTGACACCTACCATGCATGTCGTAAGATCCATCTAAGGAGGGATGGTAGGAACCTGGCTCTCTCATCGCTTATTAAACTGTAGCTGCAATACCCAACCACAAAGTGTGTTTTGAATGTTTATGCTCCATGGGAGATAAAGGGCAGCAGAATAGGAAGAAGAACATGAGGGTGGTGATTATGATGATGATGATTATGATAATTGTTAATGCACTTTTAATATTGACCGAAATGTATTATTTGAACTGTTATGAACTTAGTTATTGCCTTTCGTATATGATATAATAACATCTCGAATAGACTGGTGTAAACATGTTTACCTCATCTTTGTCTTAAAACTGTTAGGCATTCTGCAAGTGTCAGCCTGGAGTCCATCAACGAGTCTGTGCCAGCCATCACACTAATCACCCAGTTGCTAGTCTACACAAACAGTTGTACCAACCCTATCATCTATAATTTTATGTCCGGTAAGTCTTTGTTTAGGATATTAATTCAGATCAACATTTGTACCAATCTCATCATCTGTAACTTTATGTCCGGTAATTCTTTGTTTAAGATATTAATTCAGATCAACAGTTGTACCAACCCTCATCTATAACTTTATGTCCGGTAAGTCTTTGTTTAGGATGCTAATCAACACCAACAGCTGTACCAACCCCATCATCTATAATTTTATGTCAGGTAAATCTTTAAGGATACTAATCAACACCAACATTTGTTCCAACCCCAATTTCCATAAATTTATGTCCAGTAAGTCTGTGTTAAAGATTTTAATCAACACTAACAACTGTACCGACCCCATTATCTATAAATTTATGTTCGGTAAGACTTTGTTTAGGATGTTAATCTCCACCAACAGCTGTATTAACACCATTATCTATAACTGTATGCCCGGTTAGTCTCTCTTTAGGATGTTAATCTACATCAACATTTGTACCAACACCACTATCTATAACTTTATGTCCCGTAAGTCTTTGTTTATGGTGTTCATCTACATCTATAGTTGTGTTAACACCATTATCTAAAACTATATTAGCCCAGTAAGTCTGTGGTAAAGACTTTAATCTCTCCCATCAGTTGTGCCAAACCCATTATTTATAACTCTTATCTCCGATAACATGCCATCTTGAGATCGTGACAGATTTTTGTTTAGTGTAACGCCAGCCCTGGTAACAGAAGTTGTTGCATTCTAAAGAGATGGCAAAACCATTTGATCTTCTGCTTTTCAATATATGTGGCACAAGGTTTTGAGCTTACTGTCTACTCGATAACATTATTTCTTACTCAGTATTGGATGGCTGAAATTGTAGCTTTTTTTTCAGGCTTGTCATCTTACGGGTGTTGATTTTGCTTGTGTATAATTTTGATATTATTTACCTGTACATACATAGGGGCTTGCTCCGTGGCGAAAGCGATACGGACGAGATTCGTTAACCCGCATACCCGCGTTCGAAACACAGCTGCGCGCGATTTAGCAGAAGACCGCGTTGCGCTGGGTGTTTTTTTACGAAATGGTCTGGGTGCCGGTCGTTTAGAAAGCAATGGCAAACTACTGAACGTAACATTGCCAAGACATCAACAACAGCAAAAAATGCTGATGTTGACTGCAAACGTCCTGTAAAGGATATGCAACTAACTTTTAACATTCATAGGGATTCGATTCCGGGCTACGTCTTTCGGTTCACGAGTGCATTTTTCTTGGAGACTCCTGGGGGTCGTCGCTGGAGCTACTGAATTCGTGCTTTGTGCGTCGCTTTCGAAGGCTGCCCTGCGAAAAGAGACCGAGCAATATGGGATAAACCCCGGTGCAGTGAAGTCGATGCTCTCTACTTTTAAGACTTTTTTTTTTTACCTTAACAGGTAGTGGAGCAGGACATCAGATACATTTCATTACTTTCGTTTTGATTGGACTAGTAATATACACAGGAATACTAGTTGGAGGTTATAATATAAATAATATACGCTATGCAGATGACACAGTATTTGTGGCGGATAAATCAAAAGACTTACAACAATTGTTGGACAATGTTGTAACAGAGAGTGCAAGGAAAGGACTTGAATATCAAGAAAACAGTAACAATGGTGATATAACAAAAAATGGTAACACCAAAATGTGACGTAGAAATAGAAGGAAACATTCTTAACCAAGTGGATAATTTTAGATACCTAGGGGCATTTATAACATCAGGTGGAAGATGTACAACAGAGATTAAGAGCAGAATAGGACAAGCAAAAGCCACATTTCAGAAAATGAAGAGTATCTTATGCAATAAGTCACTATCACTGAATGTAAGAAAGAGAGTGCTGAAATGCTATGTAGAACCAGTTGTGCAGTATGGCAGTGAATCTTGGAATGTAAATGAACAAATTAAGAAGAAAGTAGAAGCAACAGAGATGTGGTTCCTGAGACGAATGTTGCGAATTCCTTGGACTGCCAGAGTAACTAACAACAACTGCATGAAACAGGCTAATGAAACTAGAACACTATATACAACAATAAGAAAGAGACAAACATCTTTCTTCCGTCATGTAATGAGAAGAGAGGCATTGGAGAACATCGTGACAACTGGAAATATATGGGGGAAGGGAGGAAGAGGCAGACCAAGAGAAATGATGCTGGATGGATTGAGACGGTGGCATGGAGGACTATCAGCAGCAGAGTTGATCCAGAAAACCAAAGACCGAGATCTGTGGAGAGCCATGAACGCCTACGCCAGCTGGCAGGGCACTTGATGGTGATGAGTAGTATATAAACTCAGCCGTGTAGCAAGCACAACAGGAAGCTTGTGATTATCAGAGGAGATTCTCCCTTACCAGAATATCTCGGCCCAATTACCGTCTCGACATTTTCAAGGGGCGGCCCCGACAAGGACGATCCCAACAGTGTCATGATTCCAGGTGGCTTTCTCCTGTCTTACGTCCACACCCCGTCTTTCATTTCCGCTTGTTTTTGTGCACTTATCCCACAAACTACAAAGTTATCACCGTCCTTAATTCTGCATGCAGTACCAGAGTGAGCAACCTTTACCGCCGCCACCACTATCATCCTCATGGTCACCAACAACAAACACATGCAAAGGCAATAACAGCAATAACAAGAAACTGTCTTTCTTTCTCATAAACATATATTATAATTTTTTTTTTTATTTTTTTTTGCCAATTATATTCTTCATCATTAACCTGGCAGTTTCATTTTTCTTTTCTGAAATTCGCATTCATTATTCAAATTAGGCGACGTTTTTAACCAATTACATTCACATACCTCCAAATTTACGAAGCTAAGAAAAAAAACCTACAATAATATTAACTTTAATTATTGTGAAATATAATTGACAAAAATGACCGGCCTAACGTGTATTGGAGCAATAGGAGGCTATTGTTTCACTTGATTTATAGGAAAGCACAATATTTAATATTTATTTGTCTACGAAACAGTTTTGTAAGTATGTCAGGGTTTTGTAGTAAATAGATGGACACATTTTTCTTTAAAACAAAACAACAACAAACATGCAAACGAAAAATAACAAAATAAAAAATAAAACAAGCCGTGAAGCAGAAGCCTACCATTGGTCAGTGTTGTGTTAGGATCATGGCATTTTGTAAGCCTGAGTGCATGGAGAAATAGGTGGCCAACCTTTCACTTCCATAGCTAGCGACGAGGCCAGAAATCAACTCTCGCTCGTCCGCGCTCATATCACTGTCAGACAACTTCCTAACCGTTACAACAACGCGGCAGCTTCTTCTTTTTTTAACTCATCGTAAAATAAAAACTGTCATTACTGCCTATGGTACCTTGTGGTGTAGGACAGTGGGATCTTGAGCCTGAGGAATTAAGGCCGCCTGGCTAGTGCAGCCGCGTATACTGTGCAGGTTAGGGTTTTCTTTTTGACTCAAGCAGAAAAATAATCCATTCATCTCACCGAGGATTTGAACCCGTGTCTCCCGAATGAGAGATCTGCGATCTAACCTCTCCTTACCAATAATAATCAACTTCCAATTCTTCAAATTTCGTGAACCATGAATAAGAAAAAAACACCGACATTCTACAAGATTTGAACATCCAGGAAGCCCGACACTTAAACAACATGACTTCTCGGAAACTGACCAATATACAATGTCACGTTGGTATGGAGAGGACGGTGATGAAAGGCGTGGTTAATGGGAGAAGTGGGACGGGTCGGCCAGCACGAAGATGGACACGGGGCGTCGCACGCACTTGGGCATGACGGAGCACGGGGGAATACAGCATGGGGTATGACAGTGCACGGGGGAATACAGCATGGGGGTATGACAGTGCATGAGAGAATGGCAGTGCATGGAGGTATGACAGTGAATGGGGGAATACAGCATGGGGGATGACAGTGCATGAGGGAATGCCAGTGCAAGGGGGTGTGGCAGTGCACGGGAGAATACAGCATGGGGGTATGACAGTGAATGCGGGAATACAGCATGGGGGTATGACAGTGAATGGGGGAATACAGCACGGGAGTAGGACAGTGCATGACTAAATGCCAGTGCATGAGGGTATACAGTGCACGGGGGAATACGGCATGGGGTATGACAGTGCATGAGAGAATACAGCATGGGGTATGACAGTGAATGAGAGAATACATCAGGGGGGTATGACAGTGCATGAGGGAATGCCAGTGCATGGGGGTATAACAGTGCACGGGGGAATACAGCATGGGGGTATGACAGTGCATGAGGGAATATAGCATAGGGTATGACAGTGAATGGGGGAATACAGCATGGGAGTAGGACAGTGCATGACTGAATACAGCATGGGGGAGTGACAGTGAATGGGGGAATGCCAGTGCATGGGGGTATGATAGTGCATGGGGGAATACAGCATGGGGAATTACAGTGCATGAGAGAATGCAGCATGTGGGTATGACAGTGCATTGGAGAATACAGCATGGGGGAATATAGCATGCGGGAATGACAGTGTATGGGGGTATACATTATGGGGGAATGCCAGTGCATTGGGGTATGACAGTTCATGGGGGTATACATCATGGGGGAATGGCAGTGCATGGGAGTATACAGCATGGGGGAATGACAGTGTATGGGGGTGGCAATGTATGGGGGAATGACAGTGTATGGGGGAATGACAATGTATGGGGGAATAAAGCATGGGGGAATGAAAGTCAATTTAGGTATACAGCATGGGACTTTTTCCGACTTTTTTTTTATACAACATGTGGGAGAATACAGCATATATATCTTCCCTGTAGGCACTGTGTCATTTTCAGTCGTATATCCTCTATTTGGGATATAGTGTTGGATTCCCTTCATATTGAAACTCCTCTACCCCGTGAAGGTCACATGCCCAGTCTATTCTTATCCCACCCAGTCCGTACTTGCAGTGCGGAACTATGACCTGATCACACCCCAATATACCTACCCTCAGATGTAAAGTACCCACCCCGGTGGTTTCCGAGCCTGGCGAGGAGAAGTCATGTAGCTGTGTGACACATTCCACTTGTTGATAGTTCTTTGGAGCTGGGTTAGAAAAAAATAAGTTTCTACACCAGCCTCACACCGATAGATGCAAGCTCTGTTCTGGAATGTGTCGACCTGACCGTTAATTCATTGGACGGTGGATTTACAACTGGCCGTCTTCCAAGGAATTGACGGTCCATCCAGCAACTCTTTTATCTCTTTATCCTATCAACCTCCATGGTGAAATCTCTGTATCTAACTGTTTTCGTGGGAAAATCCCTGTGTCTAAACTGTCTCCGTGGTGAAATCTCTGTATCTAGTCTCCGTCTCTAATAAAACTGTTGTATCTAATCTCCCTCCGTGGTGAAATCTCTATATCTAATTTCCCTCCGTGGTGAAATCTCTGTATCTAACCTCCCTCCGTGGTGAAATCTCTGTATCTAATTTCTCTCCGTTGTGAAATCTCTGTATCTAATCTCCCTCCGTGGTGAAATCTCTGTATCTAATTTCCCTCCGTGGTGAAATGTCTGTATCTAATTAACCTCTGTGGTGAAATCTGTAACTAATCACCCTCCCTAATGAAATATCTGTATCTAATCACCCTCCGTGGGGAAATCTCTGTATCTAATTTCCCTCCTTGATTAAATCTCTGTATCTAATTTCCCTCCGTCGTGAAATCTCTGTATCTAATTTCCCTCCGTGGTGAAATATCTGTATCTAATCACCCTTCCTAATGAAATCTCTGTATCTAATTTCCCTCCGTGGTGAAATCTCTGTGTCTAATTTCCCTCCGTGGTGAAATCTCTGTATCTAATCTCCCTCCGTGGTGAAATCTCTGTATCTAATTTCCCTACGTGGTGAAATCTCTTTATCTAATCTCCCTCCCTGATGAAATCTCTGTATCTAATCTCCCTCCGTGGGGAAATCTATGTATCTAAACTGTCTTCGGAGTGAAAAATCTGAATCTAAACTGTCTCCGTGGTGAAATTTATTAATCTAATACGTCTGAAATTGATATAACCACGGTTGGACAGGTCTCCGATTCCTGAACTCGTCGCTTGCTAAGTGAATGGTTAACAAATTTCCCCCCCCCCTTCCCATTCTCCCCGGTGCACTCAGGCCTACACAATATGGCGGCCACATCCCATCATAGACCTATAACAGAAATTGTGACGACCCTATCCCATCACAAACCTATAACAGAAAATATGACGGCCGTATCCCATCACAGACATATAACAGCAAACGTGACGACACTATCCCATCCCAGACCTATAACAGAAAATGTGACGACCCTATACCAACCCAGACCTATAACAGAAAATGTGACGACCCTATACCATCCCAGACCTATAACAGAAATTGTGACGACCCTATACCATCACAAACCTATAACAGAAAATGTGACGACCCTATCCTATCACAGACCTATAACAGAAAATTATTTCGGAACAATTTTTAAGATATTTGTTTTAGTGGTCTATTCTAAATTTTGTTTATGAGTTTCGTCTGTCAAGAAATCTCTAACTTGCGCAAGGTCCAGATAAGTCTTCCAATGTTGTCGCTATTATACTGAAAGCTAGTCAATACCAAATGCCAGTGTAGACCAATAACAAACGAAGAATAGATAGAAAGAGAGAAATAAGAAACGAGAGAAGCGTGAAGTAATTTAAAGCAACTTGGGTTAGAATTACATCGTAAGAAGACAGACATTATGATCGTCTCTAAGAAGAAAAAAATACCACAATGTAATATAGGGTACATATGAATATTCTAAAGTAAGTGAGTCGGCACAACTATCTCGGAACAGCAATACATATAATGAGATTTGAACAAAAAATCGCTATGGCAAAGGTAGCCTTTTGCAAGATGGAAAACATGCTGACCAATAAAATGATGTCAATCGCAACGAGAAAAGTGTGTTGATGTGCTATATGGAATCTGTACTTTTGCATGGATGTAAGACATTGACAATGAGCAGATGAGCTGAAACACATATAACGCCACTGGAAATGTGTTTTCAGGGGACATTGAAAAGAATGCTATGGACAGACAAAATTTAAAAAAAAAAAAAACAATGAGCATGTCCTACAAGAAACAGATGAAAACCGGTAAACAGATTAGAGAAATTAGGCATAGTCAAGATTTGTTGTTCACGTTATGAGAAGAAATAAAGTGGAGAACTGGTGACAGCTGGCAATATTCATTGGGAAAAATACACAGGGAAGGCAGAGCGAAAAATATCTAGATGAGTTGACTACATGGCATAATCGACACAAAAACACTGAGCCGATCCACTACTCTGGTAATCCACTACTCTGGTAATCCACTACTTTGGTAATCCACTACTCTTGTAATCCACTACTCTGGTAATCCACTACTCTGTTAATCCACTACTCTGGTAACCCACTACTCTGGTAATCCACTACTCTGGTAATCGTGTGAGATGACGAAACATGACCGCCCACGCTTATCGGCATGACACTGATTTTGATGAAATAAATTAGCAAACACGAGAAAACATAAATCTAATCACAGACTACCACTTTCAGGTCTCTATTATTTCTATGTCCTGGACTCGTATTTACCCGTGTCTTAACAACAGGAAGGAACAAATCACAAGGACGCAAAATTAATGCACTTGTCCCAATTGTACGTCTGAAAAGACCCTTTGGCGATCTGCACGTTAGGAATAATTAATAAGCCAAATTTTATCCTTAATTCCGTCGTGTTAATTTAATTCAGCAATTTACATTTTATTATATTTTGTTTCTTTTGGTTCATTTTATTTTTCAAGAACACTTATTGCAATCTCTGCTTTGTAAGTTTAGATATAATTTGTTCTTCTTTTTCTTCTTCGACATTTTTTAAAAAGATTTCATTTTATTTTCCAATCACATTTATACAAAAATATATGCTTTGTACTTTTAGTTATGTTTCTTCTTCTTCTTCTTCTTCTTTTTCTTCTTCTTCTTCTTCTTCTTCTTCTTCTTCTTCTTCTTCTTCTTCTTCTTCTTCTTCTTCTTCTTCTTCTTCTTCTTCTTCTTCTTCTTCTTCTTCTTCTTCTTCTTCTTCTTCTTCTTCTTCATCTTCTTCTTCACACACATACCCCCGCCAACCCACACATCCTGCACCTATCCACACACACATCCCACACTCTCACAATTTTCCCCACCCACCCACACACACATAAGCCAACCTACACCAACTCACCCACCCAATATTCGCCACCTCTCAATTACACATCCCCACCTATACACACATCAACACCCATAAACACATCTCCCCACCTGCCCACACATATCCTCCACCCATAACCCAAAAACACACAACTCCTACCCACACACCCCGCCACCCACATATACCCCACCCACATACATCCGCCGCTCACACACATCTTCTCACAACTACACACCTCCCCCCACCCATACACTCATCTCTCACACACATCCACCCACTCACGTACTCATTCATCAACCTCTCACACCGACACATCACCCATGCGCCCATCAACACATGCATCTCTCATCTACCCTCCCACCCACACACACCCCAACCACCCAGCCAAACACATCCCCCATCCTCGCATATATCCTTCAATCACCTGCACATCCCACACCTCCCCCACCTCTCACACATCTCCCCTCCCACACAAAACTCCACCCATAAACACATTCCCCCCCCCCCACACACATCCCCCACATACATTCCCCATACACATCCCCGCCCACACATCTCCCCACCCACTCACACATCCTCCACCTACAAACATCTTCACCACCCACACATACATCCTCCACCAACTCACATTTACCCCATCCACACTCACACACTCCCACCCACACAGACATATCCCATTCACAGACACCCCCCACACTCATCCCCCACACCCATTACACACCAATCACCAAACCCACACAATCTCCTACACACCCATACACCCACGCAAACACAACGAAAGGCTAAGTAGAACATTATAAAAACTATAAGAGAAAAGAGACATTGGTAAACGTTACGAGTGGAAAGATCAATGAGGGAAGAGGCAGACCGAACGAAATTACGCTCGATAGAATGAGACGATGGCATCTAAAAATCTCATTAACAGGAATGGTCCGAAACACCCAAGACAATGATATGTGGAGAGACATAAACGCTAACTGCGGGTGTGGACGCCACGTGATGATGATGACTTATGGGTTGATGCGTAGTTTTGAAACTATGATGTAAAAAAAAAAAAACACATTATGTTTCAATGCTGTCCTATCCACGGTTACACGACCCATGAATTTCTAACACTACAATGTTGTCTAATCCACACTTACTTGTTAATTAGTTGCATATCCATTAAGTACGACACAGTCAACCCTAGCATTTTTTATTTTTTGCTGTTTGTGATCTCCTGGCAATTTTACGTTGCCATTGCTTTCATACTTGTATGACCTACTGATTTTCTAGCTGTATAATGTTGTCTAATTCACGTTTATATGACCAATTATTTTCTAGCAACATTTTGTTGTCTAATCCACGTTTACATAATCTAAAAATCTGAGACTATTTCTTAGCACGAACTACAATGTTGCAATGGGGAGCCGAGGTGGCGTGGTTGTTAGACATTCGCATGACGGCACGGTTGTCATGAGTTTGAATCTGCATCAAGGTGGCTTTTTAATATTGACTTGGCCTCACAGATACACCCAGCCTAAAACTGGTACCATGAAATGTCTTAGGGTGTAAAGGCGACCCGTGAGATAATGATTATTTTCTATAGCTATAATGTTACAATGTTGTCAAATGCAAAATTACATTACCTAATGATGTAATGATACAATGTTGTTAAATGCAAATTTACATGATCAATGACTTGATGCGTTCTTTTAACTGCAATCAGGAAAATTTCGCAAGGAGTTTCGTTCCGCTTGTGCCTGCTGTATCCGCTGTTGCAAACAGGACAAGCCACTCCAAAGTCAAATCCGTGAGTGTAATATATGTCACTGGTTTTTGCTTCTTCTTCTTCTTCTTCTTCTTCTTCTTCTTCTTCTTCTTCTTCTAATTCTTCTTCTTCTTCTAATTCTTCTTCGATATCGTCGTTGTGATAGGGTTGTGCCAGCCCGGCTTACAAACCCGTTCAAAACACAGCTGTAGGCGATATGGAAGCAGACCGTCTTACGCTGGTCCCATAGCAATGACACACTACTGAACGCAATCTTGCCTAGAAATCAGAAACAGCCAAAAAATACTAGAGTTGACTGCGACGTCCTGTAATGGACACGCAATTAACTTTAATTGTAAATTGCGTTGTGTTAGTTTCTAGCAGAGCTGCGATATTTACACATTTCGGCCGACACATCCGACTTCTGTCGGCGTTTGTTTGCCGGATTAGCCTTCCCGGTATATGTCACTGGTTTTATTATACACATACAGGGCATCCCCATTGTTGAAGAATCCGTGCGATCTGTCACTTCACGGATTAATAAGCATTCTTTGGACTGACGGTAATTACCTGTGGGTTACCTGGACCCATAAGACAGGCAAAGAATAGTAACAGTGTAACCTTACATAAATGTCGCAAGAGGCGTTTAAGGAATGTTGGTGTGAGGTTTGACTACCTAATCCGGTAGTAAGTTTTAACTGTAAATTTCAACTAATCATGAGCAAGTATTCAAAGGAATTCGCTTGAAACAGATCAAGAGCTATGCTCCACTGGGAGATCAAAAACAGAAGACGAAGAAGAAAGACTCACAGTAAACATGGAGGAAGTTCAACTGAAAGGATACAGTCATCACCTTGTTAGAACGTCATATGCAGAACATTATCTCACTACGGCGCGCCATAAGCGCAGGACGCAATATATAACAGAACAATTGAAAGCTATGAGCAGGCTGAGGTTTGAGCTGTTCACCTGCACATGACGACAGCGCGTTGCTGAATGACCAAGTATACTTTCACACACGACAGTGCGTTACTGAATGGACATGTATAATTTGATGCACTACAACGCGCTGCTGAATGAACATGTACTTTCACACACGACAGCGCATTGCTGAATGAACATGTATACTTTCACACTCGACAGCGCATTGCTGAATGAACATGTGCTTTCACACACGACAGCGCATTGCTGAATGAACGTGTACTTTGACACACGACAGTGTAATGCTGAATAAACATCTACTTGATACACTACATCGCATTGCTGAATGAACACGTACTTTCACACACGACAGCGCATTGCTGAATGAACGTGTACTTTCACACAAGACAGCGCATTGCTGAATGAACATGTACTTTCACACACTACAGCACGTCACTCAATGAACATGTATACTTTGACACACGACAGCACGTTACTCAATGAGCATGTATAAATTGGCACACGATCACACAGGTAGTCTACTTGGTGAAGTGGTTATGAAGCCTGCCTCGCGTTTCGAAAGTTGTTGGTTCGATTCCAGCCTAATCTTTCGGTTCAGGGGTGCTATTTTCTCGGTGACTCCTGATAATTGTCGCTCGAGCTACGGAGTCTGTGCTTTGTGCCACGCTTTCGGCGGACCATTCTGCGGACGGAGACCGAGCCATATGGGATAAAAACTGATGCAATTAAATCTGTCCTCTTGCCCTTTAGCTCGTTTTTAAACACGATAGCGCTTTGCTGAAGGAATATGTGCACTTTAACACGATAGAGTATTGCTGAAGGAATATGTGCACTTTAACACAGGATAACGTATTGCTGAAGGAATATGTGCACTTTAACACACGATAGTTTAGCGATCATAACACGTGTAACCACTGGACAGGTTGCAGGTTCAGATGGATAATAGAACTGGCTAGCTATGGCACTTTTATAAGGATATCCTGATGGTTATATTTCAAGGTACATTTGTCCTTCAACTGAGGTGCTCTTGTTAATATTGGTGTTCCCTGTCTTTCAGTTTTTCTGTTGTCTGTTATGTTCTCTAATTTCTTTTGCTCAATATGTCTTCCGTGAGTGGAAGTCAAGCATTCTGAATTATTTATCGGTACATTCGTAAGTAAGAAAGTTAATACATTTCCAAATTTCAGGTGTTTACATTAAAATTTTCCATCATGAAATCATGATTTTCCTCTTATCATCATGTGGCAGAGCCAGTCATCAACGCTCTTGTGGCATCAACACTTTATATACTACAGTCATTGCACTTTTAATATCGACACTTTGTGTACTTCAGTCTTTATTGTGCTTTTAGCATTAACACTCCCTATACTAGAGTCAGAATTACACTTTTAACATTAACTCTCTCTATACTAGAGTTATAATTACGCTTTTTGCATTAACACTCTCTATACTAGAGTCATAATTACACTTTTAGCATTAATACTCTCTATACTAAAGTCACAATTACACTTTTAGCATTAACACTGTCTATACTACAATCATAATTACAATTTTAGCATTAACACTCTCTATATTACAGTCATAATTACACTTTAAGCATTAACACTCTCTATACTAGAGTCATAATTACACTTTTAACATTAACACTCTCTATACTAGAGTCATAATTACACTTTTAGCATTAACACTCTCTATACTAGAGTCGTAATTACACTTTTAGCATTAACTCTGTCTATACTAGTGTCATAATTACACTTTTAGCATTAACACTCTCTATACTAGAGTCACAATTACACTTTTAGCATTAACACTCTCTATACTACAATCATAATTACAATTTTAGCATGAACACTCTCTATATTACAGTCATAATTACACTTTTAGCATTAACACTCTCTATACTAGAGTTATAATTAAAATTTAGCATTAACACTCTCTATACTATAGTCATAATTACGCTTTTAGCATTCACATTCTCTATACTAGAGTCACAATTACACCTTTAGCATTAACACTCTCTATACTAGAGTCATAATTACACCTTTAGCATTAACACTCTCTATATTACAGTCATAATTACAGTTTTAGTAGCATTAACACTCTCTATACTAGTCATAATTACACTTTAAGCATTAAGACTCTCTATACTAGAGTCATAATTACACTTTAAGCATCAACACTGTCTATACTAGGTCATAATTACACTTTTAGCATTAACATCTTATTCATTCAAACCATCGTTGTACTTTTAGCATCGACACTTTGTTACTCTACTTACCATTGCTCTGTTAGCATCAACAAAATATATACTACAGTCATCATTGTACTTTTAGCATGAACGCTGTGTATGCCAGTCGTCATTGTACCTTTAACATCGACAATTTGTGAACTCCCGTTATTACTGCACTGTTAGCATCAACACATCATACACTATAGCTAGCATTGTAGTCTAAGCAGTAACACTTGGGGACCTTCACTCATCGTTGTACTTATACCATCAACAATTTGTGTACGCTAGACACCATTGTACTTTCTGGGACAGAGATCTACTTGTGGTGCCCACCGACTACGTATTCTACAAACATTCTTAGTGTGATGGATTTTCTAGTTTTATCTGTTTGTTTGTTTGTTTGTTTTTTTGTGTGTGTTTTTTTTTTTTATTTAGCATAGACAGTGTCCTTTTCAAATTACTCTTTTCACGGAAATACAAATATATTCAAAGCAATGTTTTCCTTTATTGAATTTGAATAAGCAAGACACAAATAATAGACTGCACAATTTATTGACTGGAATGTTTTGCTCATACACAAAGAAGACTCTGATAACCTAGCACAACCTACACACCAGAAATCGCCTACATCATCAATTTTTTTATTTTTTTTTCAATAGGGCGCCATATTTTAGAAGTGGTGTGTCAGCACACAAAATTGTCGAATGTCATACATTGCTGAAGCCACTGATATCCATATATTTATTTAAAGCCACATTTGTGCAAACCAAAAAGACATGATAGTTAGTTTAAAACAATTAATATTACTGTAGGAATGTGTGTTATATATTTCATCGTGAGAAGATTCTAGACAGTTAGTCAACACACTGATGGCTGTGGAAATGTGCTTTCTGAGGAAAATGCAAAAAATACCATGGACAGATAGAAAAACCAATGACCAAGTCCTTCAAGAAACAAATGAAAATCGTAAACTGAATAGAGACATTAGACGTAGACAGTCAAAATTTTTTAGGCATGTGATGAAAAGAAATGAATTGGAGAACTTGGTTACAACTAGCAACTTCGAAGGGAAGAGACCAAGGGGAAGACAAGAAGTAAATTCCTGGATGGCTTGGCCACGTGGCATGGTCGAGACAGGAACATGGAGCTGATCCACGACTCTGGTGATCGAGTGACATAGCAAAACATGACCGCCCACGCTTATCGGCATGTCACATGATTGATGGATGGAGTCAACACACGAATTGATCCATGCCGTCGGAGATCACAATTTGTGGAGAGGCATGTTCGCCCACACCAGCTGGCAAGGCACTCGAGCTTGATGATATTTCATCTTGAAGGGTGTATCTGTTTGAGCACTTCAGTGTTTGTTGTGTGAAATCTGCAGATGCATCTGACGAGATACACAGAAATAGGCCTGGCAATTAATTGTGCAATATAAATATACGTTATTATTTTTATCCGAGAATTTTGTCTATTCATAGATGCGAGTTGAAGTAAAAGGTATAACATCAAATGTCAACAGTTTACACAAATGTCTTATATGTTGCTAATCATATGATATTATTGGTTATTATTACCAACATATGCTTATGTCATAAACAGGCATGATTATTATTTATTATTACCTGCATTTGTTTATGACATATTATTGCCATTTCCTGTTTTCTTCACTTATAATTTACCGGGTTTTGCAGTAGTTAGCACACTCGCCTACCAACTATATGGTCATGTGTCTGAATCCTTTTAAGATGGGGATTTTGATTTAGTGACTTCGCATACTAGATCGACTCAACCTGAAATGTTAAGTTAGTTGCCTATTCCTTTACAGACCATAGAAGTAACCACAGCATTTGTTTACTGTGTGCGATTTCTGGGTAAGTTTACATTCAGTAGTTTGCCATTGATTTCTGAATGAGGCGCACTCATACTATGTAATAAAACACCAACAAAAGACGGTCTGCTGCCAAATCGCCCGCAGCTGTATTTCGAACGCGGTATGCGAAGTTACGAACTGCGCCTGTAACACCTCCGCAGAGCTGGTTGAAATGGGTACCAAGATGTACCCCGGAAAATAAAGGCAGTCCGCGTGATTTTGATAACATCAGACATCAAGAGCCGAATGATTAATACAATCTAATACCTAATATCCTTCACAATGTTAATAGAGCTGTTTACTATACACGCAGAAGCCACAAACGATAGCCTGAATGATTTATTGCCTTGTTTACTTAACTTTTTATATAGCTTTCACCATCATCGGTCATTTCGCTTACAATCTACCTGTGCATGTTCTGTTATCACTATTTTCCAAATTTATCCACGCTAATGTCTCATTTCGTCTATTTTCCACAGATGAGATGGAGCCCTTATCAACAAAAAGGTAATCAATGCACTGAGTGATTAATTTGTAAATGATCGTTCTAAATACGTTGCAGAATCTTAATGGAGATTGATGAAATGTATATTTTTAAAGTCTGAAACCAGAACACTTCAAAACAGCGTATTCCCTTGGTGAATGTAACAACAGAACTCACAAACAATAGGTTGCACGATTTGCTGCATGGCATATTTCCTTGCAGGTGTATACCTCAGATTTACATATCGTATTAATTGAAGATAACACATAGTTCAGCCCAAATATGATTCATCTGTTCACGTCATATAATATCACACTGCAGTATGCACCAGACGAGGTGCAGCGAAATATGCCAAGCCACACATTGGGTAACATATGTGTTGTTTGCTTATGTGTTGATAAATGCCATCTGCGGCCTATAGTACATGCGGTGTAGAACGGGGGAATAGGGTCGATGTTTAACTGCATGTAACCAACCATTTAGGAGGCGAATCACTCCTGGGTTGGTAGGCTGTACAAGAATGAAGCCGTCTTGAGCCTGGGGAAATAAGGCCGCCTGGCTGGTGCAATCGCCGCGAACTTTGCAGGTGAAGGTACCTTTCCCCCCTCCCCCCACCCCCCCCCCCCCCCCCCAAAAAAAAACAGAAAAAGAAATCCAATCCTTAGCGGGGATTCGAACCCGGGTCTCCCGAATGAGAATGCGACACTTTAGTCACTCGGCCAGTCCCTCCTCTCTGCTTTTACAGACGTCACGAAAATGGTTGAAAAGATCACTAGAGTGTAATCCCACAGAATTATCATTAAATCAATCGACACAACAACTGTGTCTAGTAATAAAATACACAATGTTCACAAAGCAATGTTCGTCAAGTCTAGCAATTTAACACGTGACTAATTGTGGATGTTTACCAAAACCAAAGAGGTGTGGAAGGCCAGGGGAAATAGCCACATTATCTCCAGATCGATCGTGTTACCTAAGCCCTTAAGGGAATGACAGTGTTTTATGTTAAACTAGTTAAGTTAAACCCCATCGTGTTACCTAAGCCCTTAAGGGAAGGGAAGAGAAGTAATACTCTAGCCAACCATCCATGCCAGTGGTTCTCAACCTTTGAGGTATTCCCCCCAAAGGGGGAAATTTCGGGTTTCGGGGGGGGGGGGGGGGGGGTGGAATTAAGATTATTTCAAAATCGCATTAATACAAGAACCAGGTACTTGATATTGTTTTACCCTCTAAATTTTACGGTTCTGTACTTCTCGCCCTAATGAAATTAGTTTTATAACGTAAGTAGACCAGCAAATCACGTTTTATGTAGATGTTTGCGAACTCGGTTTGTGAGCCCGTATACCCGGGTTCGAAACACGGCGGTGCTGGTTTTTTCGAAAAAAGGTATAGAGGCCGGTCGTTCAGAAAGCAATGGCAAACTACTGAACGTAACACTTGCCTAGTACATCAACAGCAGCTGAAAATGCTGGTGTTGACTGCAACGTCCCGTAAGGGATACGCAACAAATTTTTTTTTTTTTTTACTAGACTTGTTATAGTATGTGTTATTAAATGTAGCTTCCATTTTAAGGGGGGGATTTATAGGGAGGAAATTTGAAAAGGGGGGGGGGATGACTTTCTGAACATATGGTAAAGTGGGGGAATGGGCTAAAAAGGTTGAGAACCACTGATCCATGCACACAATAAAGGGTCGGAGCGGGACTTCCCGCCGCCTCATCCCGTAGAAAGCTTTAGCTGCAAAGTTCAAACAATCATGACCAAGTCTGGAGATCCGCATGGCCGAATGGATAAGATCGCTCGCTCTGAAACTTCCGGCGTGTTGATGCCGAGGTACCGGGTACAACCCTTCACTTATCAGCTGGACTAAACTGTTGACTTCTCGTCCTTGACTTCGGGACGCAAATTACAAGTACCTCAGAATTCCGAGTGGGTTCGCCTGATGGCGAGGGACACTGGTAATAGGGACAGGTATTCCATATGCAAAAATGTGTTTAGTGCACTAAACGTTGCAGCACATTATGGATTAATCAACGTTCAAAGCGAGTTTGTAGAAAGATTGTGTTGTGGAGTGCTTGTTCTCAACTAATACTTGTTTGTTTTTTTAGTATTGGTGCCATTTGTCCAATGAGTCGGTTTGCCTTATTTCATCTATTTTCTATCTCGTCTTCTGATTTGCCATTTGACCATTCAATACTTCCTAAGTACTTGAAGCCGGTTTCCCTGGCGAAAGGGTTACGGAATTTATGCATAATCCCGTATACTCCCGTATTAAACACAGCTGCGCGAGATTCGGCAGCGGATCGCGTCGCACTCGTTACTTACGAAGCTATGTGAGCCGGTCGTTCAGAAAGCAATGGCAAACTACTGAACGTAAAATTTGCCAAGACATCAACAGCAGCTGAAAACTGCTGGTGTTGACTGCAATGTGCTGTAAAGGATATGCGATAAAAAAAGTTCTTGAAGCTCTTTACTTGTTTCAGTAAATGTTCTTTTAGCTTAATCTCTGTTGTTTGTTCTTCTTTGGCTATATCCATAACTTCTGTTTTACTTAAGTTAATTTTCATGTTATGTTCTTTACATAGTAGTTGGTCATATGCATAATACTTGTTTTAAATCAGTTCAGAGTTGTGTGGACAAACTGAATGTTATAATGTTGCTGTAATTGCAGGGGCATTGTTAGCATCCTTTCGTTGATAACATGTTTGTAATAATAAGATAATGTTTGCTGCCCCCTCCCCCCCTGATTAAGACCACTTGTGCTGAACGATTGTATAAACGAACATGTCTATCTGCAGGTTTGTACGAGGAAACCATTACAACGTCTCCTTTAATAGCTGCACTGCTGACAACAGAACTTTTACCAGTGAATACCCCTGACTGTCACATCGAATCATACTGCAAACTGCCTGTCGTCCACTGGGTAACACACGGACACGCAGGAGTGCTAGCGGCCAAAGCCGTGAAACTGCTTACATCAACACGATGTTGCTTGTCGGGAGACTCACAACGACAGGTGCTCATAGTTCAGTATAGGATAGGAGAATGAAGTTCCCAGGATGTGTTAGCAGTTGGTGGCTTTCGTAATTGATGGCTTCATTCTTGTACAGCCCACCAACCCAGGAGTGATTCTCCTCCTAAATGGTTGGTTACATGCAGTTAAGCAAATTGCCCTAGTCAGTGCTATGAATAATCAGACAGTTCATAGCTCTTAAATAATGTAGCAGAATAGATAACATTTTCTGGCATGGTGTGAAAATAAAGAGACAGTGGTAAATCAACATTCGGGCATGGTGTAGAAATAACAGACAGTGGTACGTCCACATTCTGACATATTGAGAAAATAAAGAGACAGTGGTAAATCCACATTCTAGCATACTGAGAGAATAAAGAGACAGCGGTAAGTCCTATTCTGGCATATTGGGAGAATGAACAGACAGTGGTATATCCACATTCTGGAATATTGGGAGAATAAAGATACAGTGGTAATTCCACATTCTGGTATGTTGGGGGAATGCAGAGACAGTGGCACATGCATGTTTGGCTACATTTAGGCAATAAAGAGACAGTATTACTTACATATTCGTTCATATTGAGGGAAAAAAGAGACAGCTGTACATACATATTCGGGAATAAAGAGACAGTTTTACATTCTGGCATTTTGTTTTAAAGTAGAGAGCGCTTTTACACACATTGTGGTATATTGTCTACATGGTCATATCAAAAACTGTTATTTACTACCAATATAATATCTTGCGGTGTATGGGGGGGGGGGGGGTGTCTTTGAGCCTGAGGAATTAAGGCCACCTGGCTAGTGCAGTCGCCGTGAATGTCTGTATGGTGCTAGTCCAATATTGTATGGACCAATCAGCATTAGATGTGTAATGTTGTCATTACAACCTCATCTTCTTCTACTTCCCATGATATTTTAGGTTGGTTGACCCGGGAACAAAATCAGTTTTGTAACACAAAATGTGAATCGAACGCATAACCACTGATTCGAAAGACAACGGTGTTAGCCACTGCACTACCGTGACTCGCATATTCTGGCATGTTGTGAGAATAAAGAGAAAGGGTTATATACATATTCTGAATGCAGGAATAGAGAGAAAATATAGATAGAAAATGGCACATGCATATTCTTGCATAATGCAGGAATAAACAGATAAACCACGTTATGTCATTAGGCGAGAAAAAGGAGATATGGTACTCGTACGTAAACATTCTGGCATGTTGCAGGAATAAACAGATAAACCACGTTATGTCATTAGGCGAGAAAAAGGAGATATGGTACTCGTACGTAAACATTCTGGCATGTTGCAGGAATAAAGAGATAAACCACGTTATGTCATTAGGCGAGAAAAAGGAGATATGGTACTCGTACGTAAACATTCTGGCATGTTGCAGGAATAAAGAGAACCTGGTACAAACACAGTGTGACATGTGGCAGGAATAGAAAGACAATGATCCGAACACATTTTGACATTGTGCAAGAATAAAGAGATAGTGAAATGTAGATGTTGTGGCATATTTTGGGAAATAAAGAGACAGGGATACACACGCATCCATGAATACTTCGAGAATAAAGAAACAGCAGTACATACACATTATTGCATATAGCAGGAATAAAGCAACAATATTACCTACTAGTTACTGCATAATGTAGGAATAAAGAAACAACTGTACCTACGTACTCTTGCATATTGTAGTAATAAAGAGACAGTATTACATGCACGTTCTTGTATGTTGCCGACAATGATAAAGGTACAAAAGAAAAAAGCAGCGGCTGCAGCAGGATATAATAATACGACCTGGAAACAATTAGGTATATTTTGCTCCTCCGAAAAGAAGAAACATACTAAACACAGACACAATGCACATTCACATCCTTACAAGTTCAGAAAATCCATCGTACACAGGTGAAAACAAAACAAAGTGTGACTTATCCAAAAATCAGAAGCAATCAATAAATATATAAAATGAAATAATAAAATAACAAATAAATACAATAGGACAACAAAGGACGGCCGACGTTTCGATTCTAAGAATCTTTGTCAAGGACAGGACAACACAAAAAGGTTTTGTTTTTTTTTAAACGAAAAATAAAACACAAAATAACAAGAAATGGCGGTTTTGTGCCGGTTGCGAAGGCACTCTTTGGCTACAGAGTTTAAGTATAGTTAGGTTGCCAGAGGGCCAGGAAGGGTTTATGTTGCAAAACAAAAATGCGAACAGTCCGATATGAATATATAGAGGTGTGCAGACAGTTAGGTATGAATATATAGAGGGAGGACAGCATAGTTATAAACAGTGTAGACAGTTGGATATGTATAAACGGAGGCGTGTGACCAGTTGGATATGAATGTATAGAGGGAAGATGGCACAGTTATACAGTGGCGTCCACAACAGTATTGATACCTGATGGATGGACGCATCCCAGAGAGTTTATTAATTGGCTTTCAATCTTTAGCCTAATGGAGCTGTTGGAGAAGCAAGGTTTCAATGCAGTGACACATACATCGTCAACTCTATTATGGCTGGAAGAATTAAAATGGTTGGGGACAGGTTTGTCAGCGCCCTGGATAATATCTCTGAGGTGTTCCCTAAAACGGTCGGCAAGGCGTCGGCCAATTTGATCAATGTATTTCATGTCACAAATAATAAAACAGCGTTTATGGTATATACATGCTGCGTCAGTAACGAACCATGCACACAGACAACATATTTTCGCATGAGACAGTGCACACGACATATAAATGTGTGCCGAATTTCAAGACAATGCTCATTAGATGCACACTGCGACACATCAAATATATGAAATCAGTAATCAACACCATAGCATCGTAGGCTTGCTCCATCCCCTTCATAAGTAGTCAAGGAAGAGTCGCCATGCTGATATACCAGCAGTGGCAGTCTGACTGAACATCCGCCTACGTTTTCCTTTACGTTGAGAATGACTTTCTGACCGCTGCTCCAACAACGCTGAAGCGGCTTCTCCAGGTGCCAGATTCTCTGTACTGCTTGCTGCATGTTCCACTCGATCCTAAAGAGCTGTCATCACACATGCCTTTCCGTTGATGAGCTTACTCCATTGATGTTAATTTCTTCGCACATCTGCAAACACTAGCCAGGAAATCTACGATACGTTCCTGATGCAGACTATAATGTGCTGGGAACAAAGGGAATGTGTATATTTCAATGAAAATGTGTGATAAATTGAGAAATCCCAGCCAGCGCAAGCTGCTACTTTCATAAACTTGTCAGTGCTATGAATAATGACATAGTGCACATTTCAGGCACAATAATTGATTTGAAAAAAGTATGAAGTGTACTGTGCTTATAGGTTGATCGCGTGCTGTACGTGAACAGGCAGTGGGTAGTTTTTTCAAACATTACCATTATTCTGACAAACGGAGTAAAATTACATGATATGGCAAGCATCTAGAATAATTAGAAACTAACGATAATCTAACAGGTGTTAACAATGTCTAGTGTCATCGGATCATATTCAGTGTGGAAAATTACTTTCTACTGATACAGCCGTTTTTTTTTTTTTTACACCCAGATTTAAGAGACTGAAAACGTGCTGCTTGACCACTTGATTTAGAATAATAAGATAGTTCTTCTTCTTCTTCTTCTTCTTCTTCTTCTTCTTCTTCTTCTTCTTCTTCTTCTTCTTCTCATCTTTGATATATCTCAGTGGAATGTTGGGCATAAATGTAAGATTCTTTTGTGCGGTCTTTTCGATGGGCTTGCTAAGTTGGTTTTCACTTTTCTAAGGTTGTTTTTGATACTATCACTCCATCTTTTACAAAGCCTTTTCCTTACACTATGCTCATCATATTTCTACAATGCGCTTCCTTGTGGTAGATGATATCGGGGCATTATTGTGACGGGGCCAAACCATTTAATCTAGTTTTCTTTGACGAACTCAATCAATCAATCAATCATATGCCATGCCGGAAAGCGTGGGCGGTCATGACTCTCCATTTCACTCGATCACCAGAGCCGTGTCAGCCATCAGCTCAGTGTTCCTGTATCGTCCATGCCATGTGGCCAAGCCATCCAGGTATTTTCCTCTCGGTCTTCCTCTTGGTCTGTTCCCTTCGATCTTGCCAGTTGTCACTAAGTTCTCTAATCCATTTCTTCTCATAACATGTCCACAAAATTTTGACTGTCTACTTCTAATTTCTCTAATCAATTTACGATTTTCATTTGTCTCCTGTAGTACTTGGTCATTGGTTTTTCTGTCAGTCCATGGTATTCTTTGCATTTCCCTCAGAAACCACATTTCTGCAGTCATCAGATGTTTTTCAACTTGACTGTACATTGTCCAAGTTTCACATTCATACAAAAGAACAGGCTATATGTATCACATCAACACTCTTTTTCTCGTTTCTATTGACATCTTTTTCTTGGTCAGAATGTTTTTTTTTTATCTTGCTAAAGGCTACTTTCGATATGGCTATTATTGTTCTTATCTCTTCAAGGCATCTCCCATCAGATGTTATGACTGTTCCGAGATAATTGTACCTATTCACTTGTTGAAGAATATACCCATTTACTTATATATTACATTGTAGTATTTCGTTCTTCCTACTGACGACCATAATCTGTGTCTTTTTACAATTTAATTCTAACCCCAGTTGCTCAATGTGTTCAACAACCGCATCTACTAATTGTTGCAGATCCTGCTCATTGTCTGCAATCAATACTGTAACATCTGCATATCTAATGTTATTGACCAGTTAGCCTTGAATGATGTGTGAATGGTATAATGTATGAAAGAGAATGATAAAAGGGTAGAATGTTAGACCGGCCTGCGCGCCAAATTCTTAACCCTTTCAAATTAAAGTTATGTTGTTGTTGTAGTTGTTGTTGTTGATGATGTTTCGTTCTTCAATGCTGACGAACTGCATAACCTAATATTCTTTTGATTTTCTCGTTCTTATATCTATCTGCGAAAGCTACTGCTGCAGCTCTTTGAAGACATTTAATTTCCGGGGTAATGATTTTGCACTGGTTAATTGCAGTAAACGTTCATATTTGGCATTTGCAGCATCAATCAATCAGGTGTCACAATGATGAAGGTAGACTGCAATGGACATTCAACATCGTATATTGTTTTAATTATACATTCTGTTAAATCGATGTTCGTCCATTTCTTGATGTTATCTTCCCACTTGTATTGTTGTCTACATCTTTTTCGTTTGAGTTGTATGTCTTTCAACGTGATCGAAATATTTAACTTCCTTCCTTGTTTTATTTCTTTCATCTGTTGTTCGTCCACAAAGAATGATGATGACCATTCATTCTATCTAGTCGGGTTGAAAGTATGGCGCCGTGAGTTCTAACATGGCTGATAAGGCCTATTTTGGCTCGAAATATTCTTTGACAATGTGGGCAAAGAATGCTTGACGTTCCAGGAGGAGGATCTTCTACAGTGGTTTTTCTGTCCAATTCTTGTTCTGGTTGCTTCTGGTTCTGGTTGCTTCATAAGTGACTCCACCCTTGCGTAATGATGTACGCCACGAATTTCGGTCTTTGGCAGCAGTCTCCCAGGTGTCATGATGAATTCCAAACGCTTTCATTGACATTTTCAGAGTGTCTTTAAGGCGTTTCCTCTGGCCGCCTTGGGAGCGTTTACCACAGCGCAGCTCGCCGTAAAAAAAATTCGTTTAGGAAGCGTGCAAATTAAGTGACCATCCCAGCGAATCTGCTTCTTCATTAGTAGAGTGTGGATACTGGGCATGACGCTCTTTCAAGAACTTCAGTGTCTGGGATCTTGTCTTGCCATTTAATCTTTATTAGCTTCCTAAGGCAGACTGTGTGGAAGTGGTTTAATTTTCTAGCATGTCGCTGGTAAACAGTCCAGGTTTCACAAGCATATAGCAGTGTGGATAATACAACTGCTTTGTAGACTTTCAGCTTTGTTTGCAGGCTTATTCAATTTCTGTCTCACACATTCTTATACAGTCTGCCAAAGGAGATTCTTGCATTCAATTCGTCATCACTTGTGGTAGTTGGGACACAGTGCTGCCAAGATAGCCGAATGTGTCCACAACACTTAGTCTATGACCATTGACCTTGATATTCGGCACGATGTGATTATTCCCTGGAGCTGGCTGGTACATAACTAGTCTTCTCCAAGTTAATATTGAGCCCAAAGTTGGCAAAGGCATATGAGAAAGCAGGTGGAGTCTCTGTGGCGAAGTGGCCAAGCCGTTTGACTCGGGCTCCGAAGGTTGTGGTTTCGATTCCGGGCCGCCTCCTTCGGTTCACGTGTGACATTTTTCGGAGATTCCTTTGGGTCGTCGCTAGAGCTACGGAGTTCGTGCTTTGTGCGACGCTTTCGGCGCTGTGGAAAGAGACCGAGCCTTATGGGATTAATAACCCGGTGCACTGAAGTCGACCCTGTCAACTTTTAAGCGACTTTTTAAAAGAAAGCTGAAAAATTGTGTTACATGCCCGCCTCTGAGTTGGCAAATAGAGTGCAATCATCCGCAAACAGAAGCTCTCTGACGGTGCCGCTGTTAGTTTTGGTTACAGCTTTCAGCCTTCTGAGATTTAACAACTTTCCATCCATGCGGTAGTTGATGTCTATTCCAATGTCGTTGTTCTCGAAGGCATTCGTCAGCATAGCTGAAAACATGAGGCTGAACAGTGTTGGTGGCAGGACACATCCTTGCTTCACTCCATTGGTAACAGAAAAGGGCTCAGACAGTTCACCATTTTCCTGCTCTCTTGCCTGCATACTGTCACTTGTCGTCCCTGGGGGGAAAGTGGAATCAACAAGCACACCTGTTAAATATCTTTTTCTCAGTTTCTCTCTGCTGGTGGACCTTTGTCTACATACCCCCCTTTTTATTTAAAGTCTTTTTATCTCTATCTCTCTATCTCCCTTTCCACTAGACAATATCCCTCTTCACGTTCCTTCAGCACATACCCCCACTAACACAGGTTTCGAACAAATTGATAAAACATTTATTGCAGAAAACTGTCAGTTGTGTGTGCGATGTATGGGTGTGAATATATGTGGTGTTATCTATCTTGAATGTGTGACAGGATATAGTCTAGGATCAGCATCACAGTTGTCATCATGATACAGCCATTCGACGTCACAATTCACAGAACAGGAAATATCTCACCAAGGGTTGTGTCTTTCTGACTGATGCTTGTTTTCTTCCCACTCTGTTCTGGAAACTTTTGAATAATATAGTCTCCAACTGAATTATATGTGTTAGTGTCTATCACTTCTATCAGTTAATGTCTGATCACCACTGCTTGATTGAGTTACTTAGAGTCCTTTAGTTCTACAAACACGATATACCGGTCGGTAATATATTCCTTGTATTGAAGAAGATAAACACCGATCCAACAATATATAGTCTATACACTAGACTATAGTATAGTTAGGTTGCCAGAGGGTCAGGAAGGGTTTATGTTGCAAAAGAAAAATGCGAACAGTCCGATATGAATAGGCTAGAACGCCGGACTCTCATTCGGGAGGCCCGAGTTCGATCCCTCGGTAAGGTGTTGGATTTTTTTCTGTCGGAGGCAAAAAGAAAATCCTAACCTGCACAGTTCGCGGCGACTGCACTAGCCAGGCGGCCTTTATTCCTCAGGCTCAAAGACCCCTCTGCCATACACCGCAAGGTACTATATTGGCAGTAAATGACAGTTTTATGACACTGCGGTTTGTCACTCATGGGAAATGTTAATGATAATCTTTTCCTTTCTCTATTGTTTATAGTAAATATTCCTGATCATCATTATATAGTGGTATTGAATACCTTCATTGAGCACCTCACTTAGAGTGATTCAGTTTTCGTGGTCATTTTAACTCAACACTTGTCTGACCTTCTTGCTAAACAGGGTTCACAGCTTGATATCATTTATTACTTCACCAGAGTATGACCAATTGCTTCTGCTCAAATTGGTAACCACTTTCAGTTTCAAGTGCGGGGAACCTGTCGAAGAAAATACACCCTGTGAGAGAAACTCAACTCCGACCCATGATATGTGAATGAAGGTCTAAGGCTATATTCAGTATGTAACCTCTATATATCATTCTAGAGCTACAATCTGGCATAAGACAGAATAGTTCAGCACATAACCCTAAACAAGGCAAAAGAAAGAAAAAATTCAAAGGAAAAGCACGGACCCCAGTAGACACTTCTACCAGAAAATCCTATCATAAACCTATCCTTTATTCCCCCACTCTTATAGACTATCTTCTCCGGTCAGTTTACTTATCCTACCGACTGTAAGGACACCCCACTCGTCACAGCTTAAGTCACTCTTCAGCCTAATGCTGTCGACACTCTATACTACGGTTGCACACGCCAGTTCACTATGCTAGAGTTCTAATCTACATCCATATAGAATCACCTTATTTAATATATTTCAGTCCTAGAAGTAAACCACCTAATCCCATAAAGGAAAAGTGCTTGTTGTCTTCAAACAACCTAGACGAAGACATATATTCTATTTCGGCACTGAAATAAATTCACACTCCAGCCGGTCTTAAGTGCAACCTTCAACTGACTTTAAAACGATAATTTCCGTCCACAGATAATTTGCCTGGACTACGTCACTTGTTTTGCTCTTAACCAATCCGCCCCTGCTCTTTTTCTCTTCTTTTGATCCCCGTACAAAACCGTGCGGACAATCTTCTTTTGTTGTAGACAATTCTAGTTGGGATCGTTTCTTCCGTGGTTCCATCCACCGTCTTTCACAGAGATCCGAGCGCTTTTTATCGGACATCCGCCTCCTTTGAAATAAACGATCTTTCTGGACATCGCTGATTATCCTTTGATCTCGACTAGTTTTCCCGGGATCACGCGACCTACGTTCTCGTCTTCAAAGAGTTCGACTAGTGTTTAAAGTGACGATCTCTGTCCTTTGAAAATTCAGGAGCGTCAACCTCTCACCACACTGTTTCTGTCATTTGATCCATTAGGAGCGACGCCTTCCAGCCATTTCGTGACACATACCATCATGAAATAGCCGCACTATTTGGACAAACTTTTGTGAACAGCTATATTTCGCCATAGTCTTCCACAGTCCTTCTATGCTGACTGTATCAAAAGCCTTGGTAAAGTCAATGAAACTAGAGAACATTACGGAGTTCTATTCCTGACATTTCTCTTGCAGCTGCCTTGCAGCGAACATCATTTCAACCGTTCCTCTTTCTTTTCTGAAGCCACATTGACTCTCAGTAAGAAGACCTTGATCGAGATGGGTCGTGCGGCGATTGAGAAGAATTCTGGCGAATATCTTCCCTGCAATTGAGAGCAAGGAGATGCCTCGGTGGTTGTCATAGGATTGGCGGTTACCTTCACGTTTGTAAAGGTAGACCATTGGCGCGTCCTTGAAATCTTGTTGCATTGTCTCGTTCACCCATATGTCTGTAAAGACTTGGTGAAGCTGCTCTATTAGGACCGCCCACCTGCCTTGTATATCTCTGTTGGGATGGAGTCAGGACCAGGCGCCTTAGCGCTGGAAAATTGCTGGATGGCTTTTTTTACTTACACTATGTTTCGGCAGGTCATCAAGTGTATCATTTCTTTCATCTACTCTCTTTTCAAACCCAGTTTTTCTAGAACCTCTATATTTGATTACTTTTGTTTGTATAAAATACGACATATCTTCAGTATATCTACAAATCCAAGACCTCTGTTCGACTTTCTAATTGCTTGTTCATTGTCCAGGCTACTGCACCATATAGTAGTGTTAGAAATACATAACATTTGACAATTCACATTTTAATGCGTTGTTAACCTCTCTGGATGTTAGTACCGATTCCGTGTTGTTGAAAACATGTTTGGCCATACTTATTCTCTTTTTAATATCTGTTTCACTTCTTCCATCATCTGTTATTTCGTGTCCAAGATAGCAGAAACTTGTTACTTGTTCATACATCTCCCAGTTTACTGTGTGGTTCTTTGTTGGCCTCTCCTTTACACCTGCTAATGATCATTGCTTTCTTTTTATATATTTTAGTATCAAAGCAATATTCCACCTGTTTACTTATTTCAATAGGTTTTATAACTGTTGTTCGCTTTCTGCTGGTAATACTATATCATCGGCATGCCTAAGATTGTTTATAATTCCTCCGTTGATGTTAAGTCCAGGCAGTTCTGCTCATTTAAAATTTCTTCCTGTGTGTAAGTTATAGAGGCCGTGAGACGCTTTTTATCTTTATGGGCGATGAGTATTCATTTTCATATCTAATTATCGCCACAATTTCCCAGTATAGTTACTAAAATGTCGGATGTCCTTTCAGTCTACTCCTATATCTTGAAGAAGTAATAAATCTTTCATGTCGTACTCTGTCGGCAGCTTTCTTGTAGTCTATAAAACATACTTATATATGTTTCTGAACTTCTATACACTTTTAATCAACATCCTCAAACAGATTATTGCTTCTCTGGTGTCGCTGTTTTTTTTTTTTTTTTTTTTTTTTTTTTTGGTAGTACCCAAACTGATTTTATTTTGAATTATCTCTTGTATGACCTTGAGGAGTATCTTAGTTGCATGGCTCATTAACTAACAGTTCTGTAATTTTCACAATTAACAGCTCTTGGCACTTTTGGGCCGCATGGGAGCAAATGGTGTTTTCAAATTTAGGGAGATGTACCCAGTAGTACACTACATAATTCAGTGTCAACGTTTAATAAAGGTTTTATCATTTCATTTGTTATCTTGTCAGGACCTGTGGCCTTCCCTTGTTTCATAGTTTAATAGGCATCTTTACGCCAGCCTTTAATATATTTGGTCCATCTTGAATATTATACAGTGTTGGCTTATTGCATCTGTTGTCCCAAAATAAATCTTCCGTGTATTCAGTACATGTTTGTGTTATATCGGAACTATCAACCATAATTTCTCCATCTTTTCCTCCATTTCCTGTTATATTATTTTTCTTGTGTGTAATTCTTTTTATGTTTTCATGCAGTCCTTTTGAGTTGTGTTTTATTTCTAGATCCTTTATTTCCTTACATTTTGATCTAAAACCAGTCTTCATAGACAACTCTGCACGCGTGCCGGATTTCTCTGTCTATTGATAGTTATTTTTGAGTGTTCATTGCTTTCCTTCTTTATGTCATGTTGCTCATGATTTCATCGGTTGTCCACAATTGCTTTTTCTTATTTCGCTGGTAAATTGGTATTATTGTGTATGCTAGTTTTTACACATTCCAGTTGTGTTCTAATTGTATTCCCCGGATTATCATGCCCGTATTGGGGAAGACCGAGAAGTAAATACCTGGATGGCTTGTCCACGTGGCATTGTCGGGACAGGAACACGGAGCTGACCACGACTCTGGTGATCGAGTGAGATGGCAAAACATGACTGCCCATGCTTATCGGCATGGCACATGATGGATAGATTATTCCATGCTTTCAACCATTAGCCTATCATATTTAATGTTTACTTCGACTAGTCTAGCTGACTTCATTCATTCATTCAGTAGCATGTCTTTTGCAGAACCTCGCTCCCATAACAACCTTCCGGAAAACTTCTCGATCACAAGCAAGATGTCCCGCGTCTGATACACCTATCTGGAGATCATCCGCCACATCCTGCACCCATCTTCTCTTTGGCCTTCCTCTTCCTCTCTTCCCAGGCATATACCCTTCCATTATTGTTCTCTCCAAACTGTCGTGACGTTTCAAGTGACCAAAATACTTCAATTTCTTTTGTTTTATCGTCTTTAATAGCCATCCCTCCTCAATATTCAACTCTTGAAGTATGGATGCATTTGTTCTTTTTCTTTACCCAAGATATTCTTAGAACTCGTCTATACCATTTATATTCAAAGGCATGTATGCGCTGTTCAGCTTGTTTAGTAAGTGTCCATGTCTCACAGGCGTATGTTGCAATGGGAAAGATGCATGCTCTTAAAAATCTAATTTTTGTAGTTCTGTCTGTCCCACACCATAATTTATTCATCTATTTTAGTCTTTGAAGAGCAATGGATAGTCGCCGTTTAATTTCTTTCATTGTGTCACCATTATTCGTAATCAATGACCCAAGATATTCAAATTTTCCACCACCTCCAATTTTCTCCCATTAATGTATATTTCTTTCTCCATAGTAGTTTTATCTGTGTGCATTATCTTAGTTTTTGCTATGTTAAGATATAAGTTGTGATTTTCACTATTCAATTGTATTGAGGCTATTAGGTTTTCTATGCCATTCTGTGTTGTGGATAGTAATACTGTATCATCAGCATATCGAATCTCCGGTATGTCATGACCGCCGATATTTAGGGCATCATATGGCTCCCTGTTTATATCATCTCTTACATTTCTCATTATATTTTCGGCATACAGGTTAAACAAATAGGGTGACAGCACGCAGCCCTGACGGACTCCTTGCTTGATGTCAAACCAATCTGATGTCTCGCCATCTATTCTAACTGCTGCTTGTTGGTCTAGATATAGCATTTTTATGAGATGTACTACATGTGAAGGAAAGCCCATATTCCTCATGATTTCCCAAAGTTTCTGATGCTGTACACAGTCAAATGCCTTTGAATAATCCACAAAACATGAGAATAGGTTTACATTAAATTCTCTGCACTTCTCTATTATTAAACGCATGTTGAATATGTGATCTCTTGTTCCTCTTCCTTGTCTAAATCCAGCTTGAACTACGTTAATCTCTTCTTCCATTTTCTTACTAAGTCGTCGCATTATGACTTTTAGTAGAATTTTACTTGCATGACTTATTAGGGCAACAGTTCTATAGTTGGTGCATAATTTCAGGTTGCCCTTTTTTGGTATTGGAATGAAGATAGTTCTCTTCCAATCTTTTGGCCATATACCATATTTCCAAATCTTTGTACATAATGCATGATATATGTGTATGCTTTCTTCTCCTCCTGCTTTTATTAGTTCAGCTGGTATCTCATCACACCCAGGTGATTTACCATTCTTCAGGTTCCTTATAGCCCAAGCAATTTCATCTAATGAGGGTTCAGGTTCTGTCTCTGCTGTCATTGGCTCATGTATCTCATTCATATCCTCACTGTCACTCATATCATACATTCCACTGCAGTACTCCTGCCATCTTTCTAGAATTTGTCTAGATTCTGTTAAGGTATTTCCCATCTTGTCACAGATAACATTCAATTGAGGTTGAACATTTTTTGTCAATAACTTCATGTCCTTGAACATTTCATAATCTCTTCCAGCCTTATGATATTGCTCTATTCTGGTACAGCAATCTTGTATATAGTGATTGTTGTCCTTTCTTGTGTTCTTTCTTATTTCTCGAGTTAAAGATTTATACTTCATCCTGCTGTTATCGGATTCATCTCCTTTCTGTTTCAGCTCCCTTCATTGTTTTATTAATTCTAATGTGTCTGATGTAATCCATGGCTTACGTTGCGTTTTCTTGGTCGGAATTAGATCTTTGGCTGCAGTTATCAAGATATCTATAGCTTGTACTGCCAGTTCATCAGGTGTCATTTCTTCTTGTACAGACATTAAGACCCCAAAGCGATTCCTAACTTCTATGTTGTATGCGTCCGGTATTTGTGTGAGATCAAAACGAAGTGGCCTTGGTCCTCGGGTAAGCTTTTTGAGTTTTAATTTCAGATCTGCTTCTAATAACTGATGATCTGTATCACAGTCTGCACTTCGTAGGGTTTTTGCAGATGTTATGCTTGATCTCCATCTTCTTTGTATTAAAATATAATCTATCTGATTTTTGGTAAAACTGTCTGGAGACTTCCATGTGAAGAGTCTTCTTGGATGTTGTTTAAAAAGTGTGTTGGCTATCGTTAACTCATTTTCTGTGCAAAATTCAATTAATTTGTCACCTGCATCATTTCTATTTCCTAATCCAAATTTTCCTAAAATGTGTCTCTCATTTTCAGCTCTTCCTGCACCTACTTTAGCATTAAAATCTCCCATTATTATTGCTATATCATTATGACCAATCTTATTTAATGTGTCTTGTAGTGTTTTGTAAAAATCTTCAATTTCGTCCTCCTCTGCTGTTGAAGTAGGTGCATATATCTGTATGAGAGTTGTGTTTTTTGGACGGCCTTTAAGTCTAATAGTGAGGATTCTATCACTAACTGGATTATATCCCATTAAAGCTTTTGCAGTTGTCTTATCTAAACAAAATGCCACTCCACTCTGGCCTCCGACATCTCTACCAGAATAAATGAAAATACTTCCATTTTCAGTTGTGAAATGTCCCTTGCCGCTCCAGCGATGTTCACTAATTCCTAAAATGTGAATGTTTAACCTCTCAATCTCATCACACACTACTTTAAGCTTTCCCTCATACAAACTTCTCACATTCCACGTTGTCATTCTCACTCTGTTTCTTAGTCTGACACAGGGGATTTCCTTGGTAACACAGTCAGGATTAACTCCGTCATCACGATTACTAGTACTGGTCCCTGCGTCACACTCTTCCCCAGTGTTATCTGATCTGCCTGGCCTGGGGGTTTCGCCACCAGATCTCTTTCTTATCATGTTTTCTTTCATGGTTGTTATGGTTTCTTGGCAAGTTTTGCAGAAGGTAGTTTGCCGTTGCTTTCCTTCTGGGCAGTGACTGTACTAGTCGGTGGCCATAGCCATTGTCTCTACTGATGAGATCATCTGCCTATCGCCGCAGAGTGCAAGACCATAACCAACAACAATCTGTCGGCTGCTCTCACACTCCATCCACCACCTGCTTCCATGGCTTCACGTAACCCTGATCGGGGGGCTAAACGGGTACTCCACCTTGCCCAAGGGTGTCCCGTAGACTAACGGAGGAAAGGAGGCGTCTTACATCTCCTTTGATAGGGGATACCCCTACCCCGCTAACCGACTAGCTGACTTACGTCTGTTTATTTCAGTGCTGATGTATCTATTTGAGGCGTCCTGGATATCCTTATTACAGCGTTATAAAATTGTATTTATAATTTTATAACTACAGGTTAGTGGTCAGAGTTGATATCAGCACCAGGGTTTGTTCTGGCATATTTGGTAGCATACTGTCTGCCAAATATAAGTTCTTAAGAGATTTGTTTTAGTAGTTATATGTATCTTTCTATGTGTAAGAAGAGACGCTAGTTTTTCAAGTAACTAGATAGTTCAGCTAGAATAAGCTACAGCAGTGAGTGGAACACATATTCTGCTGGCTGCATGCAACCTACGGTATGTGTAAAAGACAATTAACACTGAAACATCAAAATAAACTTCATCAACCATTACCAGGAAAGCTGAGGCAGCAAATGTTATACATACATTTTATTATACTTGTGAATGTAAACACTTTACACACACGTGATTATTTTATAGGTCGTGAGTGACAAGGAAGCAAAGGTTACAAGCGGGTGATTTTTTTAAGTTTTGTCAAAATAGTGTCAAATGCTTATGACGTTTGTAATATCTGAATAACACTCACACCATACACACATACATACACACACATATACACACACATACATATACATACACCCGCGCACACAAATACAACACTACACAACCCAATATAAAGAGATAGAATGTTATACGTAGATTCTTCAACGACTTATGTCAACAGCTACATTTGAATAATAAACAACCGCACACACACACACATACCCACACACAATCGCACATACATACATAGTATAACGATATAGACGATACAATAAAGCCTAATGCACCTATGCTTCAATGCTCATGTCATCAGTTACGTATGCATAACAATCATACACACACACACCCACACACACACACAGAATATAACGAGATAGCAGAACGTAAGGCAAGATGCTTCAACTGCTTATCTCATAAGTAATGTCTTAATAACAGGCAATCGCACATACTCATATACACACGCACACATACACACGCTCTCCCATACACCAGCAAACTCTTACATATATATTCACACACGTGCGTACTCTCAGACAATCAAATACTCACATACACACACACACACACACATACGCACACTCACACACACACACACTCACACGCAAGCACTCTCATACACACAAATACTCACACACACACTCTGTCTGTCTGTCTGTCTGTCTGTCTGTCTCTCTCTCTCTCTCTCTCTCTCTCTCTCTCTCTCTCTCTCTCTCTCTCTCTCTCTTTCTCTCACATGCTCATATGGACCCACTTCGGACAATCACATCTCAACTCATGATCATCCAGTTCCTCGTCGGCTGGCGTGAACTATCATGCTTCTCCACACATTGTGACCTCTGCCGTCATGGATCAATTCGTGTGTTGACTCCTTTCTGTGCCATGACACAAGACTGTCAAGAATTTTCTCACGTTGTCTTCCTCTCTCTTTTCACATATCTTTCAGTTGTTGTTTTTTTTTTATTCCTTTCCATAATGTGGACAAAAATGGCGGAAGTCAAGGGGAAACCACAGTTGTACATTCCCAAGATAATCATGCTCAAAACTTCTCAACTATGATACAATAAAGAAAGGATCACAAAGCACGTTGACACCTCTTCGTGGATAGTATAATGTGGAAAGAGTATCTTTAAAATGCCCGGACAGGAAATTATATTAATAAACGGAGTACACAAGGCCCGTAGCAAGAATCTGCTATGTGAATGTGAAGTGTTTGGCCCATCACGTTTTGTAGGCCGGAGTGCACGTTGAGATAGGTGACCAGTCTCTCCTGCCCATAGCGAACGTGGAAAGCTGTCATCCAACACCAGTCCGACAGAACGCAAGGCATTGTCAGCGTAACGCCAGAACCATTACACCAACGAAGGCGCTCGTGATACTCAGCGACACATATTATAATTGAAGTATCAGGAACAACGGTAGAGTGGCAGTGCAGTGACTAGCAAGCTTGCCTTCATGTCCTGTAGTCATATGTTCCAATCCACTTCGAGCGTTGATATTTTCTGCCATTGTCCAGAGTTCGCAGGGCAGCCCAGCCAAAACTTTGTACCAGGAAATATCCGGTAAGTAAAGGCGGCCATTGAGATTTTTACCACATCGCAGCAGGCGTGCAACTTACCCACTCCCGGAACAGGGAGGTTCAGTTAGTTGCATATCTTTTACAGGACGTCACAGTTAGTTCCAGCATTTTTGGCTGTTTGTGATCTCTTTCCAATTTTACGTTCAGTAGTTTGCCATTGCTTTCTGAACGACCGGCAAAAATACCATTTATAAAAAGATCAGCGCAAGGTGGTCAGCTCCAAAATTCTCTCTCGCAGCTGTGTTTCATAAATAGTGTGATTGTGGAGTGTGAAAATTTTTATTTTATGTGCAAAAGTAACTTACTTGTAATATGTAAAACAGTCATATTGTAATGTGCCAAATGTAATGTGATTTCTTTTTAAAGTAATGGTATTGTGCAGTTTAAAACTTTCATATGTTATGTTGACAGTAACAGTGATTTTAAAGTGAGACACAGTAATTTATGTGTCGGAAGTCACGTGACTGTAAATTATATCGTCCAAAGAAATAAAAAATTATGAGTAGGAAGATGGACGATATGAAAAAAAAAAAACGGCTATACACGAACGTGTCGCTCAAAGTCTTTATCAACAAAGAAGACAAACATCCAACAAAAGCAGGCCACTGGAAAAATACTTAACTGAGAGTTTTAAGAGGATAATCTGATCAATACAAATGTTCAATTGTGAAACCGTCATTATTGTATTTGTCAAAAGTTACGTGACTGTAAATTGTGAAAACAGACGTATATGTTATGTGTTAAAGGTAACGTGACTGTAAAGTGTTAACGAATATGTTATGTGCCAAAAGTAACGTAGCTGTAGAGTGTGAAAGAATAACAGGTTATCTGCCAAAAAGTAACCTTAGTTGTAAATGTTTAAAATATTTATATTTCATTTCCCGAAACGAAAGTGATATTAGTTTAAAACAGACATATCTTATGTGCCAAACATCACATGTATAATGTATGAAGCTGGCATATTGTATGTACCAAAAGTAGTGGTATATTACAATGTGAAACATTATATATATATAAGGGTTTGAACCTGCTACCCCGACATCAGTACACTTATCTTCCCCTGAGTTCTATTGTACAGCTGCCACCAAATACCTGAAAATTTACTTTTCACGCCTTAGCGGCACTTATTAAATTCGTTTCTCTCAGGTGGTGGTGGCCGGTTTTATGTGTTCTCTCCGTCTAAGCTATATGGCTTTCTGTGGAGCAATTTGCGGTGATTCATTGCCAGTACATTTCATTTCTTTCTTTTGCCTTCGTGTAATAAGTTATTTTGTTAAATTTAAATCCGCATGTAATTTCGTGAGAGTCATCTCAGTAATACGTTAATTGGTATGTATTATTTTAGTCCATGCTGTGTGGCGTTGATAATCATGTTCTCCCTCTGCCCTCAGTCTCATGTGTGGCGCCAGTCACTTCCGATACTTACGTCCACCGTTATTCGCTTCCGTATATCTAGATTGGCTCCTTAAACTTCCCTTGAAGTTGTTCTAGGTTAAAACAAAAAAAGTGTGAAAAGACATGATATGCCTGGCATCCGAAAAGAAAATAGTTTGCCATTGCTTTCCTACTCAGCAGTAACCATGCTGGTTGTTTGTAGAAGTCATTTTCTCTATAAACACATCATCTGCCTACGGGCGTGAAAGTTGAGACCTTGACCACCAACTATCTATCGGCTACTCCTCAAGTCCATCCACCACCTGCACGCATTATCTCACGTTTCATTGCTTGGTGAATTGGGATTTTTGGAAAAAAGATGGGGGGGGGGGGGGGGGTTTTTAAACGAGTGTTCCACTATACCCCGTGGTGTTCCGTTGGTGAAGGGAGGGAAGGAGACACCTTGCTTCTTCTTCCATAAGGAATATTCTAAATTCTGCCATCCGCTGTCGAACGTCAGGCCACCAAAAATCTAACATTATGAATGTTCATATGCACATTCTTGCGACTTTTCATATAGGGATATTTCATATAGGGGCATTTCCTATAGGGATATTAGAGATAGGGATATTTCAAATAGTGATATTTCAAATAGGGGCATTGTTGATGTTAATATCATGCTGATTATGCTCACATAAAAGGATATTTGCATTAAGCAATGAGTACTTTGTGTATTTAAAATGCGAGTGTGAGTGAATGATACTCAGTTATTTTATGTTTTTTTTTTGTTTTTTTTAAACCAGAAATAAATGTTACTTGAAGGCGCCCATGTATTACCGATGCCCATAACTGTAGCAAAATATAGTTTCACTGTAACATACCATGCATGTCCTACCAGCCGACTGTGGAGGCTTGGCTTGATATAGGCTAGCCCTCTCTCGTAGAAAACTGTGGCTGCAAACAGCGACCAACAATGGACAAGACTAGAAGAAATTGAAGCAACTAACGCGGGCAACCAAGGTAACAGGAAGTTCTTCTCATAGAAGAAGTCTGATGTTTTCTGGAAAAAAAAATCTCTAAAATAGACTTCTGGAAGTGCATAACAATGTATGAAATGGGAAAGACAGCACATGTGTTAGGGAAAATAAAATGGTATAAGATTCGTATTTTGATCTGATGTGAAACGACATGGAAGGACGCGGAGCAATAGCTTCTATGCACAGGTGAAACAGTGCTGTCCCCAGGCCACACAGCGGCACATACTCCCCTCAGTAAAGACGTAGCACTAATGCTATCTAATGAGACAGAGAAAGCATCTTGGGATTGGGAAGAAATTGTTCTTGCATAGTAACAGCATCATTTTGAAACCACGCAAACAAGCAACCATAATTGGGATCAATTGTTACTCACCAATAAATTATAATCATGAATGTGTTAGGGATATATGTTTCCTGACATTTTAGAGTACTAACATTAATCAACTTAGACTTAGATGGTTATAATACATTAGGAAGGTGGACGATGGTAGCTGCTTTTCCCCCGCATTTCCTATTTACAGGACATCGCTGTCAATACCAGAATTTTACCGCTGTTGTTGATGTCTTGGCAAGATTAGGCTCAGTAGTTTGCCATTGCTTTCTGAGTGACCGGTTCACATAACCCCGTAAGTAACCAACGCGACGCGATCCGATGGTAGATTACCAAAGGATATAAAAATGGTGAATTACGGAAGGGTATAAGATCTCGGGGTCAGCCTCTACTACGGTACATAGATGTGTGTATGCGCATGTGTGTATGTGTGTGTGTGTGAGAGAGAGAGAGAGAGAGAGAGAGAGAGAGAGAGAGAGAGAGAGAGAGAGAGGGAGGACATTATTGATACAATAATTGATATTGCACATTGGGAGTAATTCGCCGCTGATCGTGTTGCATGGAGGGGAAAGATGAGAAATGTATTAAAGCCAAAGGCAAAAATGATTGCATATAGGCCATACCGAGCGTGTGAGATATCAGATGGTGCATAGTGGTGGCATTGACCATGTGTTTACATGCATCCATTGTGGACGAAAGTTTGTCTTGCGAATTGTTCTGATCAATCACAATCGCTACCGATAAGGGTTGTAGTTATTACGCCATTTTTGAAGCACTGTTGAACAAACTGTCTTCTGTCAAGACGGCAAGGTGGCTGTAGTAATTAATCAAAGACATGACAACATTAAAACTGTGATTGCTGACATGAATACCAAGATAGAAGCGGGTAACACAGGTTGTGAAGAGAGCATTGCAATATTATGTGAAAGCACTTGATGGAACGTCACATCTATTACTACTAGCACCTTGCCGTCTTTACAGACGATAGTTTTTACATTGTTCTGTAAAAGAGGCATAATAATCTCTCCATAGCACAAAACCTGAATTGAAGTGAGGAGACCATATGTGGTCGTACAGCATGATCCCTCTTTCGGCCTGCCTAGTTTAAGCCTGAGGAAAGGTAATATCAATACATCTGGAACAAAACAACCTGCACAACATGTCGGATCAGCAAAGCAATGCTCTAACTGTCTAAGGTCGCATCAATTAGGTGCTAAATAACATTCAGAAAAGACACAGATAATGAGTATAAATCAAACAAATCAAAGATCTTCGTTGGTGGCACAGCACATACGAGGGGAAGTCAATAAGTAAGTCACAAATGGCTGTAGAAGAATAACTAAATATGATAACAATTTTAAACCAGTTTATTTTTATACATACATTGTCCCTTTATTGCTCAACTTATTTCCATTAACATTGATGTACTTATCCCATCGTTTTATCAGTCCTCCCAAACGGCTGCATAGAACTGCGTGCTCTGTTTTGTAAACCACGTTTTCACTTCACATTCAACTTCGGCGTAATGCGTAAAATGTCTCCCGCCAAGGTGTGTTTTCAGTGGAACAAAAAGATGGAAATCGCTAGGGGCTAAGTCCGGTCTGTAAGGTGGATGTTCCAGAACTTCCCAGGTAAGTTGGTTAATTTTCTCCTGCGTTAATGTGGTCTGGCATTTTCATGAAGAAGCAAGACTCCTCTAGTCAGCAGTCCTGGACGTTTTTCTTTTTTTTCGAATTGCATCATGTAGCATCGATAGAACTTGACAGTACGATTCCGAATTCACATTGTCACCTTTCTTCTTATAATTGGTTAAAAGCACTCCTTGACAATCCCAGAACACTGTCAGCATAACCATCCCTGCTGATGGCGTAACCTTGAATGTTTGGACACAAGGCGAAGAAGATGTTTCCATTGCATTGAAGCATGCATTGATTCGAGCTGGTAGTGATGCACCCATGATTCGTCCCCAGTAACAATCCTGTTCAGCATGACTTCTCCTTCATCTTCGTATCGACAGAGATGTTAGTTAGTTAGTTAGTTAGTCGCAGTTCCAACTTCACAGCAAAGGGTCGTCCCCATTATGCTCCGTTCCTGTGCTAGTGAATATCATACAAAACGCTCCCCACCGCCCAATGTGAAAAGTGGAAAAGACAGGAGTCTCGACAAACAACGGCCCGCACAGATGCACTGTGCATAATGCCGCCGCCAGAATGTCAACACAATAGTCCCCCACAAAACACCCAGTTCATTTCTGATGGAATCTGCAGCCATTTTCCCATCTGGATGTTTCCTAGATGTTCACCCACACAGTCCACGAAATACAGTTCATCGTCGATGGCAGTGGCAGTCAACCAGAAGCCCAGCAGCCACGCATTTCTGCATAAGGCAAAAACCGGTCAACTCTGGGACATAGCCATCTGCCATCACTCCGAACATGCAGTCACGTTCCAAAACACCTCGGGCAGATTCAAAAGCACTTCACACGAAACTCACAGCTCACAGTGTCGCGCCACGCACTCACTCAGTAGCAGGGCGACAGAACCATCAACCCTCCTTAGTCGCCTCTTACGACATGCGTGGTAGGCTGCAGTGTTGCTATTCTTTGCTTCCCTTATGGGCCCCGGCAACACACGGGACAGAGATGATGCAAGGCCAGGCCAAATCGGTTGATTTTATGTTCCTTCTTCAATTGTCTGGGTACCCACCGTGAGCACACTTTTTTAAATGTCAATCGATCATGCATTATGCTGTATGCTGAACCATGTGAGCACCCTATTGCAGTTGTTACAGAGTCTATCGTTACTCGCCTGTCACCTCTAATCATCTCCTCCACCCGCTGCACGGATGCTTCTGTTGCAATCTCAACAGGACGACAAGATCGGTTTTCATCCACAATTTTACAGCGGCCTTGAGAAAATGTTTCTACCCAGCCATGTACCGCTTTACGGGACAAACATTTGTCAGCGTAAACAGGAAGCATTTCCTTATGAATGTCCTTTGCAGGCAGTCCTTTTGCCCACACACACACACACACACACACACACACACACACAAACGCACACCAGCGCGTTGCTCTTTGATTGTACACTCCGTAAGAACAGTCGCCATTTTCTATGCGCTGCGCATGCGCATGAGACACCTAGCGCCACCTGACGACCAGGAATATAAAGTTTTATGCTGCTGTCACCTAATGACACCTGTAGAAAACACTAACTACATTTATCTGTAATCCCACAGAACTGTGTGACTTACTTATTGATTCGCTCTCGTATTTAGGTAGCAATGATGACCCAAAAAAATAGGTAAACAAATAGAGATTGTGCAATGCGAATATAAAGCGCAATATGAGCTTTAGTAGAACTCGGAAACGTGTGGAAACTAAGAAATACAATGTAGTATCTAACTTACGCCGGTCTCTCTGGCTGAGGGGTTACAACACTTTCTCCGTAATCCCGTTTATCACGTTTATCTCCCGTAGCGGGAGAGAACTGGGAGCGGTTCGACCCCCGCTGGTGACTTGCGGGATACTGAGCCGGCCGCTCAGAAAGCAATGGCAAACTACTACTTTCTTGCCAAGAAATCAACAGACAGCTGAAAGATGCTGCTGTTGACAGCGATGTCCTGTAAAGGATATGCAAAAAAAAAAAAAAAAAAAAAAATCTTACTTACAATATTTAACTCTAACGTCAAATTATCAATGCTGCATGGATTAGAAACACAGAGAACGATTAAAACAATTACTAATAAACTACGAACAATCTAGGAACGTGTTTCTATTCAGAATAAAAGCACTAACAAGGTTTTGCTACAATCACTAGTGCTGAGAATGTGAGGAAAACGAAACAAAGTTCAGCAAATCAAGAGATGAGGAAACAAAAAGAGCTGGAAATTATACTGTATTGAGATTAACTGCTAATAGTACAAGACATAATTCTGGAATCGACAGGGTAAAGTAAATAAAGTAAACTATTAAAAAGCACATAAGGAAGAATTAGAATCAGAGAATAATAATACATGGAGGGCATGAAGGGAGCTGTAAAAGATATCAAAAGATAGCCTTGCGTGAGCTGGTTGAACGCGTGAAGTTTCATCGGAAATAACAAGCAGAATAATTATACAAGGGAAGTAACCACTTGAAACCAGTGTTGGATTTAACTACAGAGTTACTACTACTCATTCCAGAATAAGTTATGTCTGTAACCACTTTTCTAAAGGGAACCGCGTTAGCGACGTGGCGTTCACATGCCGACCCTGTTGACATGGGTTCCAATCTGCATCTGACGGACTTTGCAAATGGACTTGGCGTCCCAGTAAAGGCGGACAGCATGATACCGACCACATCCGCCCAGTGCCAATTGGTCTATACAATATGCGTCCAGCACCATATACCCGATGCCCTTTAGTTAGTTGCATATCCTTTATAGGATGTAGCAGCCAATCCCGACCATTATTTTGGCTGCTCGTGATTCCTGAGCAAGTTTACGTTCAGTAGTTTTCCATTGCTTTCTGAACGACCGGCTCCCATACCATTTCATGAAAAACCAACGTAAGGTCGATGCACTTAAGGCATGTAGAGGGGTCGTTTGCTTTGACTAGGAGTCTCCGTGGTGAGGTAGTTAGGCCACCAGCCTCGCGATCAGAAGGTTGTAGATCCGATTCAAGTTCGGTTCATGAGTACAATTTTCTCGGAGACTCCTGGGGGATCGTGTTTTGTTTAGGTTAAGTTAACATGGATATCCGGGTCAAATTATTTTAAAATCTGATTCGATAAGGCATTCCCACGAAATATACTCTAGAATGCGGTCAGATATTCAAGAGTGTGGTTTGGTGCCCAAGAGCGTGGTCGGGTTTCCAAGAATGTGGTAAGATGTCCAAGCGTGTGCTCAGATGACCAGGAATGTGATCATGTACTCAAGAGTATGGTCAGATGTCCAATTGTTTGGTCAGATGTCCAAATGTATGGTCAGCTGTCCAAGTGTATGGTCAGATGTCCAAGTGTATGGTCAGATGTCCAAGTGTATGGTCAGATGTCCAAGTGTATGGTCAGATGTCCACGTGTATGGTCAGATGTCCACGTGTATGGTCAGATGTCCAAGTGTATGGTCAGATGTCCAAGTGTATGGTCAGATAAAGTGTATGGTCAGATGTCCAATTGTATGGTCAGATATCCAAGTGTATGGTCAGATATCCAAGTGTATGGTCAGATGTCCAAGTGTATGGTCAGATGTCCAAGTGTATAGTCAGATGTCCAAGTGTATGGTCAGATGTCCAAGTGTATGGTCAGATGTCCAAGCGTGTGCTCAGATGCCCAGGAATGTGATATTGTACACAAGAGTGTGGTCAGATGCCCAAGAATATGAACAGGAGCCCAATGGTGCATTCTGCCTTCGCCATTCGTGAACACCCGTCTCTTGAGTCAAGACCTGTTCACATCGTGCATGACTTTAGCACCAAGTTCATGTTATTATTTATGATTGATTGCATTCGCGGAGACAATCTGCCAGACGACGAGAGTGATACTGAGTTTTGTACTTTTATTTCAAGATCAAATGTCACGTTGCGTTACCTTCCATGTTTTTATTTTCATTCATTATTTCTTACTGTGATGTTTATTTTCATTCATTATATTCTCGTTTTTGCACATCAAATCTTCATTTTCAACTTGTTCTTGTTTTATTTTCAATGTATAAATGTGTCTGCTTATCCTATTCAGGCATGCATAGATATTATATGCGTTGTCGGCATTATATGGTACTATTTATTCTCTGTTTAATCCAGTGTTATCACCCACACATATCATTGAACAATACACCTCCTAATCCAACGTCTCGTTTCGTGTTCATGTTTATCGGCCATTTAGCTGACGTTTAATGTTTTTTTCATTTGACGTACAGTTGACGTTTTATGTTTCCATTTTACGTATATTTGACTGTATAGTTGTGCTGTATGGCTCTGAAACCTGGAGTACAACGAAAGGAGACGAAGCCTTATTACAAACCTTTTAGAACAAAGTTTTAAGACGCATCTTTGGACCCATTAGGGATACACAAAGTGGAGAGTGGAAAAGAAGAAGTAACAAAGACATTTATGTTCTGTTTAAGTCCCCGCTATTCACTGGTATCATGAAGGCTAATAGACTACAATGGCTGGGGTATATAGAAAGAATGGAAGATAATAGGGAAACAAAACTCGCTTACACTCAGGAAATAAATGACCGTAGACCCCGAGGAAGACCAAGAAGACGGTGGAGAGATAATATATATACAGACCTACAAGCACTTGGAATCAACGTCTGGCAAGTGAAGGTCAACCAGAGAGACGAATGGAGACGGATTGTATCTGCAGCAAAGAACCTCAATGGCTTGGAACGCTGAAGAAGAAGAAGAAGAAGAAGAAGAAGAAGAAGAAGAAGAAGAAGAAGAAGAAGAAGAAGAAGAAGAAGAAGAAGAAGCAGAAGAAGAAGAAGAAGAAGAAGAAGAAGAAGTATATTTGACATTATATGTTTTCATTTGAGGACGAAAGCATGTGCATTTTGTTTGTATTTGCGTGTGTTGCAGGGTAAATACCATTTGCAGTGTGTGTATGTGTGCGTGTGTGCGTGTGTGCGTGTGTGCGTGTGTATGAGTGTATACTGTGGGAGCAGTGGCAATGAATTGTGCGAGTTTGTGTGGGTGTATAGAATCAAGAAAAAAATCCATTAGGATACTTCAGACTGGATGTTGTTCATGATCCTGCAGCAGTCACATTCTAAATATATATATATATAAGACTGATTTGTTGACTGATTGGTTGACTGGTTGGTTGAATGGTTGGATGATTAGCCGGTTAGTTGGTTGAGAGGTTGGATGATTAGTTGATTGGTTGGTTGAACGGTTGGATGATTTGTTGAAAGGTTGGTTAAATGTTTACTTGATTTGGTCACTGGTTGATGGTGGATTGGTTGGTTGGTTGGTTGGTTGGTTGGTTGGTTGGTTGACGCTTAATTGGTTAGTTTGTCCATTGATTGATTGGTTGCTATGATAATTGATTGATTTATTTTTTTTTTTAAATTGGTTAGCTGTTTGATTATTTGTTCGATTGGCTGGTTAGTTGGTTCGTTAATTGTTTGGTTAGGTGATTGGTTCGGTTGATAAGTTGATTGGTTGATTGGTTGGTTGGTTGACTGAGTGACTGGTTGGTTGGTTGGTTGATTGGTTCGTTTGTTCATTGGTTATTTGTTAATTTATTTGATAGGCTGATACCTTTGTTTATTAATCGGTTGGTTGGTTGATTTGTTATTTAGTTGAATGGTCTGTTGGTTAGTTTGGTGGCTAATTGGTTGGATAATTAGTTAGCTGGTGAGTTGGTTCTTTGGTTTGCGTGTTTGTTGGTTGGCTAGCTGGTTGGTTGGTTGTGAGTTGTTTGGTTAGTTGGTGCCTGAGTGGGTGAGTTGTTTGGTTGGTTGATTGGTTGGTTGCTTGGTTAGTTGGTTGGTTAGTTGGTTTGTGCGTGAGTGGGTGAGTGGGTTGGTTGGTTGGTTGATTGATTGGTTGGTTGATAGATGGGTGGGTGGGTGGGTGGATTTGTTGGGTAGCTGGTTGGTTGGTTGGTGGGTTGGTTAAAAATGCCCTATAAGACTTGATAATTAACTCTCAATCCGAAGCATTGACTCTGAGGTCGTCGTATTCCCCAAAAGACTTATACCTATCAGAGTGCAGCTGGTATAGAGACCTTTTTCTCGATCAAGTAGCAAAGTAACATCTTCACGTTGACTGTGCTACAGAGGTCTCTTTCGCCTCTCAATGCTCGTAAATCAATGGAGTGTGTACGAGTAGCGCTGAAATTCCCATCGAAAAAGGGATACAATAGGACATAACTACATTGTGATTCAGCACAACACATACACACTGGCTAGAATTAGGCCCTGGGTGAATGGATAATAAATGAATTACCTGGGGTTACGATTTGATCGACGCCTCGCTTATACTGAGCACGTAGACCAGGTGATAACAAAGGCCAGGCGGGGGTTTGGCTGCGATGCGGGTGATGGCGCCGGCAAACTGTGAGCAGCGCCATCTATGTCTTCTTTACGAGGATCTGGTTCTTTTTGTTTTGGAGTATGCCATGGCGATCTTGACTCTCAGCCATAAGCAGATGGAAAGAATTAAAAGGATACAGAACAACGCTATGCGTATTATTCTTGGATGTACAAAGATACAGCATGCAGGGCGATGCGCTACCTTCTTGATTTTCCAACCATGAGGGACAGAAAACAGATTTGCCAAGCACGTGCCTACCTCAGAGTCAACGCAAACACACAACATCCCCTGCATAGCGAGATTAAGAAGGTAAAGGGCAGCAGGTTAAAAAGAGTAATGTCGTTAATGAGTCAAGCCGAAGATATTCTTCAACAGGTGTGTTCACTTGAGGACTTAGAACCTGGCGAGGAGCGGGTACAAGTGCCAACAGAGTTCTGTACATCCTTTTCAGTGTGCATCCAACTAGACAGAAATGAATGAATCACTGAAAAACGAGAAGTAGGTTGAGAGCTTTACCAAAGACAACTACAAAAAACAATGAACGTTGCGGCCAAAGCCTTCGTCAGCACAAAACAAACAAACAAAAATCGATTAAACTAATACACGATCAACAATACATGAATGTCTAAATATCAACTCATCTGTGTCCAAGCTTTAGACGGCTATCGATGGCTGGAATGGAACGGATGTTGTGTAAAAGGGGTCAACTGCCTAAAGGTCAGTACAGCCAGAAACTCGGTGATTGGTTAATTCAACCGGTGAGGGAACCCGCGTTAGGGGGATCAAGGTGCGCCCAGGAGAGCGAATGGAAAAATATGGATCTGTCACTCTGAGGCGATGTAACGGGTGCAGTACACAATTCCGCCAAGTTCGAAACGCTGCTGTGGGCAATATATGTGCAGGCCAGCAATCGTTTGCTATCAAAAGGTAGCACAAGTGACGGTAGTTCAGAACGCAATGAGAAACGACCCCATGCAAACCAACCAAGAAGTCACAGAAAGCAGAGATACTGCTGGTGGTGACTCCCAAGTCCTGCGAAGGACTTGCAACTGGCTATGAAGTTGACTATAAGGTAGCGGAGATGGAGGGGGGGGGGGGTTGTGGATAAGGGGCGTAGGGGATTTAAATAAAACTGTGTTGGACATTGAGGCCGTGAGGGGAAAGTGAACCCAATTGGAAGATAAGACGGTTTTCCAATGTCTTACGATCGCGTTCGTGAGATGTGCACGATTTTATCGCCGTAACACGTATGTCGGCAACCCCACAGTGGTTGGAACTGTTGAAGTGTAGAGGTACTGGTTTCTTGGCACCACTGTCGATATCGGATAAATGTTGTCTAAATCTGTCCGCAAGACGAAGACCCGTCTCTCCAAGATACCTCATGTCGCAACGTGTGCAGATGATCGCATAGATGACGTTGCGGCTCGTACATGAGAAACTCTCCCGGATGTGGAAAGTAGTCTTAGGGAAAGTGAGACTTGTTGTTTGAAGGACATATGGACAAGTTTTACAACGAGATCGAAGACATGCAGTTGTGCCAGGAAGAGACTGATGGGGTTGTGATAGAGTGCTATGAACCAGCACATCCCTCAGGTTACGATCACGCCTGTATGCCACAAGTGGGGCTTCTGAGAAGACACCGCGAGTGGTCGAGTCTGCCTTGAGGATGGGTAGATGCCTCATGAGAATATTCTTGGCAGCAATATTATGAGGATGGTAGGTAAGTGAGAGAATAGGTCTACTATTGCGTGGTTTCGGCCTGGAAGAGAGAGCCTCGGCACGACTAATAGACTGGCAGCGGTGAAGAGCTGTAGACAGAACATTCTCCGGGTAGCCTCGAAGGCGGAAGAAATCCAACATTTCGTGGGCTTTTTGACGGAAGTCGTTGTTATCATGACAAAGCCGTCGGAGACGTAGGAGTTGTGAGAAAGGAATGGAATCCTTGCAAGAGGGAGGATGGGAGGAGGTGTAGAGCAGGAATGCATGTGAGGCAGTCGGTTTATAGTAAACCGTCGTGCTTAGGCCAGCAGAACCTAAGGAAACTGTTATGTCTAGGAAATTAACAGCCGACGAGGAAATAGTGGAGGTGAGTCTGATGCTAGGATGAAAGTTAGAGAAAAAGGCAATAAAGTCCTGGAGGTCAGACAATGGCATGTCTGAAACACCAAAACAGTCATCGATATACCTCCTATAGAGCTCCGGGAGCCTACCAGTGTATTGACTCCATACCTGGTGTTCAAGATAGCCCATGAAAAGACAGGCATAACTCGGACCCATCTTAGTACCCATGGCAACCCCGCTGATCTGGTCAAAATAGTCCCCATTGAACTCAAATGAATTGAGGTTAAGGACTAACTCTGCCAGACGCAACAATGGTCCGGTGGCTATGGTGGGGCCTCGTCTTTTTTCTAAGAAAAATTCCAAGGCTTTAAGGCCGTCAGAGTGAGGAATAGATGTGTAGAGTGAAGTCACATCTAAAGTAAAGATGTGGTGCTGAGAAGGGTTGGTGAAGCTGATGGAATCGAAGATGGAGATAGCATGGTTGGTGTCTTTGATATATGAGGGGAGGCTAGCAACCAACGGCTGAAATATGCTGTCAAGGAACTCTGAAATCCGTTCAGTAGGGCAAGAGCAGGCCGAGACGATGGGTCTGCCTGGGTTTCCTAGCTTGTGTGTCTTGGGCAGCATGTACAAGGTGGGTTTCCAACTAGACAGGAAATGCAGACTTAGAAAATCCAACTACTGTGGAGGCGGAAGTACAGGCTCTGATCTTCGAGAAATCTTTAGGGGATGATGCTGTCATTTACACGGATGGGTCGGTCGTTCGAGTAGTGAGAAGTTCATGGGTCTTTACGGCTCAGACCGGAGGGAAAATTGTGAAGGAAGAGTCTGGTGCTTTTGCTTTGACCACAAATAGCCTTACTATGGAAGTCATGGCAGTAAGTAAAGCAATAACTTGGCTCGCGACACAGACATTCAATCGGGCATGTGTCCTTAGTGACTCAATGAGTATGCTCGGGAGGATATAGATGGGGTAGGTCCGAAGAGAGTGGTTGCTGTCTCTGGAGCGGTCTCGGTTGGCAAAGATTAGTTTCATTTTCTTGCCAGGGCATGCGGGTGTACAAGAAAATGAGCACGCAGACAGGCTTGCAGGTAGGGCTATTGTGGAAGGCCGACGAGCCATGGACCAGGCAGACATTCTGAATGCTCTACGAGAAGTAAGCGATAACTGTGAGTCTACAACCTTGGTCAGGCTGGGAGAAAAGCAAGTTTAAAGAGGTATGGAAAAACAAGAACACTACGCAGGACGCCAAAGAAGATTGGTAAATCAAAACACAACAATGGTGTCGTGAGCCGCTACACGCTGCGGGATTTGCTGAGGAGGGGATCCGAGCACTTAACTGAATGGTTCGATGTTCACTGAGGATGATCTGTCGACTAACTAACTAAGGCCCTGGTTAGTCATGTGACCTGAATAGTTTTAGATATGTCATTGTCCACAGACTCCAACCACAGCCTAGGGCCATATAACTATTTCTTCCTCATTATAACAAACAGCAAACGTGTGCACTGCTCGTAACTGTCAAAGCTGTCATTTACTGCCAAAATAATTGTTGTTGTTTGTCCATCACGAATGATGGTGACCATTCATTTCATCCAGTGGGGTTGGAAGTATGGAGCCGTGAGTTCTAAGATGGCTGATAAGGCCTATTTTGGCTCGAAATGTTCTTTGACAATGTGGGCAAAGAATGCTTGACGTTCCAAGGGGAGGATCTCCTTCATTGGTTTTTCTGTCCAGCCATTTCTTCACATCTCCTGCACTCCTGGTTGCTTCACAAGTGACGGCACCCTTATGTAATGATGTACGCACGAATTACGGTCTTTAGCAGCAGTCTCCCAGGTGTCAGGGTGAATTCCAAAAGCTTTCAGTGAGATTTTCAGTGTTGCGAATATAATACCATGCGGTGTATGGCAGGGAGCGGGGGGGGGGGGGATCTTGAGCTTGAGGAATTATGGTCGTCTGGCTTGTGCAGTCGCCGTGAACTGTGCGGGTTAGAGTTTACTTTCTTCCCCCAACAGAAAAAAAACTCCACACCATACGGATGATTCGAACACGAGTCTCCCGAAGGAGAATCCGGCATTCTAGTCACTCGGCAAGCTGCTCCTCACAGTGCTTGTAACGGACTCACTAATTATGATAAGAAAGGTGAAGACATGTAAGCTTCATGCAGAGTGGCAGGCCTCCACTCAACATTCAAAAATAGAGAGCATCTGTTGGATTTGTCCCTAGGACATAGTGATGTGGTGGAAAACCAGAAGGCGGACAGATTGGATAGGTCTGCACAGCATGGTGGGTTATTGGTGCATGTCAATGCAGGTGTGGTCGAGGCCCTTTGGAATCCTGTGTATAGTTTAGAGAAACAAATAGATCATAACGGCTTGGAGAGAGTGGTGCTACAGAGGATCTGGCCGCAACACTGGACTCCAAAGAAAGGCCAGATGGACACATAATCAGACTGCTACTGTACGTTTATAATTGGGACTCTTCGCTGGCTGTTGCAGATGAGGACTGAGCACGTGTTGGAATGTTCCGAATACTGTAATCTCGGTTCTTAACACAACTCAACTCAACTCCTTCATTATATATATATATATCCTCCATAAAGTTTCTCTGTTGACTAGTATTACTTCTGACTGAGACACACATTCAATATCAGCAACACTTGTGTGGATATAGAAGATCAAAATCTATTAACTGATACTGGGCAGCGTAAGATATAACAATCCTGGTAAGGTTAAATGTTGGATTTTTTGATGTCAACAACATTCAGCATATACCACAACAGCAGAAAGCGGCCAAGATAGCATTACAGCCTTTTATAGTGGCCAAAGCATTCGCTTTTTAGGAGGGCAAGCAAAACTTAGAAACAGATGACATAATGAAATATTGAAATGCTAAAGATTGAAACTAACAATATGGATGCACAGTGAATAATTATGGACTGAGAGAGAGAGAGAGAGAGAGAGAGAGAGAGAGAGAGAGAGAGAGAGAGAGAGAGAGAGAGAGAGAGAGAGAGAGGGAGAGAGAGAGTGTGTGTGTGTGAGAGTGAGTGAGAGAGAATGAGTGAGTGAGAGAGAGAGAGAGAGAGAGAGAGAGAGAGAGAGAGAGAGAGAGAGAGAGAGAGATAGAGAGAGCCAGCGAACGGAAAAACAACGCATTTTAGTTTTAAATGGTCACAATTTGGGCACACTGGCCTGTCTTACATTATGTCTTCCAATCACTCATCTTTTTACACTGCAATTATTTATCATGAATGTAACATTTACATTGGAAAAATTAAAAAAAAAAAATACTAAAGTTAGAGAGAAAGAGGGCGTCATGAAAGAGTCAGACTTGTACAATGGGCAACGGAGCATCTTATGGTTATTAGAAACACCCGGTGTCAACACCACTTAAGAAGATTATGGACATGGAGGAGTCATGACAATAAGATCAGAACCAGATCGACTACATCCCCATCGACAGCAAATGTCAAATTTTTTTTTTTAAAAGCCGCAAACATTTACTATAGTGATCATAGATTCATTATAGACAATACACATACAAGTAACAGAAGGTCAAAGATTTATCAAGGGACATTACGTTTGATGAATGTGGATAGGTAAAATGAGGAGCTGAAAGATAAATTCAGTATAGAAAAAAGAACATATTTTATGCATTGTCTGATCTAGAAATGCTGTTTCAAGATGTCAATGACTAATGGAAAATATTCAGTCCTCAGGCATAAACAACTAACCCAAAATTCAAGATGACAGGACGTAAGAAATGGGTGGCTGAATACATCTTAAAATTAATGGAACTGGAAAGAAACAACAAACATAACCAAGGAAAATATAAAGAGGTTTAATTTGAGATAAGAAAATGAAGCAAAGAGGCAAAAGAAGAATGCCTTGATGGAAATTGCTGGAAAATCGAAAAAACAACACTACATTCAAAGTACTAAATTAACGCACGAAAGAATTATTGACCTCACTAGCAAAAGAACACATACATCAAAGTTATAACCAAAGAAAGCCAAAATATAATGGACACTGATCATATTTTAAATGCCAGATCATGGTAGGAATAAGTAAAAGGTGTTTTACCTATTCACGAGATGAGCTTTATGTATCCATATAATAATGAAAGAGGACCAACTGTGAAGATGGACGTTCAGAATGCTCTTAACATGAACACTGGGAAGAAATAAGTACAGATCTCACAACAGAAATGATCCATGCGTTAGAGAAATATGGAATAGTCTAGGTCACCAGTCTGATTAACGCAAATTATACTGATGTTATACCCCCCTGCCCCAGCTTTTGTAAATCTATTTGCACCCGGAAGCAATCAGAGACGTCAGAATGCATTTAACATCGAACAATTAACGTAATTATTCATATCACGAAGATTTTGTTATTAGTTATCATACAAAGGGTTAAGAAGGAAATACAACCCGAAAAGGGAGCAGGAAATACAACACGAAAAGGGGGGAGAACAATGTGGGTTCGTAGAATACAAGGGTCAAGAAAATGCACTGTATTTGCTGGAAACATTCATGGAGCATTCGACAAAATAAAATAAAGTTCTACAGCTTTGCTTAATTGAATACACATATGCCTTCGATAAAGTAAGACATGAGGACATGATAAAGATGCTTGTAGATCTACAAATTGATGGGAAAGACATTAGACTTGTAAAACCCATATACTGAAATAATAAACTCCCATAACAACTGATAATGAAGTAGATCAATACTATCTTATCAAGGCAGGTGGGAAACAGTGTCTCCCGGCCAGTTTTTCCCTATATAGTGTAAATATTGTGGAAGATTTATTTCATATTAGAGGAATCGTTGGGGACATAACATCAGAAATATAAGTTAGCTGATTCAGTGACGAAGGATAATATATCGCCAGATGTGACCTCTGCCAAGCAGAGAACATGACTCAAAAGAAAGAGGTAGCAAAACTCCCGAACCAAAAAGTACATAAAACTAGGCGCCTGACGTAGAACGGAGATCACGTCAGAATTATTTGTCAATAACAACAGAGATTCGGATCACAGAGCTCACCAGAGAAGCAGCACGTCGAAATTGGCTGGAACTTTGAAACATATTTACTGGCAAGATATTAACTGTACTCATGGCTAACACATATTATAAAGGAGAACCAGAAAAGTATGGCATCTTACATATTAAGATAAAGATTTTGGACAGATGCGGAATGCAAGAAACGGGACTTAGAATATTATACCAGAAGGACACTTTGGCAACCTTGTAAAGGACAGAAGGAATGTGATACGAATTTGATAGTTGTCAGTGACTGGCATAGTCAACAAGTAATTATTCGTACTTAATATTATGATGACCGTCTCGTCTGAAAATCCCAGACACGATCGAAATATATTATAAATTTTTGAATTATATGTTTGATGATGCAGCAAGACAATGTCGCCAAATAAACTTGGCCTCATCAACTAGATCGACATCCTTCGAGTCAGTCCTTTCATTGATGTTCCGTTGATGCTTCTTTGCTGGATCGTTTCTGCAAATTCCTAGACGTTTTTATTTGAGCTTAATTATTGAAGTCATGCCAGAGACATCACATCAACCTCCCATTTGGATAGGAGGATGATATATCGCCATACTATTGTCATCGTGATGGTTTCTGTTGTGGTGTCTTCCACAGTTTCAGTGCTCAGTGAATATAAATTTACGTTATAATACTTGTTCACTTATGTGCCATGTTTAGTCCAAACTAGTTTTTTTGTTTTTTGTTTAGCACTGCATCTGTTAAGCAGACGATACAGTATTGATTCCAGACAATGAACAAGATCTATAGCATTTAGCAGATGCTTGTAAATATACACAGTGACCTAATAGGGTTAGAAAACAGATGGGCGTCTGCGAAAAGAAAGAAATATCACCATGTATCACCCAACTAAATGGGAACATTCTTTAACAATTGAATAGGTAAATCTATCTCGGAACATTCATATCATCTAAAGGAATGTGCCTTGTAGAGATAAGAACATGTATCGCTATAGTTAAGGCAACCTTTTACAACACTGAAAACATAATGACCAATTTAAAACAAAACACAAAAAAATATCGGATGGGCAAAAATAGTATTGAAATGCTATGTAGAAACTATACTGTTGTCTACATGTGATACGTGGACAGTAAGCAGACAAACTTAGAAACATTTAATAACAATGGAAATGAGGTTTCTAGGGAAAATGCAAAGAATTCCATGGACGGACAGGATAATAGGATATATATATATATAGGATAATAGATTAAGGCAGTTCTACAACAAACACATGAAAAACCTAAACTGATTGGAGAATGAGAGGTAGACAGTCAAAATTGTGTTAGCATGTTACGAGGAGAAATAACCAGGGGCACTTACTGACAACAGACAAAACTGATCGGAAAAGAGCAATTGGAAGCCACAGCGATAAATAACTGGATTGCTTGGCCAAAAGGCATAATCGAGAAAAGAACACAGAAGTCATCCAAGATTCTGGTGATCATGTGACAATGACCGCCAATGGTTATCGGCATGACATGTGATCATGATGAGCAATACTTCAAGCAGAAATACTACACATATCAACATCAGACTTCCTACATACTATGAAAGTCTATATTCTATGAAAGGCTTTATTCTATGAAAGGCTATAATCTATAAAATGCTATATTCTATGAAAAGCTATATTTTATGAAAGGTCTTTCTTATTCCATAAAAGGCTATATTCCATGAAAGACACTATTTTAGTAAAGACTACAATACACAAGGATTCAACTCATCGAACAGCTCCCAGACCGACTGTTCCTCCAGGTCGTCTGCCAGTGTGCACTGTCTTGTATATATGTTGATTTGGTCAGAAGACGTCGACAATCTGGCCAGGTTATGCTGATATTGGCTTCACTGATTACTTGTCATGTGTGTATAATCGAATAGCTAGCACGATCATTCCACAGATGCCAAATGATTGTGTTGCCACTTTCTGTCACTCTTACAAATGGCCGCGAACCTTCACCTTCAAACAAACATAAAATACACAAATGAAATACAGCGCGGTATACACAATATTAATATCAGACAAACATATTAAAGGGAATTGCTTACAAGGAATTTAAACATGGATTTAAAAGACCCAAAAAAATCGACTTCGTTACACCGGATTCTATCACTTATAGCTCGGTGTATTTCCGCAGGGTGGCTGCTGAAGCGTCATACAAAGCACGAACTCCGTAGCTCAATTACAGGAATCTCCGAGAAAATTGCACTCGGGATCCTAATGATGTAGTACTGAATATAACCCACAACTTTCGGAGCGTCAGGTTGGTGGCGTACCCACTTCGTCACGGAGTCTCCCAAAGAATTAATAAGTATGTGCTGAAGACATACAGACATTATAAGACATTATCGTCAGAATGTGTTGTCATGTGAGGTTACTCACTCACACGGCTGGTATGTAGTTTTTGAACACGACGCTTCCCCATTCCAGATTTGTGTCCTGCTCATACTCGTATTCTTGGGAAGATAATGTGGTGGGTTCCTCTTGACTTCCACATGAAAACTGCAAGCTTCCAAGTCTAGGAATAATCGAATAACAAAGCTTTATCAACATAATTTAAATTAAAGTATAATGGCTTCCAGCAGTGCCATGTCAATACATGCTGCTCTGTTGTAATCGGTGCATTTACTGTTAGAAATGCGACAAATGAATTTAGTCAATGATTAAAGTAACAGAACAAGACCTGAGGTCCGCAGGGCCGAATTGATAAGGGCGTTCGCTTTTAAACTTCCGGTGTGCTGATTATAAGGAAGTGTGTTCATCCCCTACACCATTCAATTGGACGAAAATGTTGACTTCTCGTATTTGGCTTCCGGGAAGAAATAATAAGTACCTCAGAAGTCGGAGTAGGTTCGCCTGATAGCGAAGGACACTGGTAGTAGGGAAATCTAATCCACGCGCAAACAATGAATCCAGTACTCCAGAAGTGGCTGCAGGTGTATGGACTATGTTTGAGCTCAAAGCGAGCGAACGCCCCCTCCCCCGCCTCCCATTCATCCCCTCCCCAAAGAAACAACATGAAGGACCCATCTACACCCATCAGGAAGTCCTCAGTCACGAGCCACCCCTTCATACTTTCAGCAGTGTTTATTTGACGTTCGAGAAGAAAAATATTGTCCAGTACTCTAGAAGTTGTAGTAGCATGTGTAAGCACTGTTTGGGTTCAAAGAGAGCCAACGTCCACTTTTCGGGTCCCAGAAACACGGGGTGGTAATCTATTTTAGAGTCAGAACTGGTTACGTCGGTGATTAAGTTAACTCTCGCTGCCTCTATTCTCTCTCCTCTCTCTCTCTCTCTCTCTCCCTCTCTCTCTCTCTCTCTCTCTCTCTCTCTCTCTCATCTCTGTCTTTCTCTCCTCTCTTTCTCTCACTCTTTCTCTCTCCCTCTCATTTGCTCTCTCGCTTACTCTGTCACTCATCCGCTATCTCTCATTCGCTATCTCCCACTCGCGCTCTCTCTCTCACGGGCGCACTCTGTGTCTCTCACTGTGTGGGTGGGTCAATTGGGTGGGTGTGTGCATGCATGTGTGCCTGGGTTTGTGTGTGGGTGGATGGTGGGAGATGTGTGTGGGGGGATGTGTGGCGGGTGGGTGGAGGATGTGTGGGAGGGTGAGAGTGTGCAGGTTGGAAAGTGGGGGAATGTGTGTGTGTGTGTGTGTGTGTGTGTGTGTGTGTGTGAGAGATGTCGGGAGGGATTTTTGGGTGTGGGAGATTTTGTTGTAGGGATGTTGTAACGTGGGGGCATTAGTGGTGGGGTCCAAGGTGTTTGTCGGTGGGATAGGGGTGCATGTGTGGTTGGCGAGGAATATGTGTGTGGGTGGAGGA